>VWZY01010852.1:0-27567 GCA_013399075.1 Chloroceryle aenea
GAAATCCACAAAACATCATGGTGCTCAAACACACTCATCTATAGGCATTTCTGGAGGGCAACAGCATGGCAATGTTCCACCGTGCAGAATTCACTGTCCAGATGCAAGCACAACTGGATGAGAAAAGTCCATATTTTAGTTACTGCACTGAAATTTGTGACAGCACTGAACTCACAGAGCAGTGCAGAGTCAAGTTTCACCATTTTTTGTCTGAAGTTCCTGACCATGGCATTAAGAATTGTTCTTTTCAACGCAGCACAGAAATTCCTTTCATTTTTTCCATTCTTAAGACTTCCAAGTCAGAGGAGAGATGGCTTTGCACCTCCTCCGCTGATGGATGGCACTGGACATCAGTTGCCAGCTACAGGCCAAATGAGCCAACCACGAGCAATGGCAGGGAAGGCAGACAACCCAACCTCCTCTGCTGGTTCCCTGCTCAGTGGTGTGCCCAGCATACAGGTTCTTTGCAGCTGACAGTCTGACGTCCGTACCACCCATGAGCCATGCAGGGAAGCCAAGGTGTGGCCGTGGAGATGCTCTGGTGGCCCTTTGAGGTCCAGCCCTGAGCTGCTAAGGGTGCTGATTCACAGCTGTCATGAGAAGGAGCACAGTGAGCCTCTTCCCGAAGCTGCTGCCCTGCACTGAACATGCAGAACAAGCACTTTCAGCCACCTCTTCCTCCTCCCCTTCCAAAGGAAATGCACAGAAACAGAATTGGGCGTTGTAACATCGATGGGTCTACTTACCAGCAGGAAAAGGGCATGAAGGGAAGGATGTGGGACAATGAGCAAATCCTCATAAAATTCCTGGCTTTGACAGGATGTGGAGCAGCCCAGGAGGCTGGCAGGTAGGCTGAGGAATGAACGAGCCCAGCTCACCCTTTTAGTCAGGGATGTAACCAGCAATGAAGGCTTTGCATGTGCGAGACTCCTTGCTTCCTAAATAAGCGTGAAGGAGCTCGTACCAGCAGGACCCACTCTCGGAGGCATGTCGCAGGGTCCTCCTACGTGAACATACCTGCACAAGGCAATAAAATGACAGCAGACATTTCTGGTTTGTTCACACCAGTCTGCCCCAGGCCCCTGAAGGAGATCTACTGACACTTGAGCTAAACTCCCTGGCTGCTCCCAGCATAGCACATCTGGAGCAACCACTGCAATGTAACAGCAGAAGGTGGAATCATGCTCATGTGAGCTCCTGCTCTGCATTCCCAGGGGAAGGATGAGGCCCAAATCTCTTCTGTCCCACACATGAGAAGAACAAGCTGTTAAGCAGGTTGAATGACTGTAAGCAAAACAAGTACTCCCTCAACATGTTCAGCAACCTCGGGAAGAACACACATAGGATACACAGAACAGCCCTGAACACCTGAAGAAAGGGCAGTGGTAAGAAAAAAACTCACCAGAGGAGTCTGGGAAGAATCATGAGATTATTAATATGCAACTGCCCTACACAGGAGGCCCAGCAGCCCATCACCAGTGGGTGATTCTCCCTTTTCAGGCAGATACTTCGTAAGCACAGCACAACTGCCTCAGCAGCAGAGCCTACCACTCACTTATGTTGAGCCTCAGAGTCTTTCCTACACCCTTGCCAACTTTCCCAGGCTCCTGTGTAAGCTTTGCCCTCTCCTTGACTTCTCAGACCTTCAGGAAAAGACAGACAGCACCGAGTGCCGGGCTGTGCAGACACAACACGTCCAAAAGATGGAGATATTGCTCCCCGAGGAATGCCCCAGAGCAGCAGAAGTACCATCACCCAGACCGCTGAAGAGGCCAAGACAAGCGATGCAGCACTGCTCAGCAGGGAGACTGGAACACAGGTTTATCAGAGTCTCGTGTAGGGAAAAAGACAAAAATAAGGCAAAAAAAGTCTCAATTAGAGTTTATTATCCATGAAGACAGAGTTCAGACAACATGGGACGGATGTGAAGAGGCAGATGAGGACAGCAGGAGCCTATACTGGGGAGTGCCTACTGAGAAATCAGCTGTCACCAGCATCATCCAAAAAAACCCCACGTGCTAGACTAAGACCACAACCAAACATCTGCATTGGGACCCAAGACACTGGGGAACATCACAAGAGATGATTGCTGTATTCGTGGCACAGCTCTATAAGTAGAAGAGTTAGAAAGACACTCAAGTAATTTCTAGGTATTAACATAAACATTTATGACTCCCAGCACTGGTATTTACATCTTCCTGGAAGAAAGCACCCACAGTGCAGTTTTGGAGCTCAAGCTGGGCAGTGAATCATTCAGTGTACCTGTAGAGAGGCTCAGCAAACTTCTGGAAATGCTCAAAGCAGTACATCAGCACACCTCTGGGATGCAGGCAACCCTGGCTGCATGCTCAGGATTAAATTGGGCCCACAGAAATGTTACAAGTAGACTGCAACAGATCTATGTCGATTTGGATTCCTGAGGCAGATCTCCTCCCAAGGGTTTTGGAAGGAGAGTGGGTCACAGTGGCTGTCAGACACTCAAGTATGAAACCACTTTCCCCAGCTAAAAGCAAATGGCAGCAATCACTTGGATGCTGATGACCATTTTCAAAGACACGGCTGTGATTTTGCCCTGCGTCACTCCAGCACTGCTGCGTCATGAGCCTGGGGCCCTTGGGTTAGTGCACTATGGATATCCTAACAACAGTTCTGTCTGTAAATCCCAGTACTGAGCTAAAAGGTGCCTGCTCCTGGCAGTGGAGGCGTGCAGTGACATCCATCACAGGGACCACGCTTGCAGAGTCAGTCACCACCCTCTCCCAGCTGGTGCTTAACCTCCCATGGCTTTGCTGTTCTTCATCTACTCTACATTCATCTAATTTAAAGCTCTGGTAGAAAAAATTGCTCTTGCTCAGTCTCCAGTTTCTGCTTACCTTACTTGCCAAGCTAAAAGCAGGGTGAGACAGGTCAGTGAGTTAAATCCAAGTGCTATGTCAGGAGCAGCAATTCTGACCCGGAGGCTTGGTGTGGCAGCTAAAAATTTCACTTTGTGGAAGGTGAGGATAGGATTGGAAATCTGGGAAGTGGTGAGTGCGCTTTAACAGGGCTTAGGCATCCGGACAGCACAGGAAATGTGGAGATCATCAAGGATGCCTGTGCTCTTAGCACTTCAGCTGCTTAAAGAAGCAGGAGAAAACCATTAGATATAAATACCAAAAGGCGGTGTCAACACAGAAGCCAAGATGACATAAAAATCATTTAACCACCTAAAATACAGAACAAGGATCAAAGGGTATCACACGAACCTTCTCCACTCCAAAATGTCTCAGAATTTTCAGTCTGGAGCAAGAGACTTCACCAGTCTGATGCTGTGGGTGAAACGTGCATCTATTCTCCTGCTGGTGCAAAATAGCAGAGAAGGTGCTAGACAAAGACAGGGAGCACTGGCCCTTCTTTTCTGCTCTCAGAAACAAGAAAGGCAAGATAAAGCTGAATAATGAGCACTTCCTAGAGGGTCATGTCTCTCAACTTTAGACGCCTGGGAACGTTGGGGAGATTTTATGCCAAGTCCTTTGGCATAATAAGCGATGTCTAAGAGATAGGAGACGAGGTTGGATGAGAAAGAGCAGCATTTGTAGCAGTTCTGTACATAAGAATCACGTTTAACTGCTATTTTTTTGCTGCTGAAATACTTGCAAGGTGCAGATTTTGCTCCTGGAAACGTATTTTCTCTCAAGGACTTTCAATTCTGGTTGTAAAGATGTTTCTCTCTATATATAAGATACTGGCCAGGGCCTGTTTGCAGCCTGCTGGCACACACCTCTCAAGAGGTGAAGTCATATTCTACATCCAAACCCTGTCTCCAGGTAAGTGGCAGAAAAGTCTTCTCTTGTGCTATGCAGCCTCCAGTGTATTCTTCCTCCCCAACAGATCACCCTTTTAATTCATAGACAGTTCCCGCCTCCTTCTCTTCAGAGGCCCCACACACCTCTGTCCAAAACACACCCCGACTGCTGGCTCAGCTCTGTCGCAGGAGGGCGGTTTGAAGGCATTTTAGGGAGCGAGCAGCCAGCCACGATTATAGGTCTTTATTCTCTTATTAATAAAAAGTGCAAAAGCAGATGCCAATGACCACAATCTGGCACCACGATTTCTGGAGCCTCCTGCCCATAATCATAGGAAAGGGATCAGTTTTGACCACATGGCTGCCCCCGTATGCAGGATACAAAAGAAACTGTCACCTCCAGACTAGCTGTCCGTGGATTTTGCTAGCTTGCTGGTTTCACAGCCTCAGCTCCTACCTGACACTACACAATCTCCGACCCGTGCGCAGCACCGGCTTGACTGGTGGTGTACTCCCAGTCCTGTGTTCCCATGGCATGGATAACGTGAGTCCAGGTTTAAATTACGTAGTAGGAAAGGGGTTAAAGTTTAAATGATTGGTTTGTATATGAATTAATGTATGTAGCTTTGAGCCAAAATATCTACCATTAATTTTTCCACCTATTTCAGGAGTAGTAAGATACACAAAGTAAAGTTTATTTTGGTTCTTGGTATACTTCACTCTCATTAAAAATAAATTAATCAGCAAATTCCTACACAGCTCAGCCTTCTTTTATGTAAATACAGCCCAGCTGTAATGAATTACAAGGTGTTATTATCTCACACACACTGTATAATACTTCACACACAAGAGGTTTCTCTGCTTAGCTCAGCTTTCAACAAAAGCATCTTAAATAAACTGCAAGCAAGTTGTTTGGTCTGTAATGTTTTCACAGAGAAGGGATACACCTCACACATAGAAGGTTTCTTTACATGACTCATTTTACAACAAGTTAAACTGAGGAAGTTCGCCTTGGAAAAAAAATAACAAAATGCCTTTTTCATACACAGAAGGTTCCCTAAAAGAAGACTGAGGAAAAAAAAAAAAAAGNGCAAGCCGGTGTTTGGGAGCCCGTGGGCTGCATCCTACTGCTCTTTACAGAGAGAGGGGATGGCAAATATTCCCCAAAGCACACAGTATGAAGAAAGCAACTTCAGAAGGAAGAGCAGTCGCAGCCAGGCACAGTCGCACTTTCACCAGATTAAGGATTCACAATTTAAGGATTAGTTTCACAAATTAAGGACCATCACCTACAGCTTCCATTTAACAGTTTCATTAGGAAGCCCTGATATTGCACGGCTTATTCTTCTCAGAAGTGCACATGGTAGAGAAAATACACACACGCATCCATCTTAACCAGACTGACGTTTATTACTGAGGAGGATTTTAGACAGGAGAGCAATGAATGATTTTGTCACTGACCTGGAAATAGCCTGGTGAATTATCCACCTACACAGTACACCTCAGCCTCTGCTGATTTAATCAGTGGAGCTCTTGCTCCTCTAATTACTATCTTGGTGCAATTTGCCTGCACAAAGTTTTCAGTGGGGTTGATGGATCTTGTCAGAAAAAGCCCTGGACCACTGCTTTGGGGAACGGAGGGCAGCACAGTTCTGTCCCATTAAGGAAACATGACAGAAGGAGGGATGTTCTTTTCATAAAGAAATGCTCAGGCTACCACTTTAAACAGAATATGGAAATACCAGCAAGGCAGATGGAAATACCAAGTACTTTGAGATGGTTCTAGCGACAGCCCAGCCACGTTCTGGACTTTATTCTCCTTAAGGTGGCTAGAATGGTAGAGGATTGCTGGGGACAATGCGTTGTTCTTCATCTGCTCCCATATTGTGCACAGAGCTGAGAGTTCCTAAAAAAGGGTTTTCACAGAACCCTTCAGAATCTGTTAAAGCAATTCATAACTCTATTAAAGCAAAAATAGACCAGTCCATCTTGATATCAGGCTTTTAAAATACATTATCTAATATGCAAAGCTCAGGTTTCCATTCATAACCGTTCAGTGAGCAGAGAAATCGGTCTCTACATAGCAGCTCTCCAAATGAGGCAAAGGACAGAAATGTCTTCTTGAGATAACTCTGAGTCATGGTAAAATATCTGTTTTCCTAAAGACAGAAGGCAGGTCTTTCAATTTGTCAGCAAGGACCACTCAGGGCCATGAGAAGGACAGAGGTTCTCAAACCAACTAGCATTTATTTGCAGGTAAATACTCAGAAGAGTATGGCCGTCCAGTTTGCTACTGAGGCACCACGGATAGGATAGCTAATTAAATCTTTTCTCCTCACCAGTAGATTTTTCCTTCCTGATCCCACAGCCTCAGCTCAGTTCAATTTCAGGCATGCTTCCCAAGCTGGTCCGACAAACTGATAGGAAATGTCAGGTGCCGGTGCTCTCAGAGTCCTTCATCGTTGTAAACAGGGGAAAGGGGCTTGAGGATGCTGCGTGCGTTGCTCTCCACGAGTGGCCGCCAGCTCACCTCACCCGTCAGCAGCAAGTCCTCCCCGCTCAGCGTGTCCAGGTGCTGCACCTGCAAGGACAGGAAGCACAGGATGTCCCATCACCCATTCAAGTTCCTCAACAGCCACCTTGCTGAAAGTAGAACAAGGAGATGTCACCATACTTTGCCATTTGTGGGAGGTAGACCTAAAATGGTAAGTTAGGAGAGAAGTATCTGCAGATCCACCGGCGTGAACTGCGTAAGGTCTTCGACTAAGACTCTAGCTAGTGCTTCCTCTGAAAGTTTGCCAACACGACGAAGGAGAGCCGCACAAACATGAGTCATCTCATCTTGCTAGAGGTTAATTCAGATGACACGCTGCTAGCATCATCATGTGCATCAAGTGCTCTCATAAAAGTGGTCTCACACAGACCATGGCTTTTCTCTACAGAAAAAAAGGCCGACCAGCAGGGAACAGATGAGGTTTATAATATATAAGCACATGAGCTGGAGGAGATGAACATGGAATGAACACTCATGCTTGTGATATAATGAATACCTAGGATCAAATGAAATTTTAAGGTGCAATGTAAGCAAAATAAAAAAACTCTTGCCGGACAACATCGGGTTGACTTGCTGCCACAGGACACTGTAAACCAGGGAAAAGGGGAGAGGAGAGGGGTGGAAAATAAAAAAAAAAGTCCATCAAGGGCCAGTAAAAGACAAAAATACCACAGGAAGTCCGTGGACCAGTCTGCTAGGCGGGCTGGCCAGGGAAACAGTACAGTGTGCTGCTCTGTTACTGTATTCTTCTCTGGCATCCAGTTAGAGCCACTGTGAAAGACAGGATCAGCAAGTCATTGCAGGAAAGACCTAGTACACAATGCTTACTGGAAGCAAAACATAATTTGACACGGAGTTTCTCAACAGAGGAAGGAATACATCACTGGTCTTCGAGAGCCACCTAAGCAAAAGTTTCTGACAGGCACTGACAGCAGACACCCCAGGAGTGAAGTACAACACTAGCATGCAATGTTGTTTTCCTTGTTTATTTTCCCTCCCTCTCAAAATTTGTTTGTTCAGGTTATTGTGGACTTAATAGCTCTGGACAGAGCTCCATAAATCTTGCGGTGGCTTTGAAACCCATGTGCAATTGTAGCATCCCAAGCAGCCCATGGCAATGTTAAGTCCCCATGTTTTTGTATCAGTGAAGAGGCCTTCCTTGCTTCCCTTTTGTATCACACAATGGTGGGGGTTGGAAGGGACCTCTGGGAGTCCAACCCCCCTGCCAGAGCAGGGTCACCTGGGGAAGCCCACACAGCAACAGATCCAGGGGGGGCTGGAAAGGCTCCAGAGCAGGAGACTCCACAGCCTCTCTGGGCAGCCTGGGCCAGGCTCTGTNTAACTTATTATCCACCAGGATTCCAAGGTCCTTCTCCATGGGGCTGCCTTCCATCAGGTCAATCCCTAACCTGTACTGGTCATGGCGCTATTTCTCAAGGTATTAGGCCTTCAAGATTTCCCAGAGCTGTCCTCTCCTTGGACATAGCAATGTTACTCACTGCTAATAGAGGAGCTGTTTCATGCCACCCTTGCTGCTCTTCTCTGAGCCTTCTACAGTTTGTTTTTTTATCTTTCTTGATAGTTGGAAACCAAACCACACACATTACTCAAGATCACAAGCGTACCGTGGATTTAAAAGGTGGCATGACAACACTGCTGTATCCTCTATTCCTTCCTTAGTAGTTCTGAGTATTTGTTTTACTTTTCTTTTGTAACAGTAGAGAGTGCTGAGCTGACAGGTGGATAACACATTTACAGTCTCAAGGACTCATTCCCCTGTGGTAACAGACAGTTTATTGCTCACCAATAGATAAGTAAAGCTGGGACTGTTTTTCTCAAGTGCCCCACTTCAGAGCTGTCTACAGGAATGACTTCTCTTCACAGAAGCCATGCTGGTTCTTGCCCAGTGTGCCACATGGGATCACTGTTTCCAGTTCAACTATCAATAGCTTCTGTCCTACCCTTTGCTTGAATATACAGAAGTGCATCAAATGCCTCAGCTGCCAGCAAACTGCCTCAAATTATGTACTTTCTATATGTGCTTGCTCCCCAACAGTCTTGTTTTAAACTTTCCTATGGACTCACTGATGTTAAGCATCAGCAATCTGAAGCATTAAATTAAGTCTGTCCATTCTGTGAAGCCCTCCAGCATTGCTGAAGTGTCCACAGACCCTTACAAAATGCAGCCCTTTACGTGCCATACCATTTTGTCAGACACACACTGAAATACTGGCTCTTCAAATCCCTGCCCGGTCCTGAACAGAGTGCTGGAAACATTACAGAGAATACTGTTGTGGAGGGTTTGGTGCTCAGCTGCCCACCCAAGAGCCTACACTCTTCCTCCAGAACCTCCCTCACCCTTGCCTGTCTTTGGTGCCCAGCTGGACTCTATTTCCTAGACACCCGGTTCACAAACCTCCACAGGGGTGAGAGGACAAACACTGGGCAGTATTGTTCCTTCCAGGTAGTAACTGAAAGAACCAGTAATGATTCTGGAAAACAAAACCTTTTGCTTCTTTCCTACAAAGGTCATCAGAAGACTTTCAAGCTTTGCATGCTATTTTGTAGAGGATCTCAACTCTGCAACATCAATTATAATTGTACAGTAAGTTGTAGCCCGTTCCTGACACATTTTGTCAAGTCCCTCCGTAATACAGGTCCACAAAAAGATGAGCAGGATTGCTTTCAATATACTGTGAATTTCCCTCCAGCCACTTTTCATCAAACTGCAATAAATATCAGTCAGGTTTTGTATTTCTTCCCTTTTTCTTGTTAAAGATAATCACTGAATATGAAAATCACTTATATTTATGAGGAGAGCTGAGCTCCACAGTATGCAAGCAATCAGAAGAAGTATTTCAGGTTCCAAGCACGAGAAGCCGGAGCCGCCGCGCGTACCTGTTTGCGCACGTACTCCACAAGTAGCTCCAGGTGCCGGGGGTCCTCACAGTTCCTGTTAAAAAGGTTTCTCCAAATTGCTGCTGCCAGGACGTGATCATCAGACAAGATTCCCTAAAGAATGTACAGAAGGGAATTCAAAACTCTATGTGAAGAGGGTCTGAACACAAGACACCCACATTACTCTCCTTGGCACTGACAGTCTTTGCTGTCTCAAAGCCTGCAGCTGCTGTGGGCTGTTCATATGTAAAGGTATCAACATCACTCTTTCCCAGAATGGAAAAACAGCCCTGGTCTTAAATTAATATACAGAGCAGCCTGGCACGTTAATTTGGAAAAAAAACCCTGGGTCAGGGTATTCCTAATGCAGGAGCTGATAAATGCATTTCTGTGTTATGAAAGCTTTAGCATAAAAAATGTCAGCCTTACAGAGAAGGCAGCACCACCCCCCAGAACTGTGTGAAGCCCATGACACTTGGAAAAGAAAAATTAAGAGATATTTAATATAATGTTGCAGAAATGTAGGCAGGACTTTGCTAGTTTGCTTTGCTTCTCGATTTTTCATTCTAAATGAGAGAGAACTCCTCCTCCTCAAGAACTATCGAGACTTTTCCACTTAAATCTAATATTAAATTAGACAAGAATCACATCCATGAGCACTTTTGGTCTAGATTCTCTCCCACTTTTATTGTATTTTTAGATATGTTATCACCATAGCCTCATAACTCCTGTCTTCTGCTGACACACTTGCCAAAGGCAAGAGAGGACTTGAAAATATTCAGTTAAAAATAGAAAGGGTCAATGTTTGTCCTTAACTAGACATTTAGCTTTTAACTAGTGTCATCAAAAAGAGGAAAGAAAAGGAAGAAGAAAAGGAAAGAAAAGGAAGAAGGAAAGGAAAGAAAAGGGAGAAGAACAGACACATCCTAGCTATACTTAAAACTAGGTTAAAAACCTGAATGCATAAAACTGTCCACAACTCTGTGAAGTTTACTTTTACAAGATATTAAGAATACAAATGACCATGCCAAAAATAGTATCATCCTGTGAATAAGAGCATCTGAAGAGCAATACCCACTGGAGCAAAAAAATAACAACTAAAAGGGATGCTGGAATTGTGTTTTCTTCTTCAAAGAAGACATTTGTGCACTGTGCTGCTTTTCCTTCCCCATATATTAGATAGTCCCTATAAATACCCTCTCTGCTTTCAAAGTAAAGCTGAGCACAATGGGATTCCGATGAGGCAATGGTTTGTTGATGGTCAAGCAGTTGCAGTGAAGCAGTACAAAGAGCAGTGCTCCTCTCCTGCCCCACAGGTTAAATCTGTGTGCTGTGTTCTTTCTTTTTTCTTAAAAGCACTTGAATTGAAGGCAGAAGATACTGACAGTAACTAAAATGTCTGTTTCCATAATGTAACATTTCTCCAAAGATATGTACAGCAAATGTTTGACCCATCTGGAGTACTCTGTATTCAGGAAAATATCCTTCTTACCTCGTCATATCCAAATAGAGCTGCATAGAAATTTTCTACCATACTTCTCAAATCTTCCCTTAGAACAACAGAATTAATCTGAAAAATAAAGCAGAAAACCATCTGTAGAGGTTCTAAAGAGCAGGTGATGAGAAATTATTATCAGATTCCTGCTGAGCAGGCAAAGAAGCAACAGTGCCCTGGCCCAGAGAGGTTACGATTCAGCTGGAAGCAATGAGGCTGCGCAGTCCAACAGTTTAGAAGGAGATGCAGCACGGCCCCGTTAGTTCTGCGTGCAAACGACGGGGTTGCTCGGAATGTGTAAGCAGCAGAAATATCCTCAGCTTGCAACGCTGACATACAGCTACCTGAGAGGAGAGAAATGCAGCTGGGGAAAGGGTGAAGGCAAGGCTGTTCTTTCAGTGGCAGCGTAGGCTAAGGTGATGAAGAATCCTCCTTGATTCATTCACACCGGTCTTTTAGAAACTGGTAAGTTTTGCAACTTGTTTTTTTGAAGCCTGGACTCCAGAGCTGGACGTTCTGTTATAGCAGAAGTGCTGTAATGCTAAAGAGAGAGGCACCATCCCTACCACTGCTCCTTAGTTACTTTTCAATACTGATTTTCAGGAATCACATGAATGAGCTTCAGAAAGAACCAAAAGAGATCAACCGCTAGGTCCAGAGTGATGGCTGAAATGCCTCATGGGCATTTTGCTCATACAAAATGTCTATTCTTTTCTACTTATATCAGCAAAATCATTTAATCAACAGCTCCTGTGTGATACCTTCCTGTGTGGGCTGCCCTGGCTGTTCCTGCCCTGGCAGGGGGGTTGGATTCGCTGATCTCCAGAGGTTCCCCCCAACCCTACCAGTCTACAATTCCTCTCCTGAGGGCTAAGCTACGCTTCATCTGGTAAAGCTGCTTTTTATTGAGTCTCACGAGAGATCCAAGAGACACTAAGCATTTCTTTCCTACAGATGTCACACACAACTTAGGTGTAAATGACAAGGCTGATTCTCCTCATGCCTGTGTACTAGCAGAACTTTTTTATTTATCTGACTACATCTCAGAGACAGCTTCTACTAAAAAGAAACTGCAAAGAGGAGTACAGGGTAGGCCAGCAGTTCTTCTACAGAATAAGCACTGCTGTCTTTGATATACAGCTTATCACTCCTATGACACCGTGAACCGCATATCCTGCATACTGTCTTCTTATTCTTAAGAGTACTCACCTTGGTAATTATGCAACAGTTTTTCTATCAAAATATTAATCAGTTGTTGTCATGTTAGCAAATCTCCAGTTCAAGCATTTTTCCATTAAAGCACTATCTTTTTTCATCTGTTGATTTTTATTGAAACGGATGTAGTGCTAACACAAGGAAAATTGCTTTTATGTCAGTTGCTCAGAGTTTTCCATTAATATAGACTATTAAAATTCATGCAGATATTTTATAGGCTATCAAGATTTGGAGACTGGTTATTACCAAATAAAAATAAAAAAAAAAAGAAGAAGAAGAAAAAAAAAGAACTAAATATAAGAAATCAGAGGGTTAAATGATGACTGCAACTTCTGTAAGGACTTAATTAAATTTTTATTGAGTACATAAACTATGATGTCATTTCTACCCAACCATGCTCAACCTTTCTATGCATGTCAGAGATCGTGGTTTTTCTCAATAGAACGTACTTCTAAATAAGCTGCACTTCTACACCTCTAATAAGGGGGAGCAGGTCTCATGTAACACACTCAATAAATTATCCTTCCATTTTAAATAAACAAATTCCATGAGTTATTATATATTTGCCGCGCACTTTTTATGACATAATAAAAATGTTACCTCAAGGATTACTTAACACATACTACAAATGTTACAGCAGGCAACTGCAAGGGGTAAAGAAAACAAATAGTCCCATTACAGAGACAAGCCTTGGACTATACATCCCTAGGGAAAGCAGCTTTCTATACTAAAAACAAAGAGCAGCAGCTTTAAGTTAGCAAGAAACAGATTGATGAAGGAGATAACCAAGTTAAACAAACAGGGCAATAAATGCATCTTAAAAGACAAACAGTCTAAAATATAAAATATTACTTTGGGGATGGAGCAGTATCTTCAGCAATAAAATTACATCTAAAAGAATACTGCTGTTTCTGAAGAGTACAAGTGGTGCTGGCTAGGTACAAACACTGCAGGAAAAAATTCTCCTTTATAAAATAAGAAAAAAATGAGTAAATCCAAATCAGTGTTTGTTGGAAAGGCCTCTTTTTAATCTTGCACATGTTCTCACCACTAGTAAGTTTCATGATCTAGTTGAGTCATGATTCTGTTGACTCTTCCAGTTTGTTATTAAGAATTAAAACTGATAAGACAATCCCAAGAGAGTAATTGTATTTACAAGAAAAAACCCAACCCAGTACCACTGAGCTCTTCCAGGAACTGAGCCCCTTTGCCTTCTCTGGAGAACCCATTGCAGAGCTGTCACCAGCATGAACTTACATACCATCGCCTACATTGCCACCCAGACGACCTCAGTTTAAAACAAGGAATGCATTTTTTGGTACATCTCTCACATTTGCAAGACCTTTTAAAAAAAGGAAGTGCACAACAGACGGATCTTCCTGCTACACGTCACAGCTCTGACTCCATGACCCCACCTTCTGCCTGCGGGTGACGTCAGCATACGACTGACTACTGCATTTTTATTATTATATTGCAGCATGAAATCTCATCTTCAGCCGTGAGTTTAATAAGCATCACTCAACAGCCAGCTGGAGGGTGAGGCTTACTGCTATACTGGACATTTACAGTATCGAGTCTCAGTTGAAGTTTTCTAGTAAAGGAAGAGCTGGACGTGTTTGAAAATAACTTAGGAACGGGCAGTTTTTAAAGTGAAAGTTGCTATGGGATTAGTCCATATTAATGTCTTTTGTTGGAGTAAGAGCATTCTTCTGTAATCAATCTCCTCCTAATCCCCACCTACCATGCCTTGAGCAGTCTCAAACTGGGACACAAACTGGGAAATGGGCTCTAATGCACTCTATCTTCCACTTGCTGAGAGGCATCCAGTCCACAGGATCAGCCTAGAACCAGCTCAAGGTAAAGCTCATCCCTGCAGAGCTGGGATGCTGGATCATGAACGCTGGATCATGAGAAAACCAATGGTTGCCCTGTCATACCATGCTCAATGCTAGTGTAGACATAGCTGGGATGTCCACAGGCTGCACTATTTGAAAGCACTTGAGCAGAAGTTCCATTCTGTTACGGCTGTTGCCAGCATGTGTTGTACCCTTAAGCTACTTGAACACATTAAGATCTCCTTAGACTATAAAGCCAGAAGGGACACTTCTAACTGCACCTTGTACAAATGCTAATCACTGAAGTTCATGCAGAAATTCCTCTCTTTAGGCCGTAAGTTATGGTTGAAGTAGATTTTTTTATGAAGAGAATTCAGCCAGGAGAAATGATTAGATCATAGAACCTGATCCTCTGCATATCACAGACCATTACGTTTCACCAAGTTCCCTCTGTACTAAGCTCAGTAAAAGCAGATCACCCTCACAGCTGAACATGTGCATCTCATTTCATAGCTGAATTTTCTGGCTGAAGTTTCCAGCCCCTCATTCTCATTATACCATTCCAGCTAGAAGAAAAAGCCTCTTCTGCACAATGTATTTGCTCCCATCCTGGTGTGCACAGGACATCTTGTCAGCAAAGTCATCTTTTCAAACTAAGATCAGGCTCTAATTTCTACACTAAGTGCATTGATACGCTGCATCATCACTGCACTCCTGGAGTGGGCAGAGCTGTAATAGCCAAGTAGGGGTTTATGGTGATACAGTAAAAATTAATCCATCTCTTGTGCAAAAGAAGTTATGCAGGTATTGAGTATGCTTCTGTTGGTATGACTGAGTCTGCTCTGAGGACTGCTGTTAGCAACACTGCCATGACCATCATCTGACCCCTGCTGACACTTTTGATTACAGAGCTTTCAACGTCTCCTTAAGGAGATACAGGACAAATCTCTCATGATAAAAAACTGTCTGCCCTCAAACATTAGGGGTTTTTTATGCACCCTCTCTCAAGTTGCGTTTGGAAAGATTTCCTTATAATATATAGTTTACATCAGTTATAAATAATATATAACCATATATAGTTATATATAGGGAGCTTTAAGTGTTTGCTGCCTTTCTAATAAATGCCCATGATGTTAAATGGGAAAAGCTGCAAACAGCCCTTTCACTTCCTCCAGTAACGTACCTATTGCAGTCATTTTGACATGCCCGAGGCAGTAGCCCAGATCAAAATGATTAAACTGATAAAACAGATTAAAAATGTCTCTATAGCAATGGTCCAGAAAGGCCAGTTCACTCAGGCAATCTCACATAGCTGCAAAGTGACAAAGATAGTGCAGAAATTATTCTTCTGCATCTTGAGACCGCTCATTATTTATCAAGTTCCATATTTTATTAACCACTCTGTTACTTTACCTTTGAACAAGCTTACTGGCTTAGTACACATCTGTGAGTGTCCATATACTGTAAAATACCAACTTTTCTGATAAATTCTCTAATTTTCTGATGAAAAGTAATTTTGTAATGCACCTCAGTGGATAATTAGTTTCAGACAATAGTCTTTTTTAAACCCATATTTAATGTCCAGTCACAATCTATTTCAATGTTGTATTCATCTAAACAAAAGCTAAATGTCAGACTGTATCAGAATTGGTTCCTGCCAAATTCTTCAAGGCATTAAAAATAACCCCAAACATGTTAATGGACAAAAAACCACTCACATGCTCTTCTTACATGGCTGGCAGAGCTCACTGACAACCACTGAAGAGAAAGATCAGGGAAAAGAAGTCAAGTTGCTGAGCTCTTGTGCTAGTTGTGCTGATCCTCTCTTAAGGGCAAGAGGTTGTACAGGGTTCTTCCTGTAATGTCTCCTAAAAAGCTGCCTGCTAAAAGCCTAAAAGGATATGAAGGTGTTTCTGAACATGCCACGATCAAGAATTCAGCCTGATATGCTGCAAGAAGGTTATATAACCAAGTTTCAAAGAGGCACCTGGAGAAGACAATAGTAGAGGCAAATACAGTATTAAGAACTTACCGGGAGCCTGTAAAATCTCTTTACTAGGACTAACCTCAGTAACTGTCAGTGTCACCCACAAGAAACACTGCTCTGGATCAGATCAAGGGTCCAACTAACATGGTACCTTGCCTTCGAGAGTGGCCAGATACACTGAGAAAAGTAAGCAGACTGATAAACGAGCTGATACACGCTTCCTTCAAGTATTCTCCCAAGCAATTTCAGCTCAGGACAATCTTCAGCCCTTTGTATGTCCAGTAACATTCAAAAGGTCTCTATGTCGAGCAACTTGTCCAGTAAACTTTCTGCATCCACAATGTGCTTCAGCAAGAAGTACCCTGATGAGAATCACCACTGAAACAGGTACCAGTAGTAGGTGTTAAAAAAAAAAAAAGAAAACCAATGAAATTTGTACAACAATCTGCACACTTTTAGTAGCTAGAACTCCAGAAATGGATCTTCAAGAGATTTTGTAGGAAAATCTCAAAAACCCCTCAGTTCAATGACTCAATAGTGAAGAAAAAGACAAACAGAATTATTATGAAAGGGATATAGAACAAATAAGGAACAATATTCTGCCATAAATACATAGCGTGCCCACATATAAAATGCTGCATATATTGATTTCCTTTTCATCTCAGATGAAAAGACACAGAAAAGACCTAGGTGATTAGGAACCTGAAGAAATACTAGTTATAGTCAGGAAGAAATCAAGAAGAAGATGATGGAGAAGTAAAATCATGAGTGGTATCAAGCAGGTAAACAAGGAATTCAGTTTCTCATTAAAAGAAAAAGTAGAAAAAAAGCTGATAAAATGACCAAATACTTTCAAAATAGAATAAAAATACTTTCTCATGTGATACAACTAAGTGGCAGAAGTCACTGCCACAGGACGTTAAAGAGCAAAAAGTACAAAAGCACTTCACATTCATAGAGGATTTCTGTTAGATACTAAATATGCTGGTCCTCATGCAGCTCTCATATTACTCGTTACATGCCAGGAGAATATACCATGAGAAATACTGATAGGCAGTTCTGTTTCTTATATTTTTTACTAAATATTTCTTGTCCTTGCTAAAAACAGCACGCTGGATCTTCGGCTGACAACAGAAGAATGAGTCCTGAGGCTGTTTGGCTTTGTTCATTTTCTGCTGATCTTTGCAGATATTGACTGGTATCTCTCCTGGGTGTCTCATGCTGTCCTGACTTGTGACAAGACAGCCTGAGCTCACCGAAGAATCCTGAATACCAGGCATCAGGTCACTCTGCTGACTCGATAGGAATTTCACCTGAAATACACTAGTGCTATTAAAAAAACTGCCACTTCTATCACAGCTTTTAGCTCTTCCCTCTTGGAAGAGGCTGCATTTTCTGTAGAAATAAGAACAAGAATGATCCTGCTCATACCAAATAGATCATCCTGCCCAAGGGGAAAAATAATAAAAAATTATTCTTTTTCCAAGAGTTTGGGACCAGAAAAAGTTTCTATTGGGAAGGAACAGCACCTCTTCTCCTGAAAAAAATCTCCTCCAAAAAAAGCTGATTTCAATTCAAAACAGAGTGAGGATTGCTAGAGTCCATACAATTAGCAAGCAATTAACAAACTTAATCCTTGGTGCTACTCCTTAGTACTGAACCTTTATCCAGTGACTGAGGTCAAGATAAATGCAAATACTGTCTCACTTTCAAACTAATCTGTGTAGTGCCAAGCAGACCGGCTTATTTGTGTTTGCTCCATCAGACTTCCCACTATTTCCTAGCCCAGTCCTGTTCTTACGTGACCTGTTTGACATTCTCCCATCAGTTCCACACTCGGGTAAAATTCTAATTTGAAGTCATATTGCTTTCACCTTCTACCAATATTCTGCACCTTCTGGTTTCAATCATAAGCTGAGAAAAACTCGGTTTCCCCAAGCACTCCTCCTCCCCAGGGCTTCAAACACATGCATGCCACAGAATAGTTAACAGTTAAATATTTTCTTGCCAATATTTTAAGAGTGCAGAAGGTTCCAAATTGCTGGTAAAATAAACAATGCCAGACTGTGAAAACTCCTGCCTGCCATATACTCTGATGTTAACAAGAGTTTCTTTATTACTGTAACCTTTCAGAAGCGAACAAAAATTATTTCTCTACCCTAGTTCTGCCCTTGAGTAAATGGCAAAGTAGGAAAGTGAACCACGAAAAAGCTGCATGGTAAGACACTCTGAGTTTTCCATCTTACTTCTGTATTTCATTCAGACTTGATGCTGCTATGAATAAACTTCCAGAAGATCCTAAAAGTGTGGGCAAGGATTTAAGGAAGACAGAAATTTCCTTACACACCGCTAAATAATCCAGATTAAACCTACATGGGGGCCATCTTCCCTTTTGCAACTACTAAATAAACTGGGACATATGAAAGAGCAAGTTTAGGATGGTCCCAAAGAGACATTTCCAAGCTCCTCGGTACATAGATCTGTCCTCTAGGGCTTTGCCCATGGACCTCCATCAATCACAGTCTCTGCCATTGCCTCACTTTTAAAAGATGAAGTCTTCAAATAGTATCTAAAAATACAAGGAACTACTATCACTTTCAGCATGAATGAGACAAATGACTATACGGTGACACTCCATAAAACCACTGAGGATTCACAGGCCTGTCAGCCTTTTGTTACCTACTAAATACATCTGAAGTTACAGGATCCATGCCCAAGCCATCTGAAAAGGCAGCTGTCAGCTCTCCTGGGCTGCACCAAAAGATGCGTGGCCAGCAGGTCAAGATTCTGCGGCTCTGCTCTAGTGAGACCTCACCAGAGGTGAGGTGTCCAGATCTGGAGCCCTCAACACAAGAAGGACATGGATCTGATGGAGCAGGTCCAGAGCAGGGCTAAGAAGATGATCAGGGGCTGGAGCACCTCTGCTACAAGAACAGACTGAGGGAGTTGGGCTTGTTCAGCCTGGAGAAGAGGAGGCTCTGGGGAGACCTTCTGGCAGTCTCCCAGTATCTGAAGGGGGCAGGAAAACTGGGGAGGGACTTTTTATCATGGCATGGTGGTGGTGGTGACAGGAGAAGGGACAATGGTTTTATAGGAGAGCAGGGTAGATTCAGATCAGACATTAGGAAGAAGTTCTGTACTACGAGGGTGGGGAGACACTGGCACAGGTTGCCCAGGGAAGCTGTGCACAGCCCAGCCCTGGAAGTGTCAGAGCCCAGGCTGGATGGGGCTCTGAGCAACCTGCTCTAGTGGCAGGGGGTTGGAACCGGGTGATCTTGAGGTCCTTTCCAACTCAAGCCATTCCATGATACTGTGAAAACCACTTCAGATCAGTATTGTTTATTTCACATATAGCAAGACTGAACTGACCCCATCTTCCTTCCCACCACATCTCCCTTTTTATGTGCAGTCATTCTTCTGGCCACTAACCCATCTGACTAATTTGAAAATCAATATGACACATGTCTTCTAGCAACAAACAGAGATCTCTAAGATCAGATACACTGCTATTTTGGTCCTATCTTACAACCTTTTGCATTATTTCCAGACCTTTGAATATGAAAACAATATTCAAGTTGTCCTGCACTGGCAGGGGGTTTGACTCAATGATCTTCAGAGGTCCCTTCCAACCCCCACCATTCTGTGTGATTCAAGTTATTACAGAAGTGCAATGATAATTAATTCATTAATATCAATAGAGATCAGCAAGTGCTGTGCAGACATGGTAACTGAGGACAGAGGAGGGAATACAAAGAATCTCTTTAAGTTCCCAAACCAGAATGGGAAAGAGAAAAATGCCAGTGCTTAAACCGAAGTAGTAAAAGGAATCAAAGAAGCAAGCAAATAGGAAACCAAGGATTGGAATTACTGAATGCATTAATTTGCATTTCCTGATCGTTATAATCTGTTCTGCTCTGGGAACTGCTAGCAAAAGCAGTCAAAAACAGGGGTTTCAACAGAGCTGCCAGTTTTATAAGTGGATAAAATGGGCCAGAGAAGTCAGAAGATGAGTTCACAAAATAAACTGAACTCTACCAGGAAAACAGAAACATTTGCAACTCACCTAGCCACGCTACAAGGCACTGTAGTATGTGCACTGTAAACGTGAAGACAGCGTGCCTGCAGCAGAATTACAGACTGGCCTTTGAAGGAGTTTGACAAGTCAGGTGGCACAGAGCTGCTCGCAGGAGAGGCTGATCCATTGCCAACCCACCCCCCTGCCCCACCGTACGTACTACAGCCTAGAGCAGCAAAAGAGAGACAGGAGATGTAATGAGCAACGAGACAGAGATGATCCTTGCAGCAGTTTTCAGAAGACATATGAGTGTCCAGGTCAGAGAGAAAAAGCCACGAGGCTCAAGAACACTAGTGGAGAAAAAGTGCTGCTGATGGCAAATATGCAACTGGGATTTTGAATGGGAAAGCAGGTGTTCAGATACTGAAATAAAGGGTAAGACAGATCTGGAGTAGAAAGAAGCAAAGTAACAAACACAAGTGTGGGTTTGAAGGAAGCAGACAAGGGGACAGGTCCTGAGCTTCCACTGTGGACCTCTGCAAGAGGAGGTTGCTGGATGAGGGATGAGCATGTGGAATAAAGGCAGCACGTGCCCACTGAATCAGTGAAGCAGCATGGCAGGGATGGAGAGCAACACGTCCAGCACTGATGGCTGGAAAAGGGTTAGTTGAACATGAAGGAACACAAGAGAAGGGAGAGGTGGCAGTGACAGCCTGACATACAGAAAGGAGTCCTGCAAGGAAACAAAGAGAATTAACAAGAGAGGTTAAGAAAAGTTACGAGAGGTAAGCTATTGTCTCTACAACCTAACAAGGAGGAAGGGAGAAGTATGTGACAGAGGGGAAATGTAAAACCACATGCACACCCTGAAAAGGAGATCAGATATGAGCTCCAGTAAATTCAGGCATGAGGGCAACACAAAAATAACCAAGGATAAGGAGGAGAAAAAAATTCCAAACGCATTCAGAATTGATGTGATGAATTAAAACCTTAGGTAATTGCTTATGTAGTGCAAGTAAATGCCCAAGTTAGGCATGGCTGCAAACAGGAACACGGAGAGCGTACCGTATGTGGTGGTACAGGCACCAGAGAGCAGAGCAACCAATGGGGAAGGAAACCTTCACTGCACCTGACAAAACAAAAGCCTCAGGCAAGGAACCAGAGAACAGGACCATGATCTTCTATCAGGGTAGCAGGACTGAGAGAGAACAAGACTAATTTTACCACAGTTGTACAGTTAGAAGCTTGATGAAGATTCTGTCTGCCTGAACTCATTGGCTGTCCCAAAGAAAACAGAAAGAATTTATCTTGCACACTGTGCCTCTTTCTCTCCTGGAACCAATTGCTGTAGTCCATAAAGCTGCACTGACATTTTGCTCTCAGAAACAAAGAAATAAAACAAAGTTACTAATCCTTCCCCAAAATGAAGGTTAGAGAAGAGATCCTAAGTACTAAACAAACCTCGCTCGTGCCATCTGTGCCCTGTGAAGACAAGTCCAGAATTTGTGCCGAGACCAGCACTTCAACCACTCCTTAGTGTAGCTAGAATCAGTGTTCAGCAGAAGCTGGATGTGTGCAGAAAATCAACCAATCTCTCCTTGTCAGCAGCAGTTACCAAACACTACCTGGTACCTGCAACTACAGCCTCCTGAGAGAGGAGAAGGGAACAGGCAGAGACACTACAGAAGGTGGCAGTGGCAACTGGTGAGCTGGGAGAGCCAGCAATGGCTGCACACTGGTTTAATCAAAGCCACAACATGTGGCTGCTGTTGAGCCTGCCAGAGACGAGAAAAAAAATAACAAAAAAAAAGAAGAAAAAAAAGGAAAAAGAAAACAAACCCAACAATAACAAAACCTAACAACAAAACAAAGCTAACCCAAATCCTGCAGCACTCCTGCACTGTAGGAGAACCTTCACTGGTGCTTGTTACTGTCTTTCAAGACAGGCAAGCACCAAAAACATAAGGAAAAGGTAAGTTTTTCGTTCTTGAAGAGGAAGCAGAAGTTGTCTGCGACCAAAAAGCACAAGCAACGGAACCTCTCAATTGTTTGTTTGATTGCTCTGATTTAGAAGAGACACTGGTCATAGTGTTTTTCTATATTTACTTACAAAGAAGCTTAAAAGTGCATTTGTGTTTTCACTCGTAGCAGCTTTACAGTTGTTAAAAAAGAATTGTAACCTCTATATGAGATACCTCGCTCAAAAGGCTTAGCCAAGCAGACCAGTTGATCTCAGTTGAGGAATTCTACAGAAAACTCCAAAAGGACAGGAAACTGACAAAGTCCAAACTGCACCGTGTCACAGCACACTAGTGGCAAATGACAAACCTGATCTGGAGCGATAGACAAAGCACTGGCAGGAGCCAGGCAACAGTGCCAATAAAGCTGCCACCATTCTGCTGAGCCCGGAGACTGCAGCGGGCTCTGTAGGGATCACTTTCCTGTTTCCACCATCATCTCTACACTGTCAAAATAAAACTCGTGCAGTTGTGGCTAGTCATTTCATTGCTCAACACTTGACTTTTGGCAACTACACTGTGTTCTGGAGAGTCTGAGGAACACGGGGCAGCACTTAACACCTCCAAGCACTGCACGGTAAATTTGGTTTTGGCATTTGAGTCCCACCAGTGCAGAGTGTGGGGAATAATGAGAAAGATATTTCTAGAAAAGGTGCTATAAGGCAGCTTCCAGTGTACTTCTTGCAGGCAGCAGAGGGAGGCACAAAACAGACCAAGGACACTACCTTCCAGTAACAGGATCCAACACAGGTTGCCTAGGGAGGTGGTTGAGGCCCCATCCCTGGAGATACTCAAGGTGAGGCTCGATGAGGCTCTGAGTAACCTGCGCTAGTCGAGGATGTCTCTGCTCACTGCGGGGGGGTCCGACTAGATGACCTTTGGAGGTCCCTTCCAGCCCGAACCATTCTATTGACATATGGGAAAAATTTCATTTTTCTCTTAGGCCAGACTCTACAGAAAACTGGAGCAGGCCAGTTGAAAAGAACCCAAGCATATATTATGCTTTGATTTCAACCCCAGGTATCATTGGCATGCCCCAAACATGCCAGTATTTCAGACAGCCAGGTGTGCTGGTTCCTTGGGCACTGGTTCTAGAACAGCTACATAAAAAACAACATGAGAAAGGGTCTCCTATTTCCAAACTCCACAGTCCAGCAGGTAAAATTGCATTGTTATGCCTACTGCATCTCCCCTGTGAAGAAAGACTGAGGGAACTGGGGCTGTTCAGTCTTGAGAAGACTGAGAGGGGAACTTATGATTGTCTAAAAATATCTGAGGGGTGGGTGTCCAATGGAAGGGGCCAATCTCTTCTCTGTAGTGCCCAGCAACAGGAAAAGGAACAATGGGTATGAACTTGAGCAAGAAGGTTCCACCTCAACATGAGGAGAAACTTCTTCCCTGGGAGAGTGACAGAGCCTGGCCCAGGCTGCCCAGAGAGGCTGACTCGATGATCTCCAAAGGTCCATTCCAATCCCTACCATTCTATGATTCTATACTCTCACAGCCCAGTCCATTTCTTCAAACAAAATCACTACCTTCTCCAATATTTTGCTACAGTACACTTCATCTCAGCTCCCCCCTTCACTGCACTGCCAGAATGCTGCACATAGAATCACAGAATCCTTCAGGTTGGGAAAGACCCTTGGGATCATCGAGTCCAACCATTAACCCTACTCTGCAAAGCTCCCCCCTAAGCCATGTCCCCCAACACCACATCTGAACCACCCTTAAACACAGCCAGGGCTGGGGCCTCGACCCCCTCCCTGGGCAGCCCCTGCCAGGGCCTGACGGCTCTTGCTGGGAAAAATGTTTCCCTGCTGCCCACTCTAAACCTGCCCTGCTGCAGCTTGAATACTTTCCTTCTGCCCATGTTCTCCCATGATAATGTAGTTTCTGTTCTGTACATCCCAAATTGATTCCATGACCTCCCATCAAATCCCAAAAAGGACCTGAGTATTCAAGTACAGCTGCTTCCCACCGCAGCTGAATCAACCACAACACTTCAGTTCATACAAAGATCAAGTTTGATTTTCAAATTCTATCAATATTAAGCCCTGTCCTCTCAGCTTCTAAAGACCTTCTAGACTCACCCTGCCCATGATTTCCTAGTCTTTAGTCAGAGGTGTCAGACTTTCTGTTCTGTACAGTAATTTCAACTGAATTGTATCGTTATTATTTTGTAGCTTCTGTAAGGTAAAATGGCATTTTTAACCATCTGAAATCTCCTAATTGTGAAAAGAGTATCTTAGAAAACTGTGTTCAAGTTCACAGGGCTAAACTCTGCTCTCAGTTACACCAACGTGAACCATGTTCCTGATTCTGATGGTGTTACTTCAGATGCACACCGACATAACTGAGAGCAAATTATGGGTCACTGTACAAAACCAGCTCTAGCTAGGAGTGTAACAAAGACTGTATTGTGCTATGCAGAGCTGAGCCAATAAACAAATTCAAAAGACACCTAGATGTGTTCCTGGAAAGAAAAGGGGGTAGGGGACTAAGTGGTCTGGTGGGAAAACAGGAAAGTGAGATTAAGATAAATTAAAACAGGTTTGGCACACTGGGTTTGACAGACCCTGCTTATCTCTTCTGCAGTTGTTAGAACACGTATGGTTATAAAACTAATTGTTAATTAGCACGGAAAAAAAATAATCTTATTCCAGAAGCAGAATGCCACCACAACACCAAGACTAACGCTGTCCAAATGAGCCTACAGCAATTCACAGGTTTTTGAATAAAAACTGATCAATCTGTCCAAGAGAACATGAGATGTAATAGAATGGGGTTCCTGGGGGGGAGAAGGGAAGGGGGGTTGGTTTTTTTTAAGTGTTTATTTTGTTGGATTTGTTTGGTTTGGGTTTTTTTGGGGGGTGAGGGGAAGGAGTGTCTATTTTTTGTTTTTAAAATCTCATATCTATTGTCCAATTATCAGCTGAAATCCCGTTCCAGGGAATTCCAGCACCTATAAGACGTTCTGATTAGCTCTGCAGTTTCATCTTAGGGTATTAAAATGCACTTAAACTTGTAACAACTGCTTTTATGCACAGGCAGTTACTAAAACATAATAGTGGGGTCAGTAAGGTTAATATTCAGGTTGCTAAAGAACTCTGTTAGGAAGATAAATAGCAATTTCTAGTACAAACCGATTAGGCAGCTGCCAGTTTGCACGGTGTAAATCTCTTCACTGCAAGCCACAAGGTGGAGATCTCTGGCAAAGCAGGATCGAAAGGAAGTCTTTTACCCAGCCTAATGTTACTATTAACACTTTGAGCCATTGCATCAAGCCAATTTTTCTGTTTGTTTTTAAAGTTTGATAGAAATGTCACTAGTGGAAAAATTAAGTAAAGAGCACTGGTTAGCCACAGAACTGGACACACCTGGCTGCAAACCCACCAAAAGAAACTGACTTCATTAGTAGTAGGGACAGCAGAGTAAAATTTATACCTGAAATATGCCTGCACCAGTAGAATTTGCTGAGGCCACAGGCTCTCTGTGTGTTTTTACAGCTGTGTCAAGTTTTGGTTTCTGCCTCTTGCCGACATTCAGGAGTGCTGAAGGAGCTCAGGCCAACAGGTCCCAAAACTGTGTAGCTGAGATTTAGATCTCAGCAATTTTAACAACGAGGTTTTGAAATAATACTAACTCCATTTGGAGTTGGAGCTGATGTAAATTAGTAGTTAAAATGCCTTGCATTCTATCACTTTCAGCTCCGATGAACTTGTATATTTAAGAGCAGATGGCATATTTTCATACACCATCCCTATCAGTTCAGGAATATAGTACCCACTGTCTGCATCAAGCGTTGGCATTGTTGTTAGATTGGTGAATGAGTTGAATAATTTCAGCTTTGTCTGTCAACGAGTTAAACTAATTGCATCCAACTAACAATTTCATACAGGTGCTCTGTGGCTTAGACCACAACACAGGAATGTACCAAAGCAGAGTTAAATATTGACCCTTGATACTCTGCATGAAAGAAAAAGAAGGGAATGGAATTCCCTAACCTGCTAGGAGTATGCAGATGATAAGTTAGTGTCCTAGAGGTATTCAGTGAAGTGTGTTTTCATTTAACTTATTTCTGAGGAATGCTCAGATTCTGAAATTTGAAAGCATCAACAGAAGAGCACTAATGTCATCTTTTTATCTTGATATATTTAACCATCTTCTTTTGGAGGTAGAATATATTCTGGCTGCAGGACTTGAAAATAAATAGCTATTACACATAGTCCTCCATCAGCCCACAAACCCTTTACCGTTACCTCAGCTTCATTTTAAAAGAGCCATTAGTGAAAAATACATCCAGATTAATAAGCAGAACCTAACACCTCGGGTAACTGCTCTTTATTATCACTTAAAACTCCTTGCAGTTGCTAAAGCCAAGATGCCAGAGAGTTCAGTCAGGTTACATTTATGTGAAGGGAAGGAAATTTAAGTAAAGAAGAGTGAACAAGCATGGAAGAAGCAGGAATTGCCCCATCCAGGGGTGTGGGTGAAGTGATATATTAAGCTAGTATCACTAGCACCAAGGAAGGAAAATAAAGCGCTGATCAGGAGCAAGGGAAAAAGTTAACCTCTTCAAACATCACTGCATCAATTATTTTCATCTAATAGACAATTAATACTACCAGAAGAGGTTAAAAATTTTATTTGTCTTGAAAAAATGATGATTGAAAGATCAGGAATAATTAAAAGGAAAAAAAAAAATCACTGCAAGATTCTGAAAGCCCTTATGCTTTCAGAAATGCTATGGGGAAGAGAACATCCCTGATTTCCAGGTTTACAGTCTAGGGGAGCTCACTACGCTTTCTTCCACACCCTCAGTGCCTGCTCTAGGTAGCTGCTGCCTCAAGAGTTCAGGTTCTCTCACAAGGAGTCTCATTAAAATCAATGGGCCTCTGTGCAGCTAAACTGTATTAAATATACACACAGATGTAACTGTTTTTAAGATCAAGCCTTTAAATGTCTACATACTTGGTTTAAGCATCAGCTATTGCCACATAAAAGCTATGTTAACACTAGGTTACAGTCAAAAGTGTATTATAGGCATCATATTATAGCAAACTAAACATGCTCATTATTGCATTGCACGATCAGTATTGCAAACAAAGGTCGACAGATTTCAGTTCAAGGATAAACTGAGAAGATGCCTGACCTGCCAAGGCAAAGAATGAATGGCATTCAAACAACTTCAGATCTCCTCACAGTTGCATCACACAGAAACCATACCGTTATAATATGCATGTATTAACATTTGAGGTTCCAGACTGGGTGAAAACATAAGGACACTGGTGAGGCTTTTTTTTCCCACTTTGGGGAATTCAGAGGAGCAATGGAAAGGTTTAGTTTGCAGAAATGGAAATCCTGTGCTTCTCTTTATAAAGAACTGACTGTAAGCACTATCTTTTTTTTTCCCTTTAAGTTTACTGAAAAAAAATCTCAATACAGGTCTAACTTACACCACGTTTCACTTTTGAGTTCTGCATGCTTGTAAAAGTAGCAATCAGTGAGTTTTGCTTCTGTTTGCAGCTGCTTCAAATCCTGCAAGCAAAGCTACAAGATAGCATTTGAAGTTAGTTCATAGAAGGCAAAATTAGGGTCAAAATGAACAGAGAAATCTGATCCAAAGCAGCATTCTGTGCATGGATGTACTCAAAAGATCCCTAAGGATATTTTGGGGGCATTGGGAGGTGGAGTGTTTAGCTGGCTTTTTGGGGTTTTTTTTTGATCTTTCTTTTTTTTTTTTTTTTTTTTTTTTTTTTTTCAAGA
>VWZY01010852.1:27579-50390 GCA_013399075.1 Chloroceryle aenea
TGGTGTTTTTGGGGGTTTTTTTTTTTTTTTTTTTTTTTTTTTTTTTTTTTTTTTCTTTTCAAGAAGAGCAGCCTTAAATTTACACCCAGAATGAAGAGCTGAGCTGTCTCCAGCAGAGTCAGCCACTGCTGTGACATGGAATGTATTGGAGAAGGACAAAAATGTGTCAGATACTTGCATTCAATCTTTTTCTCTGGTACTAGCCTCTATTTCCCTAGGCTCATTCACCCCACCTTATGCCATCTGACCAGGAAAGTGGAGATTCCCATACTGGAATTGAAGTAAGCCCATTAATGTAGCAGGAAATTCTAAAATGCCTGAGTTTAGATTTAATCCAATAGATTGAGAGTCTTTAAAAGCAGCTGTAACATAGTAAAGCTACGAAATTCCCAACAACTAGGGGAAAAAAGCCATTGCTGATGGAAGAACTGAAGTTACACCAAAATCAACACTTTTTAAAACCCCATACAAAAAAAAAAAAGATCATAGAGAAACTTCTTGAACTACTAATGTGATTGCATACCAAATCCTAACTCACTGCTTAGTTCCACTGTCTGTCACCAGTAGGAATACCTATATATACACCTATATGGGAATAAGCTCCTCAAATATGGCTCACAACTAAGACTTGACAGTCTGTCATTATTGCTATATGAAAATTGTTGCTTCTCTAACAGTCTCATTTATTTTAGACAAACCACTGTTTAATCACTGGACAACTCTTTGTTTTGCACAACACAGGAGATCCCTCCCAGCCCTGTTTGCCCAGCAGAAGTGCCCTGAACAGGCATCCTCAGCTGTACCGGGTCTCCTGTCACCACTGTGATACTGGGATATGGAAATGATCTCCTGTTTCTGCTCTGCCTTCAGTGAAGGCTATCACCCACCGAGGCTGGAGAAACACACTTTAAGGCCAGAAATGACCATTACAACAGAAGACCAAAACCTTCCTCAGAACAGGCCAGAAAGATCCAACCTCGTTCTTCCTTCAGGCTTCCAAACAAACTGTCCTTAGAGCTGATCTCTCCTCACAATGTTTCTGTTGTGATAAATAAACTATTGCCCAGTTACAGTCATTTATGAAAACTAAACCAATGACTAATTACAGTCATTTACAGGAACTTAACATAAAAACCTTGTCCCTTAACTTTCCTTTTGCTCGCCGTCCTATATACAGAGAAAACACAAAGCTCTGCTGGAATTACATTTGGCACAAGACAGCTTTCTCCCTACCTTATTCCTAGCCACAAATGCCCAAGTCTGTTAGAGCAGCATCCATTTGTGGAATCCCATCACCAACCACGTGGAAAATGGGTAACTTTCAGACAAATCAGTGCAGTTTCAGAAACAAAGTTAGTGGCTCAGTTCAACAGGCAGTGCAGCTGTGGGAAGGAATGTTCAGGAGTAAGGGCTACATCCACCAGCTTAAGCTAATAAAGAAATAAACAAGCAGCTACAGCTTGATTCTTAGGCATTTTAAGATATGCAAATTTACAACAGCATTTGAAAGATGTGACTCGTGGAGGTTATCAACACCAAAGATGACTTACCCCCAGCACCTTGCCACGCTGTTCAACATCCTCCCACATGCAATGGACTATGTAGCGACACATGTACTTCCCCGTGCGGCCCTCCTGCTTCATCCGTACCAGACACATCCTGCAGGAACAGAAACAGCAAATCCACAGATTCTACTTTGTCTTCAAATGTAAATAGAAGATTATATATATTTCAGCTCATTCTCCTTACAGCATCTGGTTTTGTGATCAGGAAACTAAAAGGCCACATACAAATTTATTTTTTTTTAAATAAACTATCATAAACTTTTCTCTTCTTTGCTCAAGAGCTGTATCTGTTGGCTTTGGCCCAGTCCAGCTGTGGAAGAGTGACAGTGGGCTCTATTGTGTCTGAAAGTACTGTAATCTGTTTAAACAGCACTGCAACCTAAATTCCTCAGCTTTAAGAATCTATCAACTTTTGGAGCAGGAAGAAATGTCTTGTCTAATCCCAGGCTACAAGCCAGTTGTAATTCAGCGTGCTATACTCAAGTGCTGGAAGAGTCTGGACTAGCCAAGCTGTGAAAGCTTAAGCAAGTTACAGCCTTCACCCAAATTCACATTAGCAAAGTCCTAAATTATTCCAGCTACGGGAGTCTATTGGATACATGTCCAACCACTCGGCCAAACTCCTCCGCGCAGTAGATGCTGGAAGAACTCACAAGTTTTTAAGTGTCTTGTGGTATTTTAATAAGAATACCAGGTGGAGTTGTTCTACTTTTTTTTTTTTTAAGTGTTAAAGCCACCTGAACCTCATTGCTGAAATCATCAGAAGAAAAAAATTATTTTGCTTCTTTTACAACATCTGTAAACAGCGTGAACTGAGATACAGGTTAATCCCTCGTGAAGCTGAGAGACCAGTCCCATGACCAGTCCCACCTTCTCTCCTTCACTCATCACACTGCTCCTGTGCTGTCAGTCAGCAGTGCCTGTCTAGGACTGACTGAGTTACAGCAGATGAGGTGATGCTCAAACACTAGAGCAGAAAGAAGTCACTGCTTTGCCGGGAGACACACTACAGGTGGGGAAGTGCTCACAGGAAATTCTTCTCACAGCTTATGTAAAAACACCAGAGCAGAGCTGCTGGAAGCTACTTTGAAGCAGCTGTATACTAAGAATAGGGAATGTGCCACAAGAGTTAAGAGGTAAATATGATTTTTTAAAATGATTATTATTATTTTTTACATCTGTTCATTTCCTCAGGAGACATAAAACCTGTGTCTCCCTACAGGCATTAAAAGCATCTGGTGATGTGTGACTGCCAGCTCAACAGGGAGAATCACAAGCACTTGAAGCTTGTCTGTTGAGCTGACCTGTCAAAAGAGATGTCAGTCTTTATGATGGATTCTGTCTTGCCTACTGATTAGTAAAAGAAAGATATTTTTTAATCTGCAAATGAAGCGCAACTTAATGCCAGCAATGAGTCATGGAGACAAACCAAACTGAAGGTAACTGCACTATCAGAGAATCACAGAATGCTTTGGCTTGGAAGGGACCATAAAGATCATCTAGTTCAAATCCCCCCTGGGGACCTTCCACTTGATCAGGTCACTCAAAACCCCAGCCAGCCAACCTGGTCTTGAACACTTCCAGGGATGGGGGATCCACAACTTCTCTGGGCAACCTGTGCCAGTGTCTCACCATCCTCCCAGTGAGAATTTCTCCCTTGCATCTAATCTGAAGCTACCCTCTTTCAGTTAGAAACCATTACCCTTTGTCCTGTCACTACACTCCCTGATAAGAGTCCCTCTCCATCTTTCCTGTACTTCTAGATTCTTTTTTTCTGATTAGAACGACAGATTTCAGTCCTATACAAGAGCTATCCAACTGAGACACCAAAACTGAAAGAAGAGAAGCCCATGGACCAGAATCTGATTTCTAGATGAAGAACTTCTGAAAATTGCACTGGCCATATAAGAGAAAGCTCAGGCTCCAACACAAGCCAGGTGGAAAGAGGTCAGAAGACATCAGAGAGAGGGACTGAGGCACGACAAGTAGATAAATGATCAAAGAGTGGAGAAACTGAGAGAATCTGGGTAGAAGGTGTGTAGAAAAGGGAAAGGAAATGTTGGGAAGACTGTGACAATTTCTGTCTCGGGAAACAGAGCTGTGTGAGGATTCCCAAGGTTTATACTGTGGCAGTGACACCTCGGTATCTGTCCAACAGCACCACATCCAAGCAGACAAATGAAATTAAGATGGCATCAAGAAATGAATCCTCACCTTGCACACGGGAAGATGACAAAGCTTTCTGCCTGAACAGTGGTGCAGAACTCAGAGAACAGCTGTCCACTTAGCAATCCTTCCACAATACCAATGCACAAAATGCTTAAAAACTCATCTTACTTCCACCAGTTTCAAAACCTTTGGTCCTCTTGTGCTGAACCATATGAAAAAGTCAATGACTGAGTTACTGTATCCCAATTTTTTACCTACTGTTAACAAGTCAAAAAGACTCATTTTAAAGGACTACTTTTGGACTAAGAAAAGAATTTTATACTTCTCTTGCTGAATATGCAAGCTCAGGGAAAAAAAAAAAAAAGAAAAAAGAAAGAGTGGCTTGGCAAGAAAACCTCCTCCTGAGCATAACTGCTGGTTCCTATCCAGCCTGCCTTCAGTGGTGGTGATCAGGAGGAGAGAGCAGTGCACAGACCAACAGCTAAACAACTGGTCACTGATGAGCAGGGCTGGAGTGGTGTTCAGAGTAAAACCTGCTACCCATGAAGCCTAAAAGGCAGCTCTGTGTTTGGATGCAGAGTGCTGTCACAGAGCTGTTTGCAGCACCACGAGTGAGATCATGGAATTTTGCAGTTTATTTGAAAATTTGGTAGTTTGTTACTACACCTGCTGCCTGAAGTTTAATAGACACAGTCTCTTTAAAGACTATAAACTGGATCCACACAGTGAGAAAGTTTTCACCGTTTCACTACAGAATCTGTTCTGTAGTTCAGTCAAGTACCAACTCATCCTCATCAAACCACGGAAGCAAAATTAATCCAAACTATCTTCAGAAATTTGCCTACCCGAGGCTGGTTGGGTTGGATCATTTACTCTGCATTTAAACTATGCAGAGAGATTATGTTAGAAGAAAATTAAATGAATGGATGCTCGAGAAGGAAAAAGAGCATCTACAACTCAATCCACCTCAGCTGGGAGGTAAGCAGTTTCCCACAACAGCCTCAGCTACAGCAGCTTCGGTCAGGATTACTGCAGTGTCAGCAGATTGGCTTGAACACCAGAAGTGGTAGACAACACTGCCCTGTCGACTGTTGGGAGGTGGCCCAGTGCCACAAAATCAAGGTATGATGATGCATTATATTCTAAGGGTAAAGCCCACTCAGAGCTTCTTGCTGTCCCCTGCACCTGGCCACTCATTCCTGCTTCTGCAGTTGCTCCAGAGCAAGTCATGGGTGATAGCAAGAAGCTAGGTTGTACTTTTTCAGGGTTCAGGGAATTACTCTGACTTAACACCACAAGTATGAACTGCAATTTTGGAAGGTTTTATTCTGTTTGTCCCATTCATGAGTGGCCAGCAACTTGGAGGACAAGAGAAGAAAGCTCCTGAATTCACTTTGTCAGAGTGTGTCCAGCAGGTCGAGGGAGGTTCTCCTCCCCCTCTGCTCTGCACCGGTGAGACCACAGCTGGAGTGTGGTGTCCAGTGCTGGGCTCCCCAGTTCAAGAGGGACAGAGAAATACTGGAGAGAGTCCAACAGAGGCTGTGAGGATGCTGAAGGGGCTGGACAGGATGAGGGGCAAAGATAACTGAGAAGGGATCTAGTAATATAAATACATAAAGGCTGGGGATCCAGAAGGCAGGAACCACCTCTTTGCACTTGTGCCTTGTGACAGGATGAGGGGCAATGGATTCAAACTCGAGTACAGGAAGTTCCACCTCAACATGAGGAAGAACTTCTTTAGGAGTTGTAGAGAGAGGCTGTGGAGTCTCCTGCTCTGGAGCCTTTCCAGCCCCCCCTGGTTCTGTTGCTGTGTGGGCTGCCCTGGGTGACCCTGCTCTGGCTGGGGGGTTGGACTCGATGGTCTCCAGAGGTCCCTCCCAACCCCCCCATTCTGTGATTCTGTGGGATGTGTGACATGCGCTTCGATGAATAATGGAGCAGAATTCTGAACTCTTCCTAATTAGGTTCGTATGTTATCCCGTGCCCCAGGCTAGCAAGCTCACCAGCTACTGTATTTACAGCCACATACACAGAGGTCTTTGCTGGGGTACAAGCTAACAGAACCAAGCCTGACTGTACAGTTGTCTTCTCTCCTGGTGCCTTTGCTTAGCCCATGTAGCTCATTCCCTCCTGTTAAGGCAGGATCAACTTGATGCTTAACACATTCCAGATAAATGTTCTTAAAACCCTTCTCCAGCAAGATTCCTCTGATGTAATTTAAACCCCTTTCTCCCTGCCCTCTCTACCACAAAACACACAGAGCTTATTCCTTTTCTTCTGAGACAGCACATTTCAAAATGGTGTCGTATCCTCAGTCTCCTCTATGCAAATCTGAGAAATCTTTTCCTGCAGGAACTGTTTTCTACATACTTAGTGGTTCTTCTTTTCCTCTGAGCTCGCTCAGAGTGAACAGCACTTTCTCACGTGCAGATTTCCATAGGGAAAAACAAAGCTCAGATTAATTCTTCCAACAGCTCTTTGAGTCTTTCAGACAGGAATTGTAACACTACTCTATTTTAATCCTAAGTACTTCAGAGGTGTCACCGCACGTGGTGTGGTGAAAATATGAAGTGAGCTCTAGGAATCACCTACACGATACATCCTGCAAGAAGACATTTCTTAGTACAGTCACCAAAGACATCTGTCTGGCAGTTTCAAAGCAGCTCTGCACACAGCCAGCATTACTCCGTTTAGACCGTCACTGCACGGGAAACGGCAAACTCAGCAGTGGGGAGGAGCAGCCAGAGATTTTCTCAAAGTTCAGGACTCCTAAACATAAAGAGTCCTGATATCAAAGCTGTCAAGTAACAGAAATGGCCTGTAAGAACATGACCTCAGGAAAGAATACTGACAGGTTGATTTTCTGAAGTGTAATTTTTGCATTGCATTGGAAGGCACTGGGGAGTGTCTAAAGGAACGTTACCTTGAGAGAAGTTAGCAAAAGCAGTGGCTAAACACAAGAGCCTGAATTTCCTTCCTTGCTGACCAGAGATAAGCAGCTAAAACTTCGTTCGTGGACTAGAAGGAATAAAGCCAGAGATTCAGAGGACCCACCAGAACTTGGGACACCAAAACAGATGCTCTGACAAGCATCTTATGGTTGGACACGATGATCCCAAGGGTCTTTTCCAACCTAAATGATTCTGTGATCTTCTATCTGTAAAAGGTGGGATGCAAAAAGCACAAAACCACAGTTGACTAGAACATGATGGGCGATGATAACACAAGAAAAGAGGTGGGGTTTACCAAACTAGGAAAGGTTCACACCATCTCCAGCTCTAGAATACATGACATTAGTTGGAACTAAAACTCTGAAGAAGAGGGATGAGGCAAGTCCACCTGAAAGTGATCTAGACTGCACTGCAAGGGGGAACGAGAACACTTTAACAGATGGTGATCAGAATTTACATGGTCAGGTTGTTGGCCACCTCATCAGGAAGGTCTCTGAAGCAAAAAGTCCATCAGGACAGACAGAGGTATTGCAGCCTTCAGGCTGTCCTTCCCCTGGCCAGAGCTGCAGAATCAACAGTGTTCTGCTCCCACTTTATGGAGATCAAACTGATTAACGGGAGAGAATGGCAGAGAACACAGCAATAAACCTGACTGCCAAAGCAAAATTAGGCCAGGGCAGGATCCTGGTCACTCAGCCAATCATAAGCAAAGCCTGCAACATTCTGCAGTGACCAAGGTGGTGAACAGGCCTATCACGGGCTTCTCTGTACTGTGAAGTACCAAACTGGATCTCTCATCTGTGGTCCAGTATGACAGCACTCCTTAGGTCAAGCTGCCAGGAACATGGAGGACATAAAGCCTGGAAAAAATAACCTTTAGGGTTATCTCCACACTCCAACTTTCACTGCTGTCATATGAAGCAGAGGGATTTGGTTTCTTCCTGCTTGTGTAGCATATTGGTGTCAACCCATCCACCATATCTTAAACATCAGAATCCTTTAATTTCCCTCATTAAAAACCTCCTTGACATCACCAGCTCAAAGTGTGGCGACTCCTGGCCTCTTCCAAAGAGTTCTGATCTTTGAATTTTTGTGTCTATCCCATAATCCTTTCACCTCGGTCATAGTCCCCTTGTTTACTTTTACACCTGTCATGAAAGAAGATTACGTATCTCGAATTTGATGCCATGTGTCACAGAGTGCATCTCCCTGTCAATGCAAAATTAAGATGAGGTTAAAAAAATGTGTTCTTGGCAGATCCACGTTAGTCCTCTTGGTTTTTCCCCAGATAGTTTGCTTTGAATATTTATTGCAGTAGTTTTCAAATATCAGTGTGAATGATTAGCTTACAAATTAATGTTTAAAGCCTTTTTTCCATAGGGAACAGTAAGAAATTAACAAATCTCAAAGGTTTTCCTAACTTGATTCCACCAATTTCATGAACTGATTGCAATTTCAACACTTCTGATAATTTATTCATTCATTTCATGAAATAAGCTGCCCCATCTTTCAATATATTGAGGAGACAGGAAGGAAAAGGGAAGGAAGGGGAAAGAAAACGAGGTAAGGAAAGAAGAGGTCTATGTAGTTATTTCAGTATAAACTTCCTTTCAGCCTTTAGATAGCTGAATGCAAACCTCTGGACTTGGTTTCCTGAAAGATCTGGCACGTAACAAAAGCTACTGTACTCCCTTGTGCATTTCTTGAACCTTTACAAGTACGTAACACTAGATAAAAAACTGGGGTTTTTTGGCTACTATCTTTCACAAATGAAAAAAAAAGGAAAAAATCTCTTCATGTTTAAGGTGTAAAATATTTTTAGATGCAGCCAATTTGGCATTCACCAACCTGCAGGTACCTTTCAGAGATGCAGGAGTAAATGCCAAAGCTATAATTGGTTAAATGTTTCTCATGAGCAGCAACTTCACCCACCGCAGACTCTCCCAATTTAAATGTCTTTTACATATATTTAAACTTTTCCTAAGACATCCAAGTAAGATTTTTTTCTACATAGGCTGAGTAAGGCTTTTAGAAAACTCATGGTAAAGATCATTCCACTACTGAGGAATTTGGAGATGGAAAAAATGTTAGCTTCTCCTAAACTGGGAGGAGTGGCTGGTACACCAGCAGGCTGTGCTGCCATCCAGTGAGAGCTGGACAGGCTGGAGAGCTGGGCAAAGGCAAACCTGATGAAGTTCAACAAGGACAAGTACAGAGTCCTACACCTGGGGAGGAACAGCACCATGTACAGGTGAGGGGTAGACCCACTGGAAAGCAGCCCCAGGGAGAGGGACCTTGGTGTCCTGGGGGACAGTAAGTTCTCCGGGGGACAGCAGTGGGCCCCTGGGGCCAGGAAGGCCAAAGGTCNATGGGAACTTTTGTTCTTTAGTAGAAAACTGCTAAAATTCAGTAATTAGTAAATTGAATATAACCACTATTACCAATATATGCAGCCTAGTTTTTCCTGACATTGAGGTCCGTATCACTCTACTTCCTAAGAACCATTGCATTACTAGTTTACTTTTCACTTACCAGACATGAAGCTGAGCTACTAGAAACCATGAATTCAAAGTATCAGGCATGTGGCACCCTTGATGGGAGGAGGAAAAAAAAAAAACAAAAAACAACAAAACTAAATATTAATATCAATTTCACCATGTTTTGCACCTAACAGAAATTCACTACACCAGAATCTAAATATATTTTAGCAATTAAATATCTGGCCCTAACTGGTATATACTTATCAGAAGCAAACATCATTTACTGTCATGCTTGTGTTTAAGCTCCAGAACATGCAGGCACAGGATGCTGTAGATTCTGAAAGATTTGATGTGTTCAGAGCTCACTAAGATAACATTTACAGAGGGGAAAAACATTCCACAGTGGAGAATTAGAGAAACATGTGGCTTCTAGCTCAGGATGTCCTAAGGCAGTAGAGAGTAAAANAAACAACAAAACTAAATATTAATATCAATTTCACCATGTTTTGCACCTAACAGAAATTCACTACACCAGAATCTAAATATATTTTAGCAATTAAATATCTGGCCCTAACTGGTATATACTTATCAGAAGCAAACATCATTTACTGTCATGCTTGTGTTTAAGCTCCAGAACATGCAGGCACAGGATGCTGTAGATTCTGAAAGATTTGATGTGTTCAGAGCTCACTAAGATAACATTTACAGAGGGGAAAAACATTCCACAGTGGAGAATTAGAGAAACATGTGGCTTCTAGCTCAGGATGTCCTAAGGCAGTAGAGAGTAAAAGGGAAGTATCAACAGATGCATTGTTCCATTCTTACACTCTTCCTCTCACATGTGCCATCGACAGAATGCTCTGCTAGCTGGGTCTCTGCTCCTGCTCTGTCCCTCTGATTTCCTCCAGGGCTGTACATCCCACAGCACTCTGGGTGCACCTTGTCTCTACAGTACAATTAAAACCACCTCTCAACCATAGAAACCGTTTCTCTTTCCAGATTTAGCTCTACTGTGGTAGTCACTGGGTTTCCCAGAGATGGCTGATCCATGTGCATGCTCACACTACTGATCCGCCTGTGCTATGAGGATGTGAGGCTGGAGGTTTAGACCGTGTGGCACAGAAACCATAGTCTTCTTCCTCATGCTCAAAAATCATGGACCTATGGGCTATCTGTGCATTAAGTCCTTCAGTTCCTGTCAATCTTAAACCGTCCTCCTAGGAAGTCACCTCTGCATCTGTGTTCTGGAGAAGTTTGTAAGAGGAGCACCTAATGAGAAGGATCTGACACAATCACCTTGGCCTACTCAGCACTTGGTCTTCTGTAGCATTCAAATGTAGCTCTAAGAAGGCCAGAGAGTATTTGGACATGGACTCTCCAGCCAGATGTGCCCCGATGAAGTCAACCTTCTCTCTTCTGTGTTGAATATATTCCTTCCTAACTCCTATACTTCTTGGGTCTCAAGCATTACCAAGGCCATGCACCTGGTTCATGAAGCAATACTTTTCATAGCCTCTTTATATTCCAACCGTGGTCAAGCAACACCAGCAGAACCAAGTAAATCAACAGCATTCCTCCCTCCTCAGAGATGACTCCATTAGTGCCTAGGAGGTGCCAAGCTTCAGCATCAGTGCCCATACATCACCTATGCCACCTCTAAACCAGCATAAAGGTACTAACAGTCTATGTTTGGAGATTACACATAATTTCCCTCACCCTTTCTCCCCTCTTGACGCTCTCATTCCTATTAGAAATATTTTATGTGCCTAGAAATGACTACTTTGACCTAAAAGCGTGCCAAAGTATCTCCAAGTAGGGCAAGAGTACACAGTGCTGGCAGCAACCAAACCATTTAATTAAATGAAGGTTCCACAAGCAAGATTCAAACACTTAGTTCAGTAGACAGAGGTTTCTCAAGTAGAAGGTACCAAGTATCGGTCTCCCGCTGCAGAAATCACTCTTCAGTGGAAAGCAAAGCTCACACCTCTACTACTGGAAACATGAAAAGTTTGTAAAGACCTATTCAGTACCCAGGGTGGAAGAATTTTTTCTCTAACTTCCCAAGTGTTGCCCTTCCATTTTTAGAATTCGTGTTTTAACTTCTATATTAGGACTGTCTACACTGTGTATTTAAAGGAGGGAGGATGGCTCCTTTAAAGCAACAGGCTTACCCTCAGCTATCACTTTTTTAAAAAGAATGCAATTCTAAAACTGGGGGGGGGGTGGAACACCTTATTCTGGGAAACTGACTGGTGAGAAAGATCCATGCTTTAGTTAAACAGAATATTATTCTCTTCAGAATACAGAAAAGGTGTCTGATGGCAAAGCTACCTGGGAGACTACTGAGATTATTATCAACTATCAATTTATATCTATTCTGCCCCCAGAACACATGCTATTCACACATCTGTGTACGATAAGAGAGAGGAAGGCTTACAATTCTGAGGACGTAACTCTTCCTCCAGTTATATTCTGCACTTAAACTTCATCAGGTAAGGGATGCAAAAACTGAATGTGGACTTTCATGCTAGATCATCTTTACCACTATCACAACTTTAGGAAGGATGCAGGGGGATAATATCCCCTCATCCTGCACAACTCCAGGTGCACTCTCTTGGTGTTCCCCTGAGTACAACAGGTAGCAAAGGTGCTCGGTGGGCTAAGGGAGACAGAAGATTCTCAAGTCCTCTAGGTAAACTTGGTCCTTTTGAGCTACTTGGTAGCCCCACTAGGAGCCATCTGAAAGGTTGTTTTGATAGGGCCAGCTTTTTATTACAGCAGGCACACGACAGTGGAACAATTAACAGTTTAAGACAAAGTGAATGTTGTCCTCCACTCCGTGTTCATCAAACATGTTCTCCTGCATAACAGGAGAACGTTTCACTAGGTATCAGCAGAAATGTACTGACATCACAAGATCGTCTAGACGACATGAAATGCTACCCTGTCCTGTCCTCACCACCATACCACCCAGTCTTTGTCACCTCTGTCAGAGAACTACCTGACAAAATCCCCACACGAGTCCAAGCCCCACAAGGTCACATGGCAGTTGCTACTCATGCCCCGACAAAACCAAAGCAGGTCCAGAAACACCAACAAAGGCTCTACGAAGTACAGCACCTGATCACGCAGGGTTAACGAGACCACGAATGGCTTTACACGTGTACAGTTGTGTACAGTTCCCAAGGCCAGCTCGGCAGGTTAACAACTCTCACAAAAAGCTAATAAGCTCTCCAGAGACCAGAGCTGACTCTGTGCAGTTCACTTGGGTATCTCAACACCATTCAACTAGAGCCAAGAAGCTCTGGGGACAACAAAGCATAAATACACCAACAGGTCTCCACACCATCAGCTTTGGCCTAGGGACTCCCGTGCCTGCTGCATCACCAAGGGAAAGAGTTAGGAGTGAGTTGTTTCCCACCAGTCCCTCAGGCTGCTCTTTTTGGAATGAGTGAGCTGCAGTCCTGGCTAGAGCAATGCCCATCATTATTTGATAAAGGAGCAATTCAGAACAGACAAATCCAGCTCCTGACTGACCTAGTTTAATGAGGACATGATGAATTGAACTGAAAGTTGGCTATCTTGCTACATACCACGTTCCCCTCTCTTCAGTCGTGTACTTCTCACCACCTACTTCATGCCACAGTTGCTCTTCATCAGACTCTTCCATGCAGCACTTTAATTCATCAACATGGCAAAAAAGTAAGCCAGTAAAAAAACAGGCCATTTTATTTCAGTGACCTAAACAGTTCAGTGGAGGACTATTAAATTTAGAGCTAATCCCCCAAACAGCTACAGCCATAATTAGACAAACAGATCAGAAACTTATTGTATTTGTATATTAAAGCAGTGATTTCTTTCATGCCACAAAGAAAGCACCCAACACCACAAGCATTCTTATAGTAGCAATGGGTGCCTCACGCACTCTGCCAACCTCAGGGAAACAGTCTTGCTCCTTACTTAACAACAGTCTCAAGTCAATGCAAACATGGGTTTCCCTGGGTGGGAATTCAGAGATGGACTGGCTACAACTTGTACTACAGAGCAAAAAAAAAGACAAAAGGAGTAATGAGGACATTCTGGAGAAAATGGTGAAACCTGAAGGAAAGGCTGCCTGCTGTTTGTGATAGGTTTAAAGTGGGGGGGAGCTCTGGGAATTTTCTCTTTAAGACAATATCAAGGACACAAGTGAAGTCATTTTAGTCCGTATTGAGCTTGAAAATCTGTCCCAGTATCTTTTTCACAGACACGTTTTGAAATTCCTTTACATTTTAATCCAGGGCAACATTTATGTAACTTTGTACAATTAACCTGTTAAGTAGAGATGGTCAAACACCAGTGAAAAACAGCAAAGCATTTATTTGAGAGGCAAATATGACAAACATAGGAGAATGTATCTGAGAAAGCCTGAGAGAGCACACAGCTGGGGAGAGGTTGTGTGCACAGGAAAAATGAGGTTCTAGCTTTTTGATCACTAATGATGAATCCTACTGCTCACAGAGTTCTCTCACTCCTGCAACCGCTGAAACCACATCACAATTTTGGAAAACCTTCTGAAAACCACTGGAAAATCTTGCACCACGTACCACACCATCATCAATAAGCTCAGCATTAGATGAACACACAAAGATGTCACTTCAGCTGATCTTTCTCTTGAGGCAGCAGAAGCCCCAACCAGTCCAGTTACACTGGACCTTCTTACAACTGGTCATGCGACAGGGTAAGACACAATCTGACCACAGTAAAAAAGGGAAGAGATACCCGAATTCTTAGTTTATCTCACCCCTGGTAACAGAAAAGGCAATATCCTTCCAAAGTCCAGGATGTTCTGGGTTATACCTATCACATCCCTGCTCTTGTTCTCCATTGCAGTGGGCAAAATGTAACAACCCCAAGCTCCAGAGTCTGCCCTCGAACCCTTGCCGTGGGAATGCTGCAGTACCCTCAGCATCCAGCTGACCATGCACTGCTGAGGTCCAACAAGTCTTTTTGTTGTCCTATTTATTGGTATAAATATATCAGATGAATTTTCATCACAAGTTCTGCCAGCAGGGTAGTAGTCCAAACACCATCAAGTCCGTTACTTACTGTTAAAAAATTCCTCATAGTCAGTTTTCTCCACACAGCACGTGTACATGCGCAAAGCTGCTACCTTAATTTTCTAAAGAAAAAGAGAAGACAACACTTACTCATCATGAGAGCCAGTGAACGCTACTGATTTTGTTAAATACACTTTCCCAAGAGATCTCTTTGGAGAGCCACAATCCCTTGAGATTTTCAGGAGCACATGAAGCTATTAGATCTCCCAGGAATGACAAAAGTGCAATCAATCTTGTCTGGAGGCAAACAAATGAGGAAATGGCTTCTTGAATACCCTTCCAAATCTAGTTTAATATAATAGTGTCACTACAGGGAAAAAAAACAATGAAATGGCTTTCATTACAGACACTGCCAAGATGCCAATTCACAATTCCTGGGTTTCTCCAATAATTTGAATTGATGTATACCACTCAAAGTGTTTTGCATAACTGCAGTTTTAAATATGAAAGAAGTGACATACCAGACACGTCCTAAAAATATCACTTTTCCTACGTAAATTGACCAACTAAACTTCACAAGTGACAAAGGAATCTGAAATGAGGATGACGTGAGGTATATTCAGGTACTTTGGCACCTCTAAGTTTGTTCATGGCTTCTCATTGCACCAGAAACACTTTCAGTGCATCATCTATAACAAAGACAGGTATGCTGAAGCTCCGAAGAGCACAGTAACTGAATGCAGAGACCTTTCAGAGAAGAGCTGTCAGCCATTCCTGTTTACTAACATCAAAGGGAGAAAAATAAGAAAAATTTGAAAACTCCAGAGCCAACCCCCTACCTAAGCCAGGAAGCAGCACTGGGGTTGTTTGGTTTTCTTTTTTCCCATTTATTATTTTTAGTGACATATTTAGGAATCATCATCTCAGTGCTCACTGCACTACAGAGATGTGCATTATGCCTGTCAAATGGCACTTCAAATTACCAAAGTAATTATTTGTGTCTCCTCCAACCAAAAGAAAAATAAGAAAGTTGCAACTGTCTCCTGCTGTGGAAACACAGGAGCCATTATTTTTCTTGTTCAGAAATCTCAGGCTTCTGTCAAAAATCAAGAATACATCTAAACTTCTTGCAGTGAAATCATTTACGCTGCTTACTGAAGTTCTGGAGGTTTCCTTTTTAAAATAAATGCTGCCTGCTCGGGGAGTAGAGACCTCTCCAGTGAAAGCCATTGCCCCAGACCAGGCATTGCTACTCATAAAAAACATATTGAAAAGAAAAATAAGGCAAGAAATAAAGGAGAAACTGGTGAAATTTAATCGTGAAAGGTTTAGGGTGTAGAAGAGTTTTGGGGGAAGGGAGAAGAAAAATGGAAAAAAAAGCAGAGAAATATGAAAAAACTTCCCTAAGATCTCAGAGAGAGCACTGGCAAGGCCAAAAATGAACTCAAGTCTCTTGGGTCCTAACCACAAAATAACTCTCACCAAACCCAAGTTTCCTAGCCAAAAGCAGGCAGTAAAGAGCTGCAATTAAGGAGAACTCTGAATCAACACTTAGAGCTAACAAGAATCTTTATTACAACAATATGTACACAAGCACAAGGGAGAGAAACTGCTCTCTCCTGAGGTTCTCTATCACCTGATTAAAAGCCAGTGATTTTAACTGAAATACCTAACCCCCCAATTATCTTTTCTTTGTATTTTCTTTCTGAGGAGAGAGATGCAATCAGTGACTTGTTCTCCACACTGCAGAGATTCAAAGCACCTTCCAGGTTTTAATTCCTACGCAGCTGGGCTCAGCCCTTCTTTCAAGCTGCCTCTTCCTCTCACTCCTTTATTCAGTGTTCTAGTTCAGAGAACTGACAAAGTCCTCTGAAAATTACAGAATTTGATGTCATTCATTTCATTTTATTTCATTTCATTCAAAGAAATTACGAATTTGATCTCTGTCTTTTTCCTTCCACATAAGGAACTCTCTCATTTATTCATTGTTAATAACTGCTTTATGAAAGGACTACTTAAAGAAAAAACAAAAAACAACACAAAAAGAACCACCTAACCACCTATGTGTGACTCTGCCCTAGTCAGCTACTCAGGAACAGTGACTCAGGCAGCAATCTCAACACACCCCAGCCATGGGGGGACCCACCTGTCATAGAAATGCAGAACACTGAAAAAACAGTTCAGGAAAGGGCAACAAAAATCAAAACATGAAAGAGTATCAGTAACAAAACCAAGTTAGGCTAAGTCTCCTCGGTCCAGAGAAAGACTGATCGAACATGTGACTCTGTAAAATCATGGCTGGAAGGAAGAATGTGAACATATACTGCAAGGAAAGAATAATCAACATTTTTTTAAAGTCCTAAACTAACAAGCACTAACTAGAACCAACTGTACCTCTTCTTCCAAGGAGTACTCAAGCTATGGATTTCCCTGATATTGAATGCTATGGATATTATAAACTTACAGGAGTTCCAAGAGCAACTGGACAAATTTACAGAAGAAGAAAAAAATAAAATCCATCAATAGATAGTACAGAAAAATGGCAATTTTTCATTAGGAAGCCCTGAAACAGACACCTGTAGGCTGGAGGAGCTCATGGGACAAGTATCACTACATACTTTTCCTGTAATTAAATTCTTTCTAGGTAACTACAATTGGTCTTTTTTAGAGACAAGATGATGGCCTGTGTGGGTGTTTGACTCCGACAGTAAGGCTGTAACTGTGGTTGGTGCACAAATGAAGTGGAAAAAAGCTAACAGAAGAAATTCAAGAAGGCTTAAGTGTTGACAAACTGAATTTGTCATTCCTATTTATGTCAAAGATGGCACTGCATAGATTGAGGGAGCTTCAACCTATGGATTATTAGTCCTTACATCACAAACCAGGAATATACCTGGATAATAATTAGAGTTTTCCCATTAAGTACTGCTCCTATCATAAGAAAAAATGTGAGGGTTTTTTTGTTTGCCTTTTAGAACTCAAAGGTATCAACCAACCAAAAGAATTATAAAATGAATGCTTTACCCATCTGCTATACTTCAGTGGTCCTGTGAAACCCATTGCTTCTATCATCCTTGTGAAAGGACCCACTTTCTCTTCAGACTGCTGCATGGAATCTTTTGGAGAAAGCTGCTGTAAAATTGAAATATTGCACATGTCATTCCTAGTAATTACATCTGACCAATCATTTTAGTTAGAAAAGCTACAGGATTCATTAAGAATTTTAGGGTTTTCTTTACTTTCTATACTCAAAAAAACAAACATATATTTAGGACTTCTCTGTATAATATGTCAGTTTTTCCTATGTGACATCATTCTGTTTATGAATGCAAACACTTCATAACCAAAATTTTATCCAAATCTATCAAAAGAGAATCAATTTCATCAATTTCATCACCATCCTTGCTGAAAAGCTCCAGCAGGTTGTCATTCCCCTTACAGTTAAATGGTAGTTGCAGAAAATCTAGATTAGGAAAGTAGTCCCCAGTAACTTGCTGTGTCTGCAAACATTAAGGTGATGTTCTCTTCCAGACTAACTACAACCACCGCTGGACTGATCAGAGATCTTCGTGGAGTTCTGCCTCTAAGCATCCTGGCAGTAGCAATCAGCCATCACTAGTTGTCCTTTGCACCTCAGCAAATAATTTCTGAAGAATTAAGTATGTAGTATAAACATTTTGTTATCAACAAAGTAGAATCAGAGAATTACAGAATGCCTTGGGTTGGAGGGGACCTCTCCAGGTCATCCAGTCCAACCTCCCTGCTGAGAGCCACCTGTATCTCTATAATCTCTAGCACAATGTACCCTCCAGCAACAAAACACCATCTGTATAATCTCTAGCACAATGTACCCTCCAGCAATAAACCACCAAACTCTTCTAACCTTATTTGTATTGGAAAATGAGCTGCTTTGCTGGGCAATGGCTCCATTGGCTTGAATGAATCCATCCTGGGATTTAGACAGTTGGAACTGGCCAGCCTTGTGTCTCTAGGAAAAAGGAGAAGGAAGGGGGAAGGAAAGGAAGGGGGAAGGAAAGGGGGAAGGAGAGAAGAGAATAAGTCACCAATGACTTTACACCAATTACCCTTAGTTTGCTTTCAAGACAATCATAGTTCAGTCTAACCACAAAAAAAAGCTTTATTATCACAAAATGCACAAATTTATTACTGTGTTACAAATAAAATGGTTGTCCATGCAGAATGCCCTGCACCACACATCTTCCAGAGTCCTGTAAATGCACTGATGGAATGGACTGGCAGAGCACTCCACTCTCAATAAACCACAGGCTAAATATCTGCTTTGATTTTTTTAATACACTACTTCTAATTATGGCTCTTGTCTCATAATAAAGAATAATCCTTTTTCCCAACCTTGTAGAGAAACAGAGTTTATTCTATTTTTATCTAAAACTTTATAGTCCAGTCAGTGGTCTTTGCAGGCAGGACGTGACAAATCACAGCATAAAAGCTGTCACCACAACCACTGCAACTTCACAGCACGCGTTTTGTATCACAGAGCTACTGCACAATGAAAACTACCAGGTAGGAGTGACAGGGGTCCCCACATCAGAAGCTGCACGCTGAGGAAGACACCTCCCATAGCCTCCCAGCACACCCAGATTAGCAGCAACCTCTTTATTAATAAATTCAGACAATGCAAATATAGTTTGTTCAGAGGAGTCACCACAGCAGTCTACTGAATCTACTGGTGGCTCAGAGTAAGTCCAACTTTATCAACTGACTTCACAAGTGCTCATTTCCCTCTCTACTCCCAACATTGTATGCTAAGTGATTGGCCTGGTGCTTTCACAGTATGGTCGTGTCACACAACCACAGGCAATTCTCCCATGACTGGAAGGACTGATCTGAGAGAAGACATCCAAGCTGAAGAGCTTACAGGTAAGTTTCTAATTCTGTAAATCACGGCTCTACGACACAAGTTGCAATACAGAAGTACAAAGAAGAGGCTTAATCTCCTCTGATTTCATTGTATCCAAGAAGGAAACACCATGAGATACACTCTAATTCTGTTCAGATAGCCTGAATCTATTCCTGTTTTCTACATATTTTTCACCTCTTTATTCTTTGCAGCTATTACCTGATGTTCCAGTTAACTGAGAGGTCAGACAGTGATAGACAGGACCTGACACTATACATGCCATTACAGAACTGGAAGCAAAACTGCAAAGCAGTGCTTTCCACTGGAATGACACTACTGAATCTCATGCTGGGCAAGGGGAACATACCATCAGTACTAGAAAGCCCAAGGATAATGTGCAGTGGAGATCTTCTGTGAAAAAAAAAGTGCTGGAAATTACATGTAATTGTGACTAGTGTGTAATAGCTGCTTTGGAATAAAGGACATCTCTGGGCTTCAGCATTTAATCTACTCACAACACATCATTCGGATCCATTAAAAGACTACATAGCTGGACTGAAGACAACTCTGGAATAAAGAAAGGGTGCTCAATCTTCTAGCAGCAGAAAGCTTTTCAAATGCCTTGATACTGTATAACAGACAGTGAAGACGTCGCTTTTGGAAGCCTCCTTATTTAAAAACCATGACTTTTTCTTACTAATTTAAACTTATGTCATTTTTCACACACTTTAACATACTCTGATACCCTACCTGGAAAACGCTGTGCAGCATCCGTCTGCACTGGCCTTGGCCTGCAGTTGGCTGTAACAATCCACTGCATGCTGCTATCCATTGAGTTACTCCAGTCTGGCAGCTCTGGAACAGAGAGACTTGCAATGATGAAAAAGACCCCGGTACTCAGAAAGAGTTCAGCTGTTCTCCTGCTTCCACAAGTTTTATTCGTTTATATGACAATCCTCAGATTAAACTCCCACTTTGTGCCTGACAGAAGTATAAATTTTCATTTTTAATAAAGTCTTGCCTTCCAGTACAAGCCTGCAACCCAAGACTGATGGCAGAAGCAGATCAGTCAAAGGAAATGACAGTCTCTTTACATCATAAAACTACACACAAATTTTTTATCAATACAATAAATTCAAGTGCTTAAGAAGCATGCTTTAATTGCCTGAGTGATCTCTAAAAAACCCTCATCCAACTCCCAGTTTTTACAAATCTTTGTCTCACTTTACTCAGGCATAGCTAAGATTTTTAGTATCTGAAAAGCATATGTTGTCCCAATAAATTCCAGTGAAGAAAATTATTTTGTGTAATGAAAATGTCTGGTAATTTAGAAAAGGGGTGTGATTTTCTTTGCCTGCACTTTCTTTGCACCCTTCATTTTCTGCAGTATTCACATCAGTACAATATTTGCCTCCTTCACACATGTTCCACATGAATACTGGCATCAGTGTCTATAGTACAGGGAATGGAATATGCTTTTTTCTAATAAAAATAGCTTTGTTTTCAATTGGCCACAAGGGTGATTAAGAGAAAGGAGCATCCAACATACAAGGAAAGGTTCAGCCTTGAGAAAAGACATCTCCAGGGAAGTCTTATCAAGCTGCATAAATATCTGATGGGGTGTTCAGTCAGGCTCTTCTGCCTCCTCAGGCTGTCCCTCGGCAACTCCGCGCAGAGCTGCACTTTTAATCCATTTTAGGGATTAAAGATCCAGCTGGGCTTTTAAAAACCGTGAGGGGAGTCAATCACATAACAAATGGGATTGGTGTTCACTGCTGCTACACCATTTCCACCCGAAAAGGGGAGTACCACAAAGCACTTCTTGAGTTAATCCCTATGCTCCAACATAAACGGTTGAAGAAACATTTAAGTGAGAAAGAAAATTCACCATTTTTAATAAATAAGCTATTTTTTGGGGAGGCTTTTTCTTTGTAATAAAAAGTAAAACATGCCTAGGTTGCAGTATGTCTTAGAGCTTGAATATACTGGGGTTTACAGCTGTTGAAAAGCTGCAACAAAGCCAGGGACATGAAAACATAAGAACAGGCACATTTAGAAGACAAGACAGGATAAAAAAGCCAAGTAATAAAGAAAAAGACAACAGCAGAGAGGGAATACCATGAGGTAAGGCATTTTCCCTTTGCAGAACATAACCTTCCTTTCAGATTACAAGTGCTACTTTTACTTCTCCATTTGGCTGAAAGAAAATGTGGCAAGCGTAATGGGACAGTGCCAGCACCTCCTGCAGCTAGCTGCCTTGTCGAGGTACAGCTGAAAGAACATCACCACAGTCTTCTAAATCCTCCTGGTGACCCTTAGGTAGCAGAGAAACTATTCATCGAGATCTCTTCTTTGGTAAAGAACAGCTTTGTTGTAATGGCAGCATTAACTGGTAGGGCTGAAATGCTGGGACAATAATCAGGACTGTATCATACACTGCCAGCTTCTGAGAAGGCTTGAAGACAGAAGAAAAAAAAACAGTTTCCTTTCTTATTCCCAGTATAAAGAAGAGACACTGGAAGTTTGAAGGCTTATTTTCATACAATTAGGGAACTATTAAATTCTAATGCGAAAGCAGATGCTGGGAAACAGCCAGGATCGGCAAAGCTTGAGCAGAAGCACGTTGCTGCTCTCCCTGGCCTCCCAACCCTGTAGGCCCACCACTTACTACAGCTCGGGTGATCCTCTGATTACAAAACAAGGCACCTCAGACCACAGAAACAGCAAACAACTGTATCTCCTCCCCTCCAAAGAGAACTTTCCTGGCCAGGCTGAAGAGTTGAGTCAGCTTACTTTACCATACGGATGTCAGAATCAGCTGGGAGAAGAATTGTCCAGGAAGAGGTGAGACTGGGAGACAAGCCCTTCACCTTCCATAGGCATTCACTGCAAGCTGCACCCCGGGGATACAGCTCCACAGACAGCTGAACCCCTCTCCTCCCTTTTTGCTAATGATTGCCTCCTTAATGAATTAAAACTACAAGATATTTTAATTTTTTAACTAATTTTAATTTTTTATGGTGCCACAGTTCTGCTGCTCCAGCATTTGGAGCATACGGACCAAGAAAAGGGCAGGCAACAGCACAGCCATGTGCAAGGAGCAGAGTAGGAGTGGGGGTGGGAAGCAGGAACTTAAGCTCACTGCATTTCAGTTGCTTTCAGCTTGAGGGCTGAAAAGATAGAGCTCACCAGACTTGTAAAAACCACACCCCAAGACATCAGTTCCAAGAATTTAGTGGATTAATTTCATAAGCAGGTACTGCCCTCTGACTAAAAGCTTTTCATCTTTCTGTCAAATCCCCTCTCCACCCAGCAGCACTGGCCACCCCGATGTTTGTGTTGCCAACAGAGCACCAGCCCCAGGCACGAACCCCCCGTTCCAAGAGCAGATGCCAAGAAGTGTTACTCTGCTGCAAAAACTCGAAAAGCTCAGAGAGGAGGGGGCGAGTACACGCAGGCATAAGCAAGAAGGAGCTGTGTGATTGTTAATCCACTCTCGCTCACTCACAAGAACCCGGCCTCTTCCACTTAAGGCAGAAATCGGAGCCTTTACACGGAAAAGCTCTGAAGAGAGAAGGGAACCTCCAGGAGCGGCAGTGCCCAGCCCACAGGGCACGTCTGTACTGCGCCCACGGCAACCACGGATGTACCGGGCTGAAGATTTCCCCCGGCCCCTCTCAGGAGTACTAAACCCTTGCGTAATTCTTATGGAAACACAAACTCTGAGG
>VWZY01010858.1:5599-23392 GCA_013399075.1 Chloroceryle aenea
CAAAAAAAAAAAAGGCTCTTGAGGGGGTTTCCTTTCACAAAAGCTGAGTGTGGGAAGGGGCCTGGGTGGTTAGGTGTTGATGGCCAGCGCTTAACCCTTCACACCACCAGGTTCACAAATACAGCTACTGATCCTGAGGCACCAGATGTGAGCAATAGCTGCACGTGAGGGCAGATGTGTGGGATGCTTTTGAGACCTGTCCCCAGACTTTGAGGGGTTAATCTTCAGCTCCTGGTGAAGGAACTAAACCCTCTGTGTCCCCTGCCTTTGCTTCTGGCCCCGAGTCAGCCATCGTCTGGGGCACATTCCTCTTATCAGTCCCTCCTTGGAAGGAGTTAAAATGGTTTCCAGTCCCACTGGGGGAGACTCAGGAGCAACAGGCACTTTTCCAGTACAAAAGACAGGCAAAGGCTGTTTTCTGAGCTGGTTTCTGTCCAGGGGTGGCTGGTGCCAGCAAGCAAGTTCTAGCCACGGTGCCCAGAGATACCCACCCCAGGGCTTCCCGGCGATGGTGATGCAGCCTTGCAAAATTCCCCCTCCACAGAGGCGCTGACTCCCCAGGCAAGCCGTGGCGTCTGGAAAACGTTATCCCAAAGCTCTCCCGAGTGCCAGAGGACCCCAGGCATCCTTCAAGAAGGGCTCATAGCTCTCCGTGGCGTGCAACGGGAAGAGCCACAGGGAAAGCAGCCCGGTTTGTGTCGGGAAGAGCCACAGGCTCCTTTGGGAGTACACCAGCTCTCCGGGCATCTCCTGCCCAAAGCCTTTTGGGTCGCTGCCCTCGACAGTTCTACTTCATCCCTGTTACCTACACCGAGGTCATCGTCACCCCTCCTCCCTCATTTGGGTACCGGAGTCGGAGGATGTTTAGGACCCAGGCTGTGCAGCTCCTCCCTTTCAGGTCTCTCCAGGGTTATTGCTTGGTGGGAGGTAGGTTCAGGGCTTGGTGGGATGAATGAAAGAGAGAGAGGAAATCTGGACTGAAAAGCTCAAACTGGAATAGCTCGCCTGTCTCCAGGCAACAGGCCTGACGCAACCGCTGGAAAAAAAAAAAGTCCCTTAAATGAAAAAAAAAAACAACAACCAACACACACAGAGATTTCCGAAGCGAGACAGAGAGGAGGATGAGACAGTCTCCTGAAGGCACTGGTGACACTGCTCTGCAAATACCAAGTTGGAGACCCGAGGTGGCAGGAGGCAGCCAAGATGTCCCTGCAGCGTCCCCTCTGACTTGCTGCCCGGTAAGTTTGTTGCTTGGCCATGCTGGGGCTGGAGGGGGAGAGCAGCCACCCTGAGGACATCCACCCCAGACAGGAGCTGTCAGAGAGATGCCTGGTGTTAGAGGGGACCCCTGGCCTTTGTAGCCCCCATGGATGGAGGTTGCAGCAAGACCCAGGTCCCCGAGGAGCAGGGAGCAATGGGGACCGTGAAGTTCAGCGCTGGGGTCTGGAGCGCAGGCTACGATGTGGTGGGACTGGGGGTTTGTGTTGTCCACCCCCTCCAAGCAGTCTCCTACCTTGCTGAAATGCCCTGGAGATGGCCAGCTTGGTGGCACCCTGTTGATTGGGACGGGCTGGAAATCGGGACAGAGGTTGAGTTCTCCCTTAGGATGAGGCTGGAGGATTTTGCTCTCAGCTGGGAGCAGCGTGGGGGTGCTCGCCACTTTCAGGGGGATTTTTCTTCACTGGAAGAGGTGTAAGAGGGAAGAGTCTGGCCAGGTTTTTGGGACGATCACCTGTTGATCCCTCTTCCCCCTCCCTGGGATTTGCAGAAGCCCTGGAAAGGTTTGTCAGCTTGTGCAGTGCAGACATAATGGGATGAAGCCTGGTGGCCTCGCAGGGCGTAGCTACCTTTGATTTTTGAAGCAGGCACTGTGTGCTGAGCAGAGCAGGTTTCCACCTGCTCAGGTCTGGCTCTTGCAGCTCATGTTAACGCTGAGGGGGAAGGAAAAAAACCCAAAAATTTCAAAAAATCACCCAGAACTTCTTCAGAGCCCTTTATAACAGCTTGGGGCTAATTACAAATATAATACCATCATAACCCACATGCCCCCCCAGCACAAGAGCTTGTAGAATCCCAACTCCAACCCCGGTGAGATGCACGCTGCTGCACCCACACCCTCCCCGTCGTGCCGCCTGCACCCTCCCCAGTCCATGCAGGCTGACACCTCTCCCACCACAGGCACCAGTGCAGGGATACGGAGAACCCTCCTTGTTTTCTTGTGATGCTCCATGTGTTATTCAGTGCTGGTCTGCGCTTCGGAGCTTTTCTCCATCAGGGATCTCAGAGGAGGTGGGAGGGAGTGTAAAATGGATGAAAACCAAGTGCCTGCTTTCCAGTGAGGAGCTGTGTCCAGCTGTTTCCCTTGGCTTTGTCTGCTCATCCCCTGGATCCTACGGACACCCCACTTTCCAGTGAGAACAAGCCTGCTTTGGCTGCTGTGGGTTTTTTTCTCTGCTAGCCATCATTTCTGCATGCTGGGGCTGTTGCTGGTATTTGCATCTCAGGGCTCCTCTGCTTTTGAATGCCCATTGCAGTCATACCTCTTGCAGGGAGGGGAGATCTGTACGACAGAAAAAAATAAAACAGAATGGGAGGAATCCGGCTTCTCCGGGTCTCTGGGCTCTCAATAGCTCCGCAGCCATTAGGGGCTTGCAAAATGTAGCAGAGACACTGCAGGGGAGGGGGGGAAATGACAAAAATTAATAATCCAGCCTCAGAGGATCCTTGCTTCTCTGGAGGGAGGGAGTTGGGGTCTGTTTGCAACAAGGTCACCTTAAATAATATAAAATGACAAAGTGCAGCTCGGCACTGGGAGGAGGCAGGTCTGAGGTTGTGGGATTGCTGCTCGGGCAGCTGCCAAGGAGGGTAATTGGATGGGACAGGGAGCGTGTAAAGGAGATTAGGGGGTCGCCCTGGGGCTGACCCCGCTCCCCAGATCGCTTTACCTTGAAGCCTCAGGGTCTCGAACAGGAGCTGGCCCCAGCGCTTGGCTCTGCAGGGGGTGAGCTCAGGGCTGGGCAGAATGAAGCCCAGCAAAGCCAGAAAGAGGTGTTTTGGTGTTGGGTTGGTTTTTGTTTTGTTTTTTTTTTCTTTCTGAAAACACACCCTTTCATGCTGCATTTAGGGAAAAATAACTCCTCGGGCTGGTCTCCTGGGAAGAGAGCATTTCTCAGCCTGAGCTGGCTCCTTCCCAAGGAGCCCCAGCCCTTTGCATTACCCTGGTTGCACAGGCACAGACGGTCACTGCCTGCTCTGTCTGCTCTTTCCTTGCCGAGTCCCAGCTGTTCTTGGGGTGGCAGCAAGGAAAATAAGGGAAGGAAACCAGCTCTGCCAAGTCACGGGTCCTCTGGGGGCATCTCTGGGGACAGGTTAGACACACCATCTCCAAGATTAGGTCCCAAAACCTGTTAGGACTCTGGGGCAGTGCATGGAGAAACAACCCTTGATCCTAATCCATGGCTCCCTTCACCTCAACAGACCCTATCAGAAGATGATGGGTGGGTGGGGTGTGGTGGATGGGGTGTCCTCACCCAGAGAGCATGTGAACTTGCCTTTGCTGCTGCTGCTCCATAATCCCTCTAAAACTGATCCTACCTGGTTTTGGCTGATGGGCTGAGAGCACTGACCCCTTCCAGCTTCCCAGTTTTCGAATACCACCCATTCACTGGAAGACTGGTTTGTGGGAATGCCAAATATCTGGCAATGCTCATCTTCACGCAGGATTTCTACACAATGGCTGGAAATCTGATCAAGGGGAGTTAAGCTGGTTCTGAAAATGGAGCTGCCAGGGTCCTTCAGAAGCAGGCAGCAACCTCAGCCCTGCTTCCTCGCAAGAAGCCTGCTTGGTTTTGTGCAGGTGATGCAGGAGGGACAAGATGCAGCCAGGCAGGAAGGTACAAATGTGTTCTTTGAAGCAGGTTCTGACTCTGCTAGTGATGCTGGAGATCAGTCTGAGGAGAAGAGCCTTAGGGCAGGGAGTGCAAACTGGTCCCCTCTTATCTTCTGCTCCCCTCCTTGTCAGGCTGGTGGGTTTTCTGCAGCTCCCACCACACACCCCCCTCTTCCCCCCACGGCTCTCTCCTTCTTTTTCACCTCTGTTTAGGGATCTTCCTGGAGGTCACTGGGGCAGAAGGACATGCCAGGGCGAACCCTCACCCCGCTCCAGGTCATGGCAATTGGAAGGCCCCACTTCTTCCTTCTTTCCTCACATCTCCGTGAATACCACGTCTACATGCAAAGAGCTGGAGCAGCAGGAGAGACTGCTTCCTTGCTCCTGGCTTTAGTATCCCAGCTGTCTGGGGGGTCTTCTGGGGATTTGTACGTGGCAGTAAATGGACAGGAATACCTCGGGTTCCATTAAGATGGGGCCCTGTACCCACATCTAAGCCTACTGCATGGGGTGGCTGAGAGACCACATTGCCAGGACCCTGAGAGGGCACTCCACTGTGGATCAACCCAGGGACAGAAAGTTGGTCTCCTTCCTGGGCTTTTGCCACATACTGGGCTGGAAGCCAGATCTGTGTGTGTAAACAGGCACAGCCAAGATGGGCAGCCCTGGAAGGAGGCCTGAAGGTAGAGTCAGCAGACATGGACCTGTGCCCGTGCTTCTGGTGCCCAGCTTGGTCTCTTCAGTGTCATCATCTTGCCCCGGGAAGAAAGGACAAGCTCACAGCCCACCTGAGCGTGGTCAGGAGGCCTCCATGGGATCTATGTCCAGTGGGAGCTGAGGGCTCTGCCATGACCCCTCAAACATGATATGGGCAGACCCCCTTCCATCCTGCCTCAACCATTCTGAGCAGGCAGACAGCATCTGATCCTGACAGCTCCAGTTTCAGCAGCCTCTGCCCTGGAGGGAGTCCTGGCTTCAGGATCAGGCAGATCTTCTGGTTGCTGGAGGCTTCTCCTTTTTATGGGGGTAGAGAGGCTGAAGGTCACTTTGGGACAGGTGAGAAAGGCATCTGGGAACCAGATCTGTTTAGAGCAGAAGCAGATTCCGGGTGCTACAGAAAGGGGTTGGGTAGCTAAATGCTGTATAATGTGACCCAGGGCTCTCCTCTGGGTTAGTGGGACAGCCAGGGGAGTGATTTCCTCTCTGCCTCTCTAGGAACCTTGTGAAGAGCAACTTGAATCAGCCATGCTGCTTCGGGGGCTCTGTCAGGGGACCCTGGGGTGAGGAAGAGCCTGAGCTCACCAAAGCCCACCCAGCACAGTGGCTCCCCTCCTGATTGAGGTCACTTTGGTGTGGGGAAAGGAGTGATTCATGTGCAGCCTCCCTGAAAAGGCACCACCAGCTCCAGGGAGATTCTGTGTTGACCTGGATGGGTCTCTCCTTCCTCACCTGCTGCCTGGGGCCTCAGTGTCTCTGCTGCCTGAGATCTCGGTGTCTCCACTGACCGGAGGATGCTCCGAAGCTTCCATACACTGCTGTGCTGCAGCTGGTGTCCTCCCTTACTCCATTGCTATGGCAACACCCTTGCACAAGGCATCTCCTCCTCCCTGCCCCGCTTGCCAACCTGCTGCAGACCTCTGGGTGTGGTGGTGTGTGTCCAGCAGTCCCCACCCCATCCCTGTCTTTTTGCAGTGCTGAGAAGGAAACAGCTCTCCCTGCATGGGGTGTGCACTCCAGGCACTGCCCCCCATTTCTTGCTCCACCTTGGTATTTCTTCAGCCTGTCGTTTCAGGCTCAGTGTTCTCCTCATCCACTGGGACCTGTAGAGCTCAGTGGGGATGTTTCCAGGTGCAGTGTACTCCAGTGCTTCCTTTTGTAGGATCAAGGAATGTCTGCATGGCCCATAGGGTGACACCTCTGCAAACCTTTGGAGCAGCGCCTTGTAAACAGTCAGGGGATCTCTATCCCACAAAAATGAGGGTCACAAAAATGCAAGGGCTGGAATCCCTCTGCTGAGAGGCCAGGCTGAGACAGTTGGGCTTGTTCAGCCTGGAGAAGAGAAGGCTCCGGGGAGACCTTCTTGGGTCCTTTCAGGACTTCAAGGGGCCTGCTGGAAAGATGGGGACAGACTTTTGAGCAGGGCCTGTTGGGACAGGATAAGGGGTGTTGTTTTTAACCTAAAAGAGTCAGTGGATTTAGACTGGAGAGAAGGAAGGAACATTTTACACTGAAGTTTGTGAGAGCCTGTCCCAGGCTGCCCAGAGAGGTGGTGGCTGCCCCATCCCTGGCCCCATTCCAGGTGAGGTTGGTCAGGGCTCTGAGCACCCTGCTCTGGTTGCAGATGGCCCTGCTCAGCACAGGGGGGTTGGACTGGATGGCCTGTAAAGGTCCCTTCCCATCCAAACCCTCCCATGATGCTATGACAGGGTGTTCGTGTACCCTTTATCATGAGAGCATGGGCACCCAGATAAGATGAAGATACCTGGAGATACCAGGGATGAATTCTGTAGATCTCTGAAGATCCTCAGACCTTTTTTCCTGAAGGCCAGTTGTGTGAACTGCCTACTCAGTGAGAGGGAAACTGAGGCATGAAAGGAGCTGGAGTGTTTTTTGAAGGTCATTAACCATTACTCTGCCTTGTTTGCCCCACACCAGAAGTGTCACCCATGGACTATACGGGCACCCCTTCATCAAAGGGCTTACCTCAGCCTGGGTTTTGCCTCATACTGAGGTGGGTTTTTCTTCCTTTCAGAGACTAGATGAATTCTTACAACCACTCTGCAATAAAAATGGTATTACAGCAAGGTGAAGTCCACCAGGAATAGGAAGGCAGAACAGTAATTTGCTCTTCACATCTCTCCCTTGGCTGATTATTTCATTTATTCTGCTTCTGAGTGTTTCTCCTCTCTTTTTTCCCCTTTCTTGTCCTAGACCTCTTGCTTCCCAGTGTATGACCTTCCAAGGCACCATGTGCCCTTCTTTACAGCCCTGAATTGAACAGGCTGTACATGTGCCACCCCAGTCCAGCACACACCAACCAGTGCTGCTTCACAAATGCCTCATGGTCAAAGCTCATCAGGGCACAGAGAGCTGCTGGGGAAAGTACAGACTTACCAAACTTCTCAGGCACATAAAGCTCCCACAGGGTAACAGGCCATGCCTTGAATCATTTTGTGCAATCTCCCTCTTTTTGACCATGAACAGCATCTGATTTCCCTGTTAGCCATCATCAGTGATGATAACGCAAAGCTTTTCTCACACACTTGTACACCTTCCCTTGCCTCCTTACCCATCACACCTGGTTTTTCAGGGGTTGTTCACATGGTTCCTCCATCCTGGTTTTTGCTTCTGCTAATCCCTTGGCATTACAGCCTGCAGGTAGGGCAGTTAAACTGACTTCTCCAATGGGAACCTAACCCAAGAAAGAAATTAAAGGTTGGGTGAGTTTTGGGTTTTTTTGTTATCTCAGTGATCTGATGCACCCTGTGCCTTCAGGACTGGCAGGGTTCATGTACAAGAAGGGGGAGCACCCTGAGAAAAGGGTCTTAGTGAGGTGGGAGCAGACCCTCACCTCATTTTTGTGTGAACTCCTGTTACCACTAACTAGGCACAGATGCCCTGAATCTGGCAAGTGTGATAATGAAGACAAATCAAGGGTTAATCAAACTTCCTTGGGAAGAGCAATCTAGGGGGAAGGTGAGTCTGGAAGATATCTGTTGACCTGAGCCAGAGGCCAGGTTTGTTCCTGGAAATTAAGCAGCTCTCAGGCAGCAAACATGTTTGCATTACAGCCTCACACGCAGATGTTTTCCACAAGCTTACCACTTCCAGAGCTTTTCCTGCAGTGGGTCTTTAACCCAAGTCCAAGATATTGATGGGAAATTTAACCTGCTCTAGTTGCAGCTGTCTCTTCTCAGTGTAGGGTGGTTGGGGTTCCAATCAGAGGCTGGTTCCAATCCAAACCATCCGATGATTCTGTGAAATGAGAGGTGAGGTTACATGAGTCCTTTCTGACATCTTTGAGCTTGGACAGGCATGTCTATTTTAGGGGGTGTCCCTACAGAGTGTATGAGAGGTTCTGTGTTGCATTGGGGTGCAGATGAAGGATGGGTTCACAGAGTGACAGAATGGTTTGGGTTGGAATCAGTGCTGCTTTCAGGATGGAAAACTCAAATCTCTCCAGAGCTGCTGGGAGGCAGGGATGGGGAGGGGGTGATAGCAGTGGGGTGGTGACAAAGGGAATGCTCCAAGCTGCTGTCCTGTTTTCTTGGTCTGATGCTGTAAGTACTACCTGAAGTCTACCCAGGGCTCAAACAGCCAGGGACTTTTCTACCCTGAGGATTTTAGATATGCTGAAGACACAAGATAGAAGATTTTGTGGGGGCTGTGGGGCTCAGAAAAGTCAACCTTGCAATAAAAACTTTATCTCTTTATCTTTGCTAGGGGTTCCCAAACCCAGTAGCCCAGTGTGGAGCTGCAGCAGACTCTATTGGGCTGTTGGTTTTGGCCACCCCTGGCAATCTCCTTCTCAATGGACAGAAAACAAAAAAGCTTGGATGTGAGGTGTTTAAAGTCATTAGGTCTTTTACATGATCGATTTGGGTACGTTGGAGCTGGAGGTGAGGGAAAATCCATCAACTCCCTCTCAACTCTGCAGAGCATCCCTGCAAGAGTTGGTGCAGGACCTGAGTGTGTGACAGGTCCGAACTCTGCTTCCCTCTCCGTACGATCTGTTTTTCAACAGGAAAAGGAAAACTGTTGCTGCTCCGGGCACGAGAGCTGTTGGCTTCCACCAGATATAGTATCTGTGTTTGCTCCCACTCCCCGTAGATCTCTCATTAACATAAAAAGGAGCAGGAACACGACCACAACATGACTAATTCTCCACCCCCAGACTGTCTGTGTGTATATTATCAACTCCTCGTTCAGCTCATGTGCCTGCACACAATTGGGGGATAAATCTTGCTCTCCGTTGGTGTTTATTTTAAATCGAATCTTCTTACTGAAAAGGTTTGAGAGGCGTAATTATGGTCTGGATTTCAGAGCTGCACACGCCTTTGTGGGCACAAATAGCAAGGGAAAGAATGGCTGAGTAACTGGTATTGCTGTGGTTTAGTGCGTCCAGCTGGAAAGCTGCTTGTGTCCTGACTGGTCTTTCTGGGCACGTTACCAGGCAGGCAAAAAGGTATTTTGTTTTGTGGGTAGATGAGAGCTCTGGATCTATTCCTAGCTCAGCCAGAGATGAGCATATGACCTTGAGAAAGTCTTTTATCTGATCTTACTGGCAAATGAATGCAGAAGCTGCCTGAGCTTAACTCTTGAGGAGTTCTTCGAGCTTTTTGTCCCGCCAGGTTCCACAGTTTGGTAGACCAGCTTTGGGCACAGCTTCCTTGAGTTCATACATGGTGGCAGGAGTAGAAGTTGGGAGTAACTCCTGGCTTCTCTGTGCTAGTCCTCCACCAGCGTGTTTTCAAGGGGACCACTGGGACCATTCCCAGTGGGCAGACTGGAGATGGCCAGGGATGGAGACCGTTAAGTCCAAGTGTCCCTGTGTGCAGGCATCTGAACCCAAACCATTGCCAGCACCCCAGCTACTTCCACACTTGGCCAGGGACCATGTTCCTGCCCTGAGCCTGCTGGACAGGAGGGAACCAAATTGTATGGCTGCAGATTGGTCTCTTTAGCAAACCTAGACCCAAACAGAAATCTATAAATTAGGTAAAAAAAAACCCAAACCAAACAAAACAGAAGCCACTTTTCACAGCTCTCCTTTTGGCTCAAACTCCTGGGAGAAGTTTGGGTTGTATGACTTCACCTGGTCCTGTTTTGCCCAAGTGAAAAGATGTAGGTTTGCCAGCCAGGAAATCAGCAGAAGAGCTCACACAAACACCCTGGCCCCCGGCAACAGCCACTGCTGTCTCCAGAGGACATCAGGTTGCGTGACACTGCTCCAGGGGTGTCTGTGAACACATCCTGGCCTCCTTGGCAACCCTTTCATGGGCCCTTGAGTCAAGACTGGAGATGTAGGTAACCAGAGCTTCCCTAAAAGCCAGAGCCTGTCTGTTCCTGCCCCAAAAGCAGTCAGATAGCTGCAGTGAGGTAACACTCCCCAGGAGCACCTTGGCACTGTGCCTCTCCCAAAGCCCTCACTCCCTGTGCTTCAGCAAGAGCCATCTCTCCCTTCGTGCTCCCTTTTTCCTCTCAAACTGGAAACCAACCCTCTGCTTTTCCTCTAGGTGATCATCCAGGACCAGCACGGTGCTTGAGCAGGAGCCACCACCACTGCAGCTGTCCTTCAAGGGACTGCACTGGTCACATCACAGGAGCTGGTCCAGCCCTGAGGGTTTCCCACCTCCATCCCTGGCCGTTTGCAGCACACCCCTATGCTGTTTGATTCCCAGAGAGGATGTCTCTACCCAAAATCCAAATAGAAGAGGCTCTGGACAATGCAGATACCGACTCTGGAGGTGCTGCTCCTCCTGATGACCACCTGAGGAGCCTCAAGGCATTGACAGAGAAGCTGAGACTGGAGACCAGACGTCCATCCTACTTGGAGTGGAAGGCAAAGCTAGAAGAGCAATCATGGAAAAGCCCCCAGCCAGCAGGAGAGGAGGAGGCAACCGAGGCCAAAAAGTCAATGGGGGAGTCTGTCCCCTTGAGGAAGGTGCAGCTGCATCTCAATGGGAGCCCTGCCCAGGACAAGGTGACTCTTAACTCAGGGAGAATAGGTGGCTTTGAGAGCATTGATGAAGCTTTGACGTGGCTCAGGAAGGAACTGGTAAGTGGTTTCCCGTCCCTGTTGGGTAACACACCTCTTCAAGAGGAGAAGAGATAAAAAAAAATGAGGAAGCAGGTGACTCCTTGTTCCTACCTGCCCTCAGCCCCAGGTGAAAGGGCAACGATCAATCATTCCATTTTCTGTGGCTAGTGGGAGCAGGAGCAGCCCAAGGAAGGGAAAAGGCAAATGTCAGAGCACCCATCACCTCAGAGAAAGACCTGGGTCCATCTCAGCATCCCGACTGGCATCCAATAAACCAGGAAATACAGTAGCTTGCACTGGTTAGGACTTTTTAGCAGTTTGGCCCCTTTCCCTGCTTCTCTAGGTATGCCTCAACACTCACCTGAATGCAGCAGGTATGAAAACACCATGACCACGTGGGAGCTGCTGATGCAATAGCCCATCTCTGGTGGGGATCGGGAAGGGATGCCTCCTCAGGGCTGTAGGAAGGAAGCGTGACTAGATCCATATGCCCTTGCATCTTGTGGCTGTTGGCTTGGGAATTCCCTCAGCGGGAGATCGTGTGCTGAGCACTGCACTGAACAATTAGCAGATCTAACCTCCAAGTGTTTGCCCAATTCCTCTTTTTTTTAATTTTATTTCTTTTTTTAACTCATAACTCTGTATAACATTTTATGGTAACATGCTTCCCCTAAGTCATTTCTGCATGGTGAGACCAAGTGCTTCCTTGTGTTTCAAACTGTTCTGGAAACCCCTTGCTCTGACCATCTAAAATCTGATGGAAAATAGTCCTTTTTCTGTTGTATGTATGACATTTTCTTACACTGAGGATGGTGAAACACTGGCCCAGGCTGCCCAGAGAGGTGGTGGCTGCCCCATCCCTGGCCCCATTGCAGGGGAGGTGGCCAGGGCTCTGAGCACCCTGCTCTGGCTGCAGATGGCCCTGCTCAGTGCAGTGGGGTTGCACTAAATGACCTTTAAAGGTCCCTTCCCACCCAAACCATTCTGTGATTCTATCATAAAAAGCTACCCACTTGTTCTAGGAAGATACACAGAGCCAGGGCATAGGTGCTGGAAGTTCATCTTTCATATGCTGTTGCTAACGTGGCCTATGGTACAAATTTGGCCTGGGCCAACTAGTGCTGACCCGAGCAGCTCCCAGACCAGCTCAGGAGTCAGCACAGCCTGGAGGAAGCCTGTAGGCCACAGGAGGTCAATAAGATGGACAAGACAGATCAGGGCAGCTGCTTTGGGGGTTGGAGAATGGGTCTCGGTTCTCTTCACAAGCGTAGGAGCAAGCACATCCCTGCCCCACACTTTCCAGTGACCACACTGGAATAAACCAATCTTTATTATTTATCCCATGTGACTGGAAACAACTCCTACCACGTGGCTTTGTTTCTGTAGCCTAACTGGAAGTTTTCCTGTGAGTCCCAGCAGCATTTGCAGCTTCACTGACAGCAGCAATATTTGCAACAGGGTCCCGGGGGCTGGGACATCATTTGAAGTTCAGAGGCCATTGTGAAAATGTTCCTGTGCAAATGCTTTGCTTTTGATAAGCACTGAAAGTCTTGGAGGAAAACTTGTCATGCACAGCAATTAAAAACAGGCTTTAAAATATCTCAGCAGCTTTTCCTCCAGGTAATATTTATTTGTCAATGTTTTGTTGTTCTTGCTGTGCACACCCAGCTAGATTGGTCTCTTGAGAAGGTATCCCCAGAGGTGGTTCTGGATGTCACAGTTGTGGTGGCTGAGCTGTTCCTCAGGACCATAACTGTCAGGAGGTGTGTGCAGGTCTTTCAGGAACCCAAGGCTATTAGGAAGAGTTTTGAGCCGATCCCCTAAAATGACTCAGCACTCAGGAGAATCTCAGCTCCAGATCTGAGACCTGAATCTGGTTTCATACTTGCATACATGATGGAATCTTAAATTCACAGTGCACTTGATGTAAACACCAAGTCTCAAGATGCCTAAAGACAGTAAGAAGCAGAATTTCTGTCTCAGTGCCCTGAATTTGAAAAGATTTAGCTTGTCCTTGCAGTTTCTGCCCACGATAGAAGTCTAAATTTCCTCAGAGTCCAATTCTACCCTTTAGACCGGGGTGTGGTATATAAACCACCATCTGACAAAAACTAGAAGCTGAAATTAAAGCTGAAAAAGGGCAAAGCAAACCCTAATTGCTCCTCGCTTTCCATTTTCCTGCCTCTTAATTATACCAGTCTTTGCTGGACCTGGACATGATTCATGTAATTTAGAACAATTTCCCCTAAAGAGAGAGTATGCATTTGACTGACCACGCAGACAGTGATGTTGGAGGAACTGTTGTTGGGTAAGAGCTGCCAGCAAACAGTGAGAACACAGCAAGGCTATCTCATCACAGCATGCTGGAACAAGGAGATGCATTTCACATTACATTTTGAGGGTGAAAACCAGTTTATTTTCAAATAAATGAACAAGCTTCCCAACACAGCCAGGTTTTTACCTTGTTTATCCCTATGTTGTGACAGTAAAGCAACCAGGAAGGCTTCCTAGCAGGGTATGGTTATGTTTCAGTTTATATATATTTATTTAAGGCAGTAGCCAAGGCCAGAAAGTGCAGCATCCCTGAGACAGGACACTGCCTGGGGGAAGCAGGCAGGACACCAGCACCCCACACCTTGGGGTCACACTAAGTGGATAATCAATCCTTCTGGTCTCATCTAACAGAGGAGACCACAGAGTATGATGCAACCCAGCCTTGCCCCAAGGAACTGTAGAGTATCCTGGGCACTTTCTAAGGATCATCCAAAAATGATCCAGTTGTCATAACTGGGGTGAAAGCTTCCTCAGCCATGCTGTCCTCTTTTGCAGGGTGAATTCTCACTCACTCTACAGAGTCCTTCATGAGAAATTAGTTTAGGGTCTGTAGAACCATCAGAATCGATTAGGTTGGAAAAGACCTAATCAAGTCCAAGCATTGCCAAGTCCAACCCTGTCCCTCCACACCACAGCTGTTAAAAGCCCTCCAGGGATCATGGGAACTCCATCCCTGCCCTGGGCAGCCTGGGACAGGCCTTGACAACCCTTGTGGGAAAAAATTATTTCCTCATGTCCAACCTGACCCTCCCCTAGTGCAACCTGAGGCCATTTCTTCTCATCCTATATTCTGGATCTGTATATCCAATGAAAGGGCAAAAAGTGGTGAATGGGAAGACTCCTGTCCAGGAAAGAAGTACCTGCCTGTGTGCAATGGTGTGGGGTGTGCAGCTCCATCACCCACACTGCACAACCCTCATCACAGCCACCAGCGTGTCTAGGCTGGGTTATTTCAACAGCAAGGCCCCAGCATGGATTTGGCTTGTATCATGGAGCATCCTGCCAAACAGAGCTTCAGGAGTTTGCACATGCTGGGGACTGTTCCTAGCAGGCAATTTGTACAGGACCACCCAGTTCTGGAATGAACTCGCTCACAGCCAGAGCCAGTAGAGACAGCAAAGTGAATTTACTGTGCATATGCTCAAACTTCCCCTTGGCTGTGGGGATGGAATAGGCTATGGAATGGGTAAGTTGCTTGGTCAAGTGATAGTCCAGGAGTCCTCAGATTTAAAATTAAAGTGACCTGTAAAATCTGACTCCCAATCACACTAAAGGGGTTATCCAATGCTGGAAGGGATTTGCCTCCATGTCTCCAGAGTCTGCTCTGGTTCTGGTTCAGCCACACTCAGGCTCTTCATATTCAGAAGTGAGGTGAAGGACAAACTCAAGTTCTTACTGTGCATCTGCTGTTCTTGGTCTTTCACCCCACATGACCTGTTCCAGGACCTGATTCTGCAGATCAAGTCCCAACCTTGGTTTAGAGGAATGACATATGCCCACTGAGCTCCAGCCAGCCACGTCAGCTGGGACCTGCTGAGAATCTGGCCCCAAGAAGCTGATTTATTCAGACATGCCAATTCCTGCTCTTGTTTTTGTGCTGAGAGGCTCTGTGTAGGTGTACAAGCAAATTGCATCACTCAGCATGTGCTGAACTGCCCTGGGGCTGGAGCACTTCCCTCCCCAGCTCCACCTGCCACTTCCTTGCCCTCGTGTTCGACTTTGCACTGTCAAGTGTGGCTGTTTTTCATCAGTGCTGAAAGTAGACCCATCAGCAGCCAGTGTATGATGACACACAAGGATCAGAGTGGTCAAACTGTATTTGCCTTTTTGTTTCCTTTTTATCTCTAAGGAAAAAACTTCTTTGAGTGCTCTGATGGAGCACCAGAACAGGGTGCCCAGAGAGGTTGTGGAGTCTCCTTCTCAGGAGACTTTCAAAACCCACTTGTATATGATCCTGGGCAACCTACTCTGGGTGACCCTGCTGGAGCAGGGGGGTTGGACCAGATGATCTCCAGACATCCCTCTGAAACCTCACCGTTCTGTGGTTCTGTGAAATTTGTCAGGTTTTACAAGTTCCAAAATGAAGCCCCCAAAGTCCTCTTCCTCCTAAATGTGGGTACAGACTAGAATTCTGCTATGAACGGGTACATCTCAGGATGGTTCTGACTTTGGCACAGAAAATGTGGCTTCCGTCTCCAATTCTCCAAAGTTTATCACGGAAATCTGAGGTGTGTGAACCAGAATGCAGGAAAGACTCTTGAAAAAGAACAAAATGTCTGATGCTCTCTCCTGGGATATCACAAAACACCAATGTCCCCTTGGTCAGACATTGATTATTAAATATTAACCGCTCTTATCTCCGTTTGGGATACTGATACGTGCTGAAAAAGTCTTAAGTGAATTTAAACAATGAGAGAACCCACAGACTATGACCCTGAGCTGAAATGTCTCCATGGAACACTTCTCTTTGGGAAGAGATCCTAAGGAGCTCCACAACTCCATGCCATGAGGTGCACATCATCCTTTAGACCACCATTGCCAGGCTTTGTTCCTCACCCATCTACCTTTCTTTCATGGAGGGTAGAAGAAGGCTTTATCCCCCTGGGAAAGCCTCAGCTGATGGTCCACATCTGACAGGTCACTCTTGTTTCCCTGTTGAGCTCCAGAGTACAGGCAGGCAGGGCTGTGTCTAAGGTGGTGTCACAGACTAGGTCATCAACATAGATGGGTGGTGGGTTTGCCCCATGACATGTTGCCCCACCCTACAGGCCACACGGCTATGGAGGGGCTGTGTGGTCAAACACCAGGGTCAGAAGGTCCAGTGGGGTTAAGGAAAGGCAACTGGAGACAGAGGTCCTGAAGGATGCGCCATGGAGGCCTTTGTCTTCCAGACTGCATGAAATCAGGACGGCTTCCTCAAGAGAGAGGAAGAAAAACCAGTCCAAAAGTGGAAAGTTGGCTTGCAAGGGAGAAACAGGAACCTCCAACTCACATGCCACTCCACGATGGCCTCGTAATTAATTTTTAAACCCTTTTTGGTGTTTTGTTTTTTTTTTTTTTTAATCCCACATTCCTCAGAGCACTTCATGACAGCATTTGTTGACATTTCTTATGTAGCTTGATAAACTGACAAGAAAGAACCACCAAGGGTCAGTTCAATAATGCCCACGATTGCCTGCCTGATAAAATGCCAGGGTGCAGCATTCAGTGTGAAACAGCAGAAAATATCAACAAAATTAATTTCTTTTTCATTGCTTCTCATATGGGAGAATAAAAACCTGCCGAGCGGGATTACTCCAGTGGGAGCACAGGCTCTGAGGTCTGCAAGGAAATAGTGGGGTTTTGAAGAGGGTCAGTGGCTACAACCCTGCCAACAAGTCAAGAGAGATTTCACGAGAGAGAGAAAGAAATATTCACTCTGAGATTTATACCAAAGTGACTTAATCCTCTCCAGGCAACCGAGCTGGAGTCCAACTGCTGGCTGAAAGCACCAGCTGGAGCAGAGCCAGGCTTCCCTCCGAGCTCTTCAACCTCCTAAGGTGGTTGTTCACCTTGCTGTGAGATTGGCAATGCTGCACGGGGCAAGCCTGACATCTTTGGAGGCATTGCCTGGAGGAGGAGGGGTTAATGGTTGTACCTGATGATCTTAAAGTTCTCTTCCGACCAAAATGATTCTATGGTTCTATGCCACAAGCTAGAGCAGCCCCAAGGCTGCTCTGGTTGAGAGCCTTGCTGCAACAGCCCGTGCATCAGTCATCAGAAAGGTCTCATGTAGAAATACCAAGGCCACCTGCAGAGCCTCCCAAAGGGAATTTTCCCTTCTGCAGTTTCATGTACAAGTCACCAGATCAGGAATAAATCTCCACCCCAAGAGCTACATTTGTAGTTGTAAACTAAACAGCTCGTTTTCAAGCCTGAAGGCAAACTCCTATGCTCTGACCACGTCCATGCTGTTAAAATCCAGACAAGTGGGCTGTATCCCAAATGCCTGCTGAGGATGAATCCCTCTGGTGTTAACTCCTGACGAGTGCCTGTGGGGAACTGCTTAGGACTGTGAGAGCTGGACTGGGCTCAAAGAATGCCAGGAGCCTGCTCACAGTCGAGTGGAGAGACTTTGTTGCAAGGCATTGTTTGATGTATTGTATAGATGTAGTCTGGGTCTGTTCCTGAGCTGCTCTTTCAAACCACAGGGAGCCAAGAAAACAGTGATGCAAGTCAAAGGAGTGAGGTAAAGGGTGGATTTGGGTCAAGGCAGCTCCATGGTGCAGCCGGAGATGAGCTCAGGGCATCATCTTGTGCACTGAGCAGGCAGTGAGGGCAGGACTTACCCAGGGAGCCATTAGGAGGAGAAAAAGAAAACAACAAATGAAAAAAAATCTAGAGTCTTGGTGCCAAGAGACTCCTTCCAGTGCCAGTTTGTGTCCTGTGATGGAGCAAACATCAGGGAAAGAAGCAGGACGTTGCATCAGGGCAGTTGTAGGACTGCTTTCCTGTTTTGCTCCCACCTTATTTCCAGCAGTTACAGACGGATAAGCCACAAAGTTTTCTAAGCCTGTTCACCTTCTTTTCTTTGCAGCTTTTCTTGTGTTTTTGCTTCCCTGTGAAGAGGGATGAGGGAAGAGATGTGGGGATTGTCTTCTCAGTGTCTGCTGTTCTAGATCTCTTGCTTCTGTTCCCCAGACAAAGTATTGCTGAGTATTGCACCAAGCATTCACCTCCTTCCTTCACCCCACCAATATCCTGTGGCAATAACTTTTTTTGCTTAATTATAAGTGGGAATGAAAAATAAATGTAAAAAAAAAAAAAAAAA
>VWZY01010862.1:0-15357 GCA_013399075.1 Chloroceryle aenea
CACAATATTCCAGATATGGCTTCACCAATGCCGTGTACAGAGGGACAACCACCCGCTTGTCAATCAGCACCCCCAGATGCCTTTCTGCTGGACAGCTTTCCAGACACTATTCCCCAAGGTTGTAGCATTGCCTGGGGTTGTTGTGGCTCAAGTGCGGGACCCAGCACTTGGCCGTGTTGAAGCCCATACAGTTGACCTTGGCTCACTGATCCAACCTGTCCAGGTCCCTCCAAAGAGCCTTCCTTCCTAAATAATGCTAAGTACTGATGAAGGACAAGAATATTGTGCAACTCAGTGCAAGAGTAGAAGGCAACAAAATAGAAATTTGCTTGAAAATATGACATCCATCAGAAGAATCACTCATTCTGTGGGCACTGAGGAGGAGAACTGGAAGACACGAAAAGCACGATCCTGATGGAAAGTAACACTGGAAGGTGGAAGTTAAATACTACTAAGATGCTTTAAAAAATGCTTAAGACCAATGATACTTGGTTGGAAAGCTCTCATCAAGTTTTTCCTGAAATTCTTTTTTTTTTAAGAGCAGAGCCTACCAGAACCTGTGTGTGCATCTCCACTGGCTGCAAAACCAAAGGTAAGACTGTTGTTTCAGTTCAGAGTTGCCTCCGAGCTCCACCATGAAGCCCAGCTAATTATGGTTTTTAGATGTCAGATACCATTTGTTTAAGAGTATCAGTTAATTTTTCTTATTGCTTCAGGAATACTGAAGTTTTGCTGTGTTGCACCTCACTCCTCTAAGGCAAGTCTCTGCACAGTGGGTTCTTTGGAAGATCAAAGTGTCATTTTTTAGAAATAAGAAAATGAGTTCATGATGTTCCCATGATGTTCTTCTTTAAAGTCATTCAGCTTCCAAGGGTATGCCAGCACTTTGTATTCAAGGAAGACGTAAACTTGTTCTGGTGAGGGTGCTGATAGAAGGACTGCCTCCCACAGAGGAGTTGCCTGTATTAAATATGTATAGGCTGACTAAACAAGATCCATAGGGAATATTAAAGTGTTTTAATAACTGGAGTGTAAGCACAAAGAAGAGGGAGGAATGTAGGTGCATATTAATGGCATAACCAAAATGAAATAATGTGATAAAACATCTTTGATATATGCATGCTTGTGACTTGATGTTAATATTAGACCAGAAGATAGCCAGCAGGGAAAAATTCTGCATAGACTAAGAAATGGTCTCTCTGAAAGTGCATAGAACTGTAACATACTCTTCTCAACTTCTTTATGATTGTATTTACAAAACCAATATAAGATTCAGAGACCCCTACCATAATTCAGTTGTTCAGATATGATTTATGAAACATCGACAACTGTGAATATACTCTAACATGAAGCCAGCCAGAGCATGCCTCTGCTGCATTATTTGTACTGAAAGCCTGATGATCATAGAATCATAGAATGGCAGGGGTTGGAAGGGGCATCTAGATATCATTGAGTCCAACACCCCTGCCAAAGCAGGATCATGGGGGAAAACGTGGGGCCAGTATCCACATGGTAGGAAAGAAATAAAGATCAAATGCATTCATGTTGCCTATTCAGCAAGGCCACTCTGTGTTTCACTTCATGAAAAATCACTCAGTGTTGATTATCAGCACTACGGCATTGATTATCCAGACTACAGGCAGGCTGTTTAAAGCTGAATGGTGGAGAATAAAATTCCTATAAAGGGCCAGAGACAGCTAACAAGTATCTCTCCTCAGCTCTTGGAGACACAAGTGTACTTGACACATACACAGCATGACACACCATCACATATGAGGAGGACATGGGGCTCAGACAAGATAATATTTCTGTTCTTATTACCTAGGAAGTAAATTCAGATTTTGTCCATCTGCTATGTCAGGTGGAGCTTGTTCAGTCTAAAGGTGGAGTCAGGTCTAGCCCCTGCAGTGCCTTTAGGAAGAGTATAAATAAAATTCCAGAACAGACTCCTTGCAAAGCCCAAGTTTCCTTCATGGTAACAGAAAACTCTGCCCTCTTCACACAGGCACACAGTCTCATATGTGAAACAGTCAGGGAACCATTCACCAGTTAAACTGGATGCTGGGATCCCTGCCAGAAAGAAAGGACACATCTGTCTCTTATGCCCAACACTGGACCCTTGAGCTTACAATCAAGTAGCTCATCGTTTGCAGGACTCCACAGGATGGGATGTCTTAGCCTTCAAAGCCAGGCAGCACTGAGAGGCCACTTGCTCACTGTGGATACGAACACTTTCTTATACATTTGTTCTTGCGTGGTGGAGATACATATATTTCTCAATAACTCCACATTGCTGTCATGAGTATAAAAAGATATCCTCAGTATACAAGCAGAAGCAATAATGGTGTGAGCCAGATAAACCCCCCAGGCATGCCAGACCAAGCAGGAATACTATCCATCTTAATTTCATTTTAAGCATTATAGACCAGAAGTTTTCTTAACTTTTGTTTCTATCTTCATTATAATTAACCACAAAAACCTCCAATAACCCTGGTTACACATTACTATGAAGTTTTCTTCACCATGTTTCATGTTGGCTATTCCCAGTACAGTGTATGTTTATCTTTCTAAAAACAGGCCTTGAGCTCACTGTAGAGTATAAGAGGGTTTGTTGTGGTCTTTTTTTTTTTTCCCCTTAAGGGAGAAATGCAGATGATCTCTTTCAAAGTAGAGATCAATTTTCTTTAAAGAAATTCTGTATTGGATTGTTCCCTCTTTTTGCTTAGTTTCCCTTTGAAATAAGTATATCTTCATTTTAATTTTATTTCAGTGATTCTCTCACACTAAAACTACAACTCAATAACATGGAAAAAGGCAGGTGGGAAGAGAATTTCAAACACAAGCAAAAAAAAGAGTTTGTCATGTTCTCACTAGCAAAGAAGAAAGGAAGAAATTTCTGGAGAAAAAAGACAAAAGCATCTCTTCACTGTTGGCTTTATTCCTTCCTTACAGGAAGCAATTATAATTCTCTAGCAGTGCTTATTCAAAAGTCCCAAACAACTCTTTCAGAGCATCACTTCCAGACTGTGCCTCACTCTTATCCCCAGTAGCGTTCCTCAACTATCAATGCAGGTTTCAGTCCTTTTCTGACTGAATTTCTGGAGAGTTTCACCTGAGCGACGTCAGAGCAGGCAATGGGAAACAAGGGCTCCTACAGACAAAAACCACTGCAGAACAACATGATAGTTTGGCTCAAAAATACCAGAATTAAATTAGCTTATGTAGAATCCTCCCTATCAGTACCTAGGCAACTAGTATTTCTCATTACAAACTTATTACCCAATCACAACTTTGCCCGGAGGGAGTGTGCATGTGTGTTTGTACACCGCTATGTGCATAATTCATCAGGCATTAGTGGAGTTTCCTAAACATCCCGTACTATTACTATGCAGTCCTCAGGGCCAGAGAAATTTCTTCAATAATGTGAAGATCTATCTGCCATTCAGGTCTATCTGAATGCTCAAGCAAATCCTTCATTTCATAGAATCATAGATTAGTTTAGGTTGGAAGGGACCTTTAAATGTCATCTAGTCTAACCCCCATGAAATGAACATGGACATCTTCAAACAGATCATGTTGCTCAGAGCCCCGTCCTACCTGACCTTGAATGTTTCCAGATGCTGGGCTTCTACCACGTCTCTGGGCAACCTCTGCCAATGTTCCACCATCCTCAGTGTAAAAAGTTTCTTCCTAATATCTACTCTAAATCTACACTCTTTTAGTTTAAAACCATCATCATCTTTGTTCTATTGCAACATGTCCTACTAAAAAGTCTATCCCCATCTTTCTTATAGGTCCCCTTTAAGTATTGAAAGGATGCAATAATGTCTCCCCAGAACCTTCTCTTCTCCAGGCTGAACAACCCCATCTCTCTTAGCCTTTCCTCATAGAGAGAGGTGTTTCCATCCCTCTGATCACTTCCATGGCTCTTCATCCTTCATCCCCCAGCCTTTATTGGTACTGGGAGTTGCCCTGACCCAGGTTCAAGACCTTGCACTTGGCCTTATTGAACCTCATTAGGTTTACATGGGCCCACTTCTCAGGCTTGTCTAGGTCCGTCTGGATGGCATCTCATCCCTCAGGTGGGATCAGGTGTCTGATACATTCATCCTGTTTTCCTAAATACTGGCATTATAGCTGCCATTTCTCAGTATTCTTACCCATTTTGCTGTCTGTGATGTGCAGTCAAAAAATCTAAATCCTACAGCTCTCTCACAGCCCAGGAGAGAGGCTAATAGAAACTAGTCAGACAAGCTGGAGAAAAACATGTTTGTTTTTTTTCCTGAGGTTTTTCCATCACTAACTGCATCTTAAAGTGCCCAGAATCAAGATGTAAACACGCAGTAGTGGTCTAGAATTAACCTTCTCTATTTGCTATATATGGAAGACTTAAAAAATGTATAGAATAGGTCTTCTGAACCAGGTAGGCGTTAACATGACTATGCTCTGTGTATAATTCTGTCTTATAGTGGTAAGTACATTCCCAGCAAACTACCATTGCTGTATGTAAGCGTAGATCTTCCCTGAATGCCAGACAGAGGCTTTGCACGGAACCTGACTGCAGCACAAGCCTGGAGTAGCCTGGAGCAAACCCTGCAGACACACAGCTTCTGCTTTCCTGCTGGTAGTGCAGCACAGCAACCAAGGGGCTGCCAGGGACCCATCTGTGGCACACCACCAGCCTCAGCCCCATTTGCAGCCATTTCCTCTTCTCTGTTAGAGAAGCCCCAAAGCTGATGGTTTTGCCGTTAGACACAACAGCTTCCCAGGCAGTCTGTGCTGTGTCCACCTGCTTGCCTCTGCATCCCATCTCTGAGTTTTCTGGCTGCTGTTTGGCTGGACCCAGGGATCTGCTTCCCTTACTGCAGTCCTTACCATTTTCAGCAGCACTGTACTCTCCTCACCAGACTCTTTGTCCCGATGTTCTTGAAGCCAATTTCATTATGCAACTTTCCAAAGCTCTTGGGCAATCTGCTTTTATTCTCCTGCTTTCCCTTCCTTATCAGTATTTATACTCTTAACTCCAGTACCTCATTCTTTACACATGGCATGTCCCTCTTTCTAATGCTTGATTACTTTTTGCACTCACTTATTCAGAGTGACCTTTTTCACTCCTAGTGTATTTATCGCTAGATGGCTCTCATAACCCCTGGGCATATTGTCATTTATCTTTCAACCCGTTCAATTCCCTCCCCATCCAATTCGACTGTGTTTAGTATCCCTTTTGTTCCTCTAAATATTGTGCTGCTGAAAGCAAAGCATTTTAAATACTAAAATAAATAAATAAAAATGCCTAGCTGCTTCCCCACTATTTTAGTTCCAGCAGTTACATCTCCATAGAAAAAGAACAGTCAGATGTTTTTAATATGAATGACTTAAATATTAGACTAGGGAAGATGGCATCAAGGCAGGGATTGAAGGGGCAGAGGTGCAGGGAGCACAGCACGGCTGCTACCTTTGCCATCCAGCTGCCAGTGCAATACATGGCACAGAAATGTCAAATACTGTCGAGCCATGACATTCAAAATACGACATTCACCTGACATATCTTCCTCAGGAGAAAACTAAGGCAAGAACTGATATGTTCTAGAGAGAGTCTACACACAAATTCTAGTTTTTAATAACCTGTGATGGTTCAGAAGTAAAGCTTCACAAAGTGGTATAATCCTTAGATACAGTCCTCACTTCTCCTCTTGTTCATTATAAAGGGAATTAGTCACACCTAAACTGGGAACCATTTTGTTCAGTTTGTTAATGCAGCTTGTGCTATTCACATCTAGCTAAATCTGCTGCTATCACAATGTCTTCAAAGTCACTTCAAGAAAAATGGACTAGATTTTTTATGGTGATGGACAAACATTTTTTGCACCACAAACAGAGCCCCAGAACCAAACTTGTTGGCAGTTTTAGTACCTTCAGTATTTTTCTGACCACGAGCGACAGTACTTTTTGAACCCCATTTGCAAAGGCTGACTATAGGATGGACTCTAAGACCCTTGTACGATGAGTCAAATCAAATTGGCTTCTCTTCTGTACAGAAAGTTAATGAAATCATCTTTTCTTCCAGCTTTAAGATATAATATAACCTGAACAGTCAGTTACTAAGGATTTTCCTGCTCAACCAAAATGACAAATGGAAAATGCAAGCTGTGACTGGGAGTAAAGTATGAACCAGCTGTGTTGACAGAACTGTGCTGCAATAACCCATCCAGTGCACAGAAAATGCATTTTCAGCACTGGTAAATGGCACAGTCTCAAAATATCCATCAGTCTGAATGGACTGGTATGTATTTACTTAAGGAAGCTTAATTCCTGAGAGTAAGCCTTAAAATTAAGACATATAGTAAAACAGATGTACTTGCATAATGACTGACATCCATCACCAGGACTCTAGTCTATTAGGATGAAACTGTAAAGCTCAGTGGAGAACACACCCACATTTCAACATCTGGGTAGGTCAAGAAACAGTTCTGCAGTTTCCTACCTATAAAACCAGCTGTACTTAAGTCTATGTGGTGGTTTGTTGCCAGCAAACATTGTTCTTACCAATCAGCCAAGGCAATCCAGAAGTCCTACTCTACAGGTCTCCCTTTCCATTTCAAGAGGTGAAGGCGGCACTTTGTCTTCTCCCAGTCCTAGCAGCAGAGCTTGTTATCTCTTCCTTGCTGCAGGCAAGCATTTGATGATTTGGGATTCTATGCTTAAATTAAGCATCATAGGTTAGTGTAAGCATCCTGTGTTCTTCTTTTTCTGGTTCTGCTGTGCTGGTGCTAGATGAACTTCACAAAATATTTAGTCCTGAATTCAGTGCTCCAGCATTCTGTGCACCTTTCAGAGCTATTGTTTCAACCTGCCTGCAAACTCGGGCATGCACCAGCTTGCTATTGCATTCATCTCAAAGTTTTCCTTGCAACTATTGCTATAAAAACTTATATTTTATTATGAAAAGAAGTTTAAATCTAATCTGAGCTAGGGCTTTAAGCAAGGTCTTGTAGTACCTGTAGTTTCACCATCAGACAAAAATTTGTTACACACATACAGCAGCAAGACCCATGGCCATCAGACCTGTTTTCCTGCTCTTACCTTAATATAAATTTCACTATAATTGGAGAGCAACAAAGCAGCAGAGAGGAATTCACATGACATTTGCATAAAGCACAATGAACAATGACATGCTACAGGCTTTGTTGGACTGCAACTCTGAAGGAAATATTTCAGCAGTTCTATAAATTCATTTATTTGTATTTTTTTTGCCATTCTCATTAAATGAGCATTTTGCCTATTTCATATATTTGGGTAGGAACAGAAGTGTTGAAGTCTTCTATTGCGTTTCAATGTCTAAAATAATACAGTGCAAGCAAAGTACCAGGGTAAAATTATGAAATATTAGTATCCTGTTTGGAAATTGTGTTATCCAGTCAGTACTGCGCTCATCCACTGAGTTATATGTAAAGAATCTGGCATCCTCAAATTAACTTGTTTCATTCCTGAGTACGTCCTGATTTCTGGTTTTGGGACAGAAATTATATCCCATCAACATTCATTTTTGAATCAGGATGCTTAGCCTGATGGAAAAAAATGGAAAAAAATCATGCTTTTCCTTCTTCTCTTTGGCTGTTCATTTGCTCTGTAATTTTCATAAACCTTCTCACTCTATCCAACTAGGATCTTCCCTTTATTCAGCTATTTTTTCATTTCTGGGGGAAAAAAATCCCACACTTGTGTAATAGAGAAGAAACAAGAAACACTATTAAGAAGAGGTTCCTCAAAGTCAAAAGAGGGGACTAAATTTAGGAGCCCATTTAAGGTACCCTGTTTGAGCTGCACCCAAAACCAACCATCACTCTGTGAACTCAGGAGCAGCTGGTTAGACCAAATCTTTGATTGAGGTACCTAAATGAGGATGCAGGAGTCCAGCTGGAGCTAACTCAGGGCCATCAATCCCTACAGTTCAGAATCACAGCCACACACCTATCTTCCCAAGCCTCCATGTGGGCTCTGATGTGATATGTTTTCCACTGCAGCTTCTGGTGACGCCTTTCTTCTGCACATCCAAGCCTGCCCTCATGATATAACCTGACACTGGACAGGCAAAAGCTCAAGGAAACTTAATTTGCATGTTAAAGATTCATAATGGTAAAGAAAGCAAACTACAGATAAGCTATGTTTGTATCCTAAATACTAAGCTTCCTTGTCTTCAGAATAAAAAAAAAAATAATCATAAGGATCAAGTGTAGCAGATGCATGGATACAAGGACAGTAGCAAAGCAGAGGTTAAAACAGGATTTGAAGCAATTCAAGTTTTGAGAGTTGGAGGCATTTCATATGTGCTTTAAATGTAAACTTATTTAGGAATTCCCAGACTACTTTTTATAGATTGAATGATTTAGAAAATACCATTTCCTCTCAAGGATTTTTCCTTTAGGTAATTGATAAATATTTATAACCCAGACTCCCTCTTAATGAAGATTTTTGCCTGTGAATAACAATTAAGAGTCTTTGTCAAAATCCCAAGTTGAAAATAACGGTCATTCAGATGTTATTGTTTTTGAGTATGTGTAAAATACTGCCTTCCAAGATCCAAGGAAAAATCTTTGTTGGCACATTGTTTGAAACAATGCCTAGCTAAATGTGAAGGGGCTTGTCTTAACAGCATACCAATGAGGTGTAGCTGGCAATCAGGTGTGACTTGTTTAACAAATTAACAGTATGTTTCTCTAATAGGAAATTTGTTGCTCCATATTCAGCATTGAAGATTTGCAGCTACTTAGAAAAAAAAAATCTAGAGAGACTTTCAATATAATTAAAGTTAAATTTACTTTGAAATTCATGACGGCCATATAAAAGCAAACTAGCAATATTGTACAACTGGAAAATCACACTTTCATTAAATTCTATAAACCTTTTGTTAAGGGTAACTCATTTACACCTAAAAAATAAATAAGAATTCATCAAACTATCAGTAACAGCTGTATCTAATTCTGAGGGGTTTTGTGTTAAAAAATCAAGACTTCTTAACCTTATTCTTATTTGATTTGTAAAAATTTCTGAAGAAAAGATGAAGAGGAATTTGAGGTTATACAGATAATTATAATTCATTCCATGCTAAGCTACTGATCTGTTCTTGTTTGCTAATTCCACAAACTACTGTGGCGTTTATCAGCTTGCTGCAAGTGGCTATTGCTGAACAGGTTTGGTCTGATCATAAAATTCTATGCATGCTTACTCAGCTAACTAAACAGTTGCCTCTCTCCCATCTCTACAAGAAACTGAGATGCAATGGTTTCTGTGTCAACAGGTTACCTGTTTCCATAGCCTGCATCTGCTACGAAGTATTGCAAAGCTGCAAAAATATTTGACCAAGTACTGTAGACAGGAAGACCTTTTCATGGAGTTGTTCTACTTTACAAGACCTGAAGAAACACCTTCATTGTTCTTGCTGTTTTATCTCCAAACATCTATATGCTATGCGGTATTGAAAGATATATAAAAACATTTCCCTCTTTAGTAAACATTGGCATTATATGGTATACGTCTAAAAATGTTTAAAGAAAATGTGAGGTTTTCATAAAACTCACACATAAAATTTTTATTTCCAAATCCACCAGTGTTAGATTTCATCATTTTTCTTAGCAAAACTATTGATTCAAATGGATGTAGATCTCTGAAAAAGTCACTCAGTTTTTCAACTCAGTTTTTTAAAAATAAAATTTATAAAAATTCTTTGAAAATATACACTTTATGGAGAAAATGTATACTCAAACAAAACTGAAAGGAACCCCTACTTTGGAGCACACTATCATGATGGACCTGCTGGGTCCATTTCTCCTTAAGTACTCTAAATCCTCTACAGAATAAGAAAGTCTTATAGATGCATTTCTATTAGTGGTGATTTTACTTTTGTTAATCTTTACATGGAAAATCACAGACTAGTAAAGGAATTCATCCCCTCCTTCGGGCTCTCAGGGTTTTTTCCCAGATGACTTGCATGTCCAAATCTCCTAAGCAACAAGCCAGCTACAAGCCAGTCCCTTGAGAAACTTTTTTTACTTTACTTTACTTACTAAATAAAGTTGAGAAACTTTATTTACTGTCTACAGTATGAAAGTTTTTCATGAGGTATTTTCTGTATGTTCCATTCTAGCGCTGAACAGGAACCATCCCAAGTCAAGAATATTGAAAGTCACAGTTCACTTAATAATAGCCTTGTTACAAGTCAAATATAATAGCCTTGTTTTATGGGGTTTTTTTGAGAGAAGAGTGAAAGATGATATAATTACCTCATTGTCCCAGAACCAAACATTTGCAGGAAAAAAAAAAAAAGAGAGAGAAATTTATATTTATCAGAAATTTCAATAAAAGTTACCTGAATTTGCTGTTGAACTCAGCTAATATTGAAGAGTTCTTAGTATTTAGGATACCATATGAATACATCATAAATCGAAAATGCATGCAATATAATGCACATTTTGCTTTCAAGTCAGCTTTCTTCAATTCAAGATGTTATATTTTTTCAAAGCTAATTTTTAAAGCCAAATACCATGACAGTGAAAGAAGCATGGACTGAAATCAAAACATTTATGTCCTATCATAAAGCCAAAGACAACATACTACATTCTCCTGTTTCTCATTCTAGCAATGAGTGTGAAACTTTACAGGGGCATAGCATAGAAGAATAACTAGCAGTATAAATAACAAGGTAATAATTAGGTGCACTCCTATTATTACTGTCTTTATGCACACAGAGTGCAAATCTGAAACCATCTGAAATATTTTTAGAAGAGAATCTAATTCGTTTTCATGGAAGAAAAAAAAAGGGTTTTTTTTCATTATAAATCATATGAAATATCCTGAGCAAAACTCGTCATTACAGGTTCCTTTAGTATGGAAAAGACAAAGCGTTATTCTAACCCAAGGCTTATTCTAACCCAATGAACATCTATCAGAGCTGAAATCATATCATAAGTTATTAAATCCTAGCGTTCCTGCTAAGAGTAGATGTTCTAATTACATTATTCTATTGATGTTATTAACTTCTATGAACTTAAGACCAAGTTTGGCTTTCATGTATATCCAAGTAACTCCAATGACATCTGTTAGAGCTCTACAAATACAGACACGATTTTAGTCTGATCCCTGATTTCTGTCCATATTGGCCTATCTCTGTCCTGAAAACTCATCCATAGAGGACATTAGGCAAGCCCATCCAGTGCACAGAGAGAGAGAAATACACTTGTAGAGAAATACATTTCTTAGAACTCTTAAGAGGACATCAAGGCTACACAGTCAAGATGATCTCTGCTCTTGGGCTGAAGAGGTCCAAACCCAGAAGATGCTGAGTGTCCTGCTCATTCACGGAAACAATCTCCCACCAGTCCTGGAAGTGACTCAGTAAGAACTGAGCACATCTCTGACTATAAAAGCAGATGTGATATAGTGATTCTCAGATAATTATGAAAACTGAAATGCAGTCAGCCCCTTTTTGGTCTTTTGTCACATTCCAATAGCACCACAGGAACTTCAGTGCCAGAGGAAACATCCGCCATAATACATTTAACCTATAAGAGTAGAATGAACTCAGTGATACCTTCTAAATTCCTTAGAAACATAGTTACCTGCATAGGTATATAGGTTTTTTTTTTCCCAAGCCTTGTTCCCGAGAGACTTGATCTGACATGGTGCCATGTAGCTCCAGACTTATGTTGTCTTGGCAGATACATACTGACAAAGTTTTGTGTAATGTCACCATCTTCATATCTCCTCCATAAACTGGAAATGTAACTTGTTATCTTAATTTTTATAGATTTACAGTTATCATTTTAAGTATAATTATGCCCCATGATTTATAAGGACAAGGTGATATAATCAATGAGATACAAGTGCCATACATACTCAAGAAGGAAGATGTGCATATGTCTTTGTGTGAATATATTTATTTACATGCTTGCACCTGTGTACTTACATACATGTATATAATGTAATCACAATATCATAAAGATTTTAATTTAAAAAATTTAAAAGGTTTTAATAAATGATTTCATACTCTTCAGTCTTCCTTGTCCTTATGCATTTGTGTGAATAAAAAATAAAGCACAGCTACTGCATTTACTCTGGAGGTTTCATTACACCAAGTAAAAATCTAAATTAATAAAACTGCTTTGCAAAACATGCCTCGAGTCACACCCAAGTAGACAATGTTGAGACTACAATACCAAATTAATACGCAGGCTAAATGGATCAATTCTTCAAGGCTGTCAGATATTGCTGATGTCATAATGATTGATGTAAATCATTTTTTATATACATTTCAGAGAGAAAATGAGCAGGGAAAAAGGGTTCTCTCAGAAATACTGCATATGGAAAATCCCATAGGAAGTTATATGATAAGTCAACAGGATCATGGAGGCCTCATGAATCCCTAGGTACATTAACAAAATATATTACCCTGAAAAATTTCAACTACCTAGCATCATAGGAAGGAACAGTTTGAGGAAGATATCTGCCCACTCACGCCTGCAATTCTCTCAATTAGGACTTTGATATTGCCTGGTTTCTACACTCTTTTAAGCCCACAGCACTTACACTTTTCTGATTTTAAAAATCCAAAACCCAGTTTGCCATAAAGACAGAGGAGACTGAAAGCTGAACTGACCATTTCTGTTTTCATCACAACACAGAGTATGTCAACTGAGAAATGCAGAGCATGCTGGTAGAAGACAAGACATTAGTAAAGAGCCAAATAATTCCCTGGTGTGACTTCACTCACTTCATTAGAGTTATCACCAGGATAAATTTGTCCCAGTGAACTGAAGTTTTGAGCAAAAGAGAATAGCAGGGCATGGGAAAATAGCAGTCCGACCTGAATATTTAAACTGGATTGTGAATCCAGTGAATCTGAGTCCAAACTGCTTGCAGTTTGATTTTGATACAGTCTCTTGAATCACTTTTACAGTTCCAGAAAGTGCTGCATGATCCAGCCAGCAACACAATGCATTAATAAGCAATGAGCTATGCAGTCCTGTCAAAACAACCTAATTAGTAAGTTGGCTGCTGGGTTTTTGCAACCACTAGCTAAACTTTGTCAATATAAACAGGGGCACCTATAGTGCAGTCCCACAAGCTCTCTGTACTTTAAAAGTTTTAAGGACTTATTTTTAAACATATAAATAGGACCTGGCATCAATTTTCAGTGGTGCAAGTACAAAATAATTTTCCAGAAGTCTCACAAAAGCTTCATTGCAATGATTAGGTAGAAAGTTTCTTCTGATGTGATTAAAAAATATCCCATAATATAAACAAAAATTGATGCTTCCTTATATATCGTTAGGCTCATAAAACCTGACTTCAGTTTTTCAGGACTGTAAACAAGGTGAGGCACTTTGATGCTCTGATCTTTGGATGGTAATTAGAGGGCTACACAAGTTCATAATATACATGAAGAACATAGTAAGGTAAAAGTCCCTTTTATGAATAGCTCACTGATCACTTCTCTAGTGACCCAAAGTTGTTTGGGAAAATTAAAGGGTACTGTGCCTGGCCTTTCTTTGTAAGACTAACAAGAGCACATCCAGACTATCCTGAGCAAACATCAGTAAGTCCTGTCAGACCCTTCAGGTAACAGAGAGAACTACTAGGAACGACTAAAACATTTCAGTCCAAAGAAATACATGCCATGACAGAAGTTCTGAATGTATTTATTTGTCTTGGTAAATATATATCTACACATATGCATATTTTAAAACCTCCTTTATACTTGATGAAAGTTGTTAAATTTTATTTATCACCAGTCTTGGAATTTCAGAGGCTGTAGTTATCCCATTCAGGGTCAACATCCATCCACTGACACCACCTTTGCACCATCAGTATCTCAGGGTAAAGTCCAGACTGTTTCTACATCATCAGTGAACAACAGCAGTAACTTGGGTGGCTTTTGAAACTGCCTGCATAGCCAGGAGGCAGGTGAATATTTTTCTTGACTGGGGACACTGCCTCCACAGCTGCAGCCTTTGCCGACCAAAAGCTGCAGTGCCAGAGCTCCATCCATAACCCATTTTGAAAAGAGAGCTCTTTTGCAACATCACCTGCAGTGGTAGGTGCCTTGCCATGAGGATGTGGTTTTGTGCTGTGTGAGTAGTCATGGCTTTTCCAAATGCATTAAATTTGACATGTGAAGCTCTAATTATTCTGTCTGCTGTGGAATTCACCCCTTTGCATGAAAGAAACATTTCAACCTCATTATTTTATTACATATGTTAGAATGCAACGTTTTTGGCATATGGAGGCCAGAACATACCTGTCTGCAATAAGAAAACATTGGTGTCTGTAACTAAGATTCCAATTCAAGATCTTTCCCCTGGGGCCTTTTTTCTCACACTATGCTTCTGCAGAAGCAGGCCTATGTAAGGACCACTGAGTTGAGAAGAACAGGTGAAAATCAGCATCAGCAGAGGTCAGACTCTGGCCTTGTATCTAAATACATACCATAGATTAGTGTCTGCTTCCTAGGACAGTTAGCTGTATAAAAAGGAACTGGGCCCTTTCATTTGCACTGAAAATATCAGATTCAGAAGTAGCAATATTCACTTTAAACCCAGAAATTAACACAGCAACTATTAATACCACTTTCTAACTGCAGTCTTGCTATAATACTGTGATGCCAACAGGTTTTATCCAGCATCCAAACCGTGTAAATGTATATATATTTTTTCAATGGGTAGTAGTACAAAACCTTGTATTATGTTCTATTATGTAAACTTTCCCATTCAGGTGACAGGCAATTTATTGCAGCACTTCAGTGGATTGTAATGGCTGTAGTAACTGTGCAGTTAAGTGCTGTTTCTAAAAAGTAGAACTGGCAAAACATTTAATGAAGCATTTGGCTTTCTGTGTGACGAGATGAGAGCACCCTGTTGTATGCCAAATCCATCTGATTTTGCACAATATATCCATTCAAGAAGCAATTCTAGAGGCTAGAGAGCCAGAGGAGCTGAGAGACTAGATTTTCTAGGCTGTAGAGAAAATACTACTTCCAGATGTATTTTCCAAGTACTAAGAAGTGCCATTTACTCTGGGAGATGTGGATTTGTAGCATCATTTGGACAAATTCTGTGGAAGCTCTTCAATCTTTGCTGAAAGTCGGCAAGAATTTGCTTTAACATTTCTGCTGCTACTACAGTTTTAACACTGTATTATCAATCTTTAACACTGTTAATTCCCTGGAAAACGTATATACTGCAATCATACTCTACACAGTGAGACACACAGACTGGTGTCTCAAACTGCTGCGAATGAGCAGCTGGTTCCACAATATACGTGGAAGAGTTGTGTAAAGATTTTTTCTCTTTTTTTTTTTTTTTG
>VWZY01010868.1:237-19060 GCA_013399075.1 Chloroceryle aenea
TATCTGTACAAACCAAGGTTACTCGAAGCAGTCTATCAGAGGTAGTTTCTTCTATTCAAAAATAAAAGACTACAACCCCACATTTATGTCTCAATAGCAAGACCAGCTGTTCTCTGAGTCCCCAGACCCATGAGCTGGAAAACAGGGACAAGGAGCAGAATGAAGCCCCCATAATCCAAGAGGAATTAGACACACATAAGTCTATGGAGACAGATGGGATTCACAAAAGGGTACTGAGGAAGCTGGTGGAATTGCTCACCAAGCCACTTTCCATCATTTATCTGCAGACTGCAGGTACTGCAGACCTGGAGTTTCTTACAAGGAGCAGCTGGGGGAACTGGGTTTGTTTATCCAAGAAAAAAAAAAAGAATAAGACTGATGAAAGACCTTCTTGCTTCCTGAAAGGCATTCATAGTGACATAGGTGATGGTCTCTTCTCCCAAGTAGCAAGGAGTAGGACAAGAAGAAATGGCCTCAAGTTGCACCAAGGGAGGTTTAGGTTCAATATTAGGGAAAATTTCTTCACCAAAAGAGTTGTCAAGCCCTGAACAGGCTGCCCAGGAAGATGGGCTTTGGGATATGGCTGAGTGGTGACCTGGGAATGCTGTGTTAATAATTGGACTTGATGACCTTAAAGACCTCTTCCAACCAAAACAATTCTATGATTCATTTGTTCAGGTTCCAGACAGAACAAGTTTCACAACTTTCATACTTAAATGGGCCTTTAATCAACTGATCTTTCTTATTCTGACCTTCATACATTATGCTCATACAGTACAGAAATAAATTGTACTAAAATTACAGGTTAGCATGAATCTGTCTATGTGATTTTCTTGTCCTTGTTAGCAATAAGATTCTTCTTATGGACTGTGATCAGAAGAGAGAAACAGTAATATCAGAGTACACAGGTTACATCATTAAAGAATGCTTTTAATGACAGCAAACAGCCTCCGGAGTTCTGGCAATATAGGTTTGTACAAAAAGAGACAGAAAAATGTTAATACAAAAATCAGGTATGCAGCCTGGATATGGAAATTAAATTTTTGCATTTCTTATTAAAACGGATTGTGCTAATAATTAGATGGTTATTTGTTGGAAGAATTTTTGTTTACTAGGAGATTTAAAGAGTATGTACCCAGCTTTTTTTTCTAATTATGATTGCTTTACTAAAAAAAAACTAACTAGCATCCACTATCTATAACACCTTTCCTTCACTGAATGGAATACTCATTTCTACAAAATAGAATTAATCTTCTATAAATACATATAAATACCAAAATAATATCTTAGTATTTTGACTCGTAAATCAAGAAACATAACTCATTTGTCCTCTGCTTTTCTTCCCCCTTTAACCTCTTCTTTTACAAGGAGTGCAAAGAGTCTCTCAGTAGAATCTTTCCCAGGTATCGTGTGGCGTGCAGTCATATTTACCTATTTCCTGGGACACAGACTGTACAAATCCATTGCAAAAAGATCATAGCTTGTTCTTCCAGATTTTTTGGTTCTGTGAAATACTCCTGCCTCCCATAATAGAAAAGAGTTCAGGTGAGATGGTTTTGTATTTCTAACAGGAACTAAAAGCAGAAACAATAGAATAAATCACAGAAGGGGTTGTTTCCAGAGATTTTTCCCTTAAAGTGGTGGGTTTTTTTTTTGCCACCCAGATTGAGAGATTCTATGACACAAACATTTAAGCAGATCAGCACTTCAGTGTTCTTCAGCTTTTGCTATAGAAGTATCAAGGCCAGACTTTTTTTAGCAGAGCAGTTTGAGCTCTCTAGAGTGGCACACCGACAGAAAGTGGGACTCTTGAAGGTGCCTCTCTTGAAGAATGCAAAAGAAAGATAATTTGAATCTATGTGATAAGGCATATACAATCAGCTCTGTCACATCTGCAGTGATGGGATGTACTAATTTGTAATTAATTTTCATGTGTTCTGTTCGCTGCTGCTTTTTATGCAGTTGACAAATGACACCTGTAGAGGGTACCTACAGATAGCCCAGAAGCTAATGCCGAGGCTGAAGTGTTGCTCCTGGCTGCCTGTCGTAGCTGCAGTTACTTTACTGTTGTTTACAGTCTGTTTTGAGGCAAATCAAACAGATATATCAGTAATTGCCATGAGTTTTATTTCTAGAGTTATGTTCGAAACACTGCTGATATAAATTACCTACGCAGAACGGAATGGATGGAGACTTGCTCATATTCCTTGTATTCCCTACAGCTTTCTGCATCCCCTTCTTCAAATGAGCCAAGTTCTGAATCTTTCAGATTTACATTCTGAGCCACATCCATCACAGAGTATTAAAAAGGTACCCCTTAGAAAAGAATTCTCAGGCTGCTGTGTCAAGATCTGTAAACTCTCACTTCCTCCAGAATCTCCCCAGTACAGCCAGGGGTTTTTGTGAACCTCCAAACTTCTATTACAGCATAAACAGATGGGGACGTGCATTTCATAGACTCTGTCTCTGAGATACTTTTTGAACATACATCCTTGTATTTATTTTAAAGCAGTCCTGTGAAGAGCAACAACACCTCCCTACTCTCAGTTCTTTGGCTCCTGTTTGATTCACCCAGGATACCAGAAGCTCTTATCTATTTGTTTTGCACAGTCTGAAGGTTCTGTTCCTTTGTTTCTGCAAGGAGAGCTTTCTACAGCTTGCTACAAACAGCTTCCAAAGCAATTTCTGCTACTCTACTACATAGAGATTATATAAAAAAGTAAGCTCTTTTAGCATACTCTGTCCAGAACAGACAGCTGTTTGGCCAGAGTTGTTCCTTATTTCTTCTAGGAAATTATGAAATGGTATATGGCATAGTCCACATTACAAGGAAAAATAAAATGATGACTTAATTCACAGTAAGCATTAAAAAGACCACATTTGCAGACTTGAGCCTCATGACATCAAGAAACGTGATCACCTTGGCCACAGCTTAAACAGTGCCACTACCCTCTCTATTCCTAATGAATCTACAGAGGCTAATCTTCCAAAACTGCCAACAGCTTTAGAGGCAGAGGGAAAGAGTGGATCAAACACACTTGTGAGTTCATGCCATCACACCAAATTTCCTCAGGCAAGCCTACTGTAAGGCATACCTGGGACTGCAGCATCTGGGTGAAACATCCCACCAGTAAAAACATTTATTCCAGAGAGGAAGCATTTATCTGTATGACACCTTGCCAGCTCCAGTTCAAGAAGCAACAGAAGTCACTGACTGCTAAAGGACATTGCTGCATGCTGTCTTACCTCTTCAAACTTTCTTTGGTGTCTGCTGCTTGTCATTAATACACATTGGTAGATAAACCAGTATACTTATACGGGATGATCATCACAACGAAGACACCAGAATTACTCACTTTCCTCATCAGGAAAGTAATTAATTACCACTTGAACTTCTCCTTTTACCTTATTAGTGTCTATAAATTATAATGGTATACAGGAGATAAAAGTTGGTCAGAGTATCTCTCCATTTAATAGGACTCAGAGAGACTTTGCATTTCTACTACAAAGAAAAAAAAAAAATCCCTATCTCCAGCAGATGGAATCTGTAAATTAATCATTCCAGAGGTGTCACAGTGGGACAGACCTGTAAGAAGATATAGGGACTATGAGAGAAGTACTCTTTAAAATAATGGCAACTACTGTAATTGCCTGAAGACATGCATAGAATGTACCAGAATATATGAGAACTCAAAAGCCTTCGGTTATCTGAATACACACTGTGCCACTCTCATGGGCAGTCTGACAGCTGTAAAAGGGAGGGAGGAAGCAGAGATTAAGTGTAACTTAGCCTCCCCCAGCAAGCAGCTGGGAAAGAGTATTGCAGAGTATCTCTGGCCCTCAAACACTCCTGTTATGTCTGGGAAGGACTGATAGGTGCAGCAAGCATGAACTTTCACACGTTGCTTCTGAATGAATAGCTTGAATGACAGAAGTGAAGAGCTCGGTCACTGTATGGTGCTTCCTGGTTTGAACGAATCACAGTAAGAAGTAAAGAGATTAATATGGACATGGACGTTACAGCTACACTATGTGGAGCAACCTTGTCTGCTACAGGATTATGCAGCTATCAGATGTTACAGGATTTATCAGATCTATCAAATGTCACAGGATGTTAAAGTCCAAAGTGCTAATTTCCACAGGCATGCCTGCAGTCGTACCTCTCCACTGCAAAATGAAGGACAAGGACTGATGCCCAGGCTCTCAGCCTGAGCATAAGCATTCACACAGCTTAGGCTTACCCCATGGTTATCATAATGGAGACAGAGAGGGACTGTCCCATTTGATGACAAGGGCCTGCTTCTGAGAAACTGGCTAACCCCTAACTGAGTGGCTTGAAGTGTTTACGAAATCTGCAGAGGAGGCAGCTGGAGATTGTAGACAGGAGGGACAGGAGCATGTATTAATGAGTGCTTGCCTTTAAAGATCAGCTCCAAGAAGATCAGCAAGCCACACTCTTGGCTGAAAATAATACAGAATAAGAGAGAAAGTGACTCTTGCAATTTCAGTGCTGATTTCTAGTGGAATAGTCAAATATTTTGATTTTATAAAGAGATCACTTGACTTTTGAAACACTCAGAAGATGCCACATTTTGCAGCTCTCACCATCTAGGTAAGTGCACTATGGAGCTCTTGGTAAAAGTCTCAGATAACTCCTGTACCCACAAAAGACATAGTAGCCTGACTTCAGCTGGCTTACATTTTGCAGCTCTTTTTCTAGTTAAGCACTGGAGTTAACAGGATGAGGGCCAGCTAATGAAGAAACTCTTAACTGGTTTCAAGACTAGATACCTTTAAAGTTAAAGCAAATCCACCTTTCCTTTAAGAAGCTGAAGGGGTTTTTTTTTGCAAGTCAGACACAAAGACAACACTGAGGATGTTTTTGAACTCCTGATCAAAGACTGGGGATTCAGAGCTTAGTCTGACCAAGACCTCAGTGATGCTGTCTCTTTTCAGGACAGGATGAACACCTGCTAGAATCAAATTCTGGCTTTTGTATTTGAGCCATCTCATAGAGAATTCATTTCAATCCACCATTGAAAAACATGACCTCAGTCCTTTCTATGCCTTAGGTGAGTAGCCAGTAGCTGAGGCAGTGGTGAAAGGTATTCACTGAAAATTTTGGAATAAGCAACAGATGCAGTCTTATTCTATTGATCTGATAAAACCAGAGAGTGAACATGGTCTTGTTCTCTAATTGCAGTCATGCATAAAGAAAATCATGAAGTTGGAAATATTCTCACAAAACCCATACATATGTACAGAAATAAGTGTGCCAGGGACTTCTGAAATGCATCTGTCATTACATGCCTTAGTATAATGGTACACCGACTGTTGAAATATGGTTTGAATAGACAAACAGTCAGGGTGAGTTAACAACCGGCTGCATTGTTTGTGCCCAACAGGTCAGGGTTGTGATCAGCAATACAAACTGGTGGCGAGTTATGTGCCAAGGTCCTCAGGCATCAATGCTGTTTAGCATTTTCCTTAATGAGCTGGACCATGGGATAGAGTGCACTCTCAGCAATGTTCACAGGGTATCAGGAGGAGCACTTTAGGTACTAGAGGAAAGCATAGTTAGTCAGAGGGATCCTGACAGGTAGAAGAGATAGGATGACAAAAGTCCTGCATCTAGAATGCAATATCCCACAGAGTAGTACAGGATGGGGACTGACTGACTGACTGACTGACAGAAAAGAGGTTCTCAGAGCAGGACCTGAGAGCTGTGGTGAACAAAGAGCCTAACATGAGTCAGTGGTGTGCCCTTGCAGTACAGGCTAACTGAATTCTTGGCTGTATGAACAAGTATACAGTCAATAGGCTGAGGAAGAGACAATGCTCCTTACTCAGACCACGTCTGCAGTACTGAGGAGCCCAAAACTGGAGGAAACACAAGACAGATATCTTGGAGCAAGCCCAGCAAACAGCTATCAAGATGGCTGTGCACTAGAACACATGATGTACAGAGAGAGGCTTTGAGAAAGCTGTCCGGCTCTTCATACTGGCTACTGTTCCCTAATGGGTAAGTGTAGAGAGGGTGGAGTTTGAATCTTCTAAGGGATGGAACAAGTAGCAAAGGACACAAGTTAATACATATTCTATATTTAATGCCATGTAAAATACTAGTGCTTTTGCTCTAACTGGGACCTGTATTCTACCTGTATTGCTTCAATATTAGCAACAAAATTTGTAATATAAAGATGCCACTCAGCAAGAGTAAGGTAACCAGAACCTGATCCTTGACTGGAGACTATTTATTGTAATTACAGTTAGCTTATTTTTTTATGAATCACAAAATCAAGAAGATTTTATGTGAGCTCATTTATGTAAGGGAGGACAACTCAATGTGGTTGAATTTATTAAGTTTTCATGGTTTAATTAAGCTCTGGTAAAATGTAGCTATTATTCAACTAAATTAAAGGGTAAATACAAAATCATTTTTTTCCTGAAAATTATGCATTCCATCTGCAAGAAAGAGGCTTTGTTAAACCATAGGGGGCTCATTTACATCAATTATGTCTGTATTGCAAGGGTAGTATTACTTTGGGAAGCAAAGCAGAAAAGCCTGCTTTTAAAGCCATATCATGTATGCAAATAGAACAAAGAAAGGATGTCTTTCAATAAATGTTTTTTCAAGAGTAACCTCCAAGACCAAGGAAATGCTGTTGAACGGCATACGGGTGGCTCCCATGAATTCTTCCTTCAAGTAATAAGCTTTATTATTGACAGAAGGGAATAGGAAGCACATCTACAAATGATTTGGCTCTCCTGATAACTATGCAGATATCTGGGGTCTACCTTTCTTGATCCTCAACAGTAGATCCAATCATGGGTTTGATCTAGCATCTCCTGTGCATGATATGCTAGAGTTCCATTTGTCACCCTCACAGTTAATGTATGCCCCAAAAAGAGCTTCATCCTGAAAATAATAGATCTTTCCATACAGCAATATGTACACAGAAAAGTGTGTTACACTTTCATATTGTATAATTATCTTCCTTAAGTACTGTTATGTGCACAAGGTGTTAATTTTTGCTGTAGAATGAATGTTTCACATCCATTTCCTTCCCCTTTCTATTTATGCAGAAGCAGTGAACCATGTGGTTTCTGTTGCTGACCAGAAAGACATTTTTATTTTGCTGCTGTTGTCTGCTTCAGTTGCAGTGCTTGGAGAGCTCCTGCATGACATTCCATGAAAGACAAATTGCATGTCCTTGTCATGCCCATCACACACAGACACATTCTGCCCCTCTGGGCCTGCAGAGTCTGTGCAACATTACCACAGGAGCACTTCTTTCCTCTCTTCACCACCAGCTTCAGAATCCCTACAGCGGGGTAGCCTGAATTTCATCTTTGCATTTGTCTTCTTTTTTAACATATACATGATTGCATATGGAACTTTATTTATGTTGCAGCTAGCTTATATCTACATACATAACACATCTAAAAAGAGTTCAGCCCCTATGGAATGAACCTGTGAAGGGAACCAGAGAGACCAAGAGTTTTCACTGACCACACCTGCAAGTAGGAACAGAGAAAGTCCTCTTCCCCAAAGTATTAAACCTCCTCCTTAGCAAATCCTGTATGTGTCTTTCTCGGTAAGGGAATAATATGGCTCTGTAAGCTCTTTTATTCAGTCAGTAAGGAGTGTAAAGCATAGGTAGACTTTCTCATTACAGCAGAAATGTAACAGTCATTATTTCTAAGAAACAGCTGGTCTTTCAAAGAAAATGCAACAGCTGACACCATCCATCAGCTCCCTATCACAAAGTCAGCTTCTCCCACTCTGATTTATTCAAGAATAGTAATTTCTGAATTCTCATCTGAAACATTTGAGAATATCAGTTCAACAGGCAACAGACTAAGAAACATGTCTTAGCAGGCCAGATCAATAAATTTGAACTGCATTTCTCTGCAAATCAGGTGGGAAAAGACTACTATTAATCCCAATTTATGAGTCTGGATATTTTAAGATGTGTTTGTCTCCTTGTTACTATAACATTTTAGTTCAGAAAAGGTCTGTGCCTCATCTATTCCAGATGTTAATTAGAAGTCTTACTTCCCATGAGGGAAGTTGCTTCTTCACACCAGGTGAATACTACCTACCATAAATAAAAATATACATACTCAGAGATTAGGCATAGGCATCTTTCCTACCTATGTTTAATCCTCTGCTGGAATTGCCCATACAACAAGGTTATTTCTACTTGTAATATAAATGAGAACTATATTTCTTTCAGGGAAAATACTCCAGAAGAACTTAGATACCAGGAACAATTATACTAGGAAGATAGAATAGATGGATTTTGGACTACTTGCACCTCTGTAAAAAGGTTTTTAGATCCTAGCTAACATATAGTCTCTGCAGAAGTACTTGCAAATATATATGAACAAATATAAAAGGACTCAAAACATTAAGAACTGAGATTATAATAAACAATCTTTGTTCCTATAGCTATCTGAGAGTCAGAAGAATTGAAAATACAAGTTTAGGAAAAGAAATCTGAGCAAACTGGTATTACATAACTACAGTGGTACAACTCACATGACTGGATATTAAACTTACTGGTTACAGACTATTTAAGAACAATAGTGGGGATATTATATGGTTTAGAGTTACAAACGATTCAAAAAGACAGGACTATGACTGTATACTAATTCATGTATTAAATTATAAACCTCAAAATGAGGTAATGATAAGACAAAGTAATAGGCTATTGAATAGGCTGAGGAAATAGTAATAGCAGTCCTCCACATTACTAAAACATTTAGGGAAAAAGTGTCCATCTACAGAATGTCAATTTAGGAAGTTTGGTTGTTGTATAAGTACAAATAGGTAAAGTAAATGTACTTATACTGATACTTTCCCCATGTGGAACTAGAATACAGTCCTACTTCAGATATATACTGGGTGCTCTCAAAGCTGGAGACAAAAATTTAATGGAAATAGAAAGTTGGTTCCAAAGAACTGGAAGGAATTACCTCAGTTACTGCATGACCTTTCCACTGTCACAGCAACCATATTCTTGAATAAGGTGAACATGTTTCTCTAAAATGTCTGCTCCACATACTCCACACATTACAGGCCTCAAAAAATATAATGGTTTCTGCCAATATGATATGAGTGGAAATTCTTTCTCAACTCATCATCTAAAGATCAATTTAATTTTGTGTAGTTGGGAAGATATTAAGCATCTATAAGGCCTATAATCCTAACTGCACTATGACATCACTACTGTAGTTGTAGTCAGTTACTATGTATTTATAGGAAGGCACTACATGCTTCTTTCTGCAGCTCATAAACAATGAAGAAAACATATATTGTACCATGAGGTGATCCTGTAGAAGTCCTAGGACTGAGACAGTTTGGTTTAACAACCAGAATAAAATCTGATCAGGAATCCTTCAAACCCTCATTGGGATACTGAAAAAAAATGTGAAAAGGTAATTGAAAATTGGTAAAGAAGGCTTTCCTAGATGTTCCAAACTGACAGTCAGTGCTAAAGGTTGTTGCAATTATAAAACAAACAGACAAAAAAACAAACAAATAAAAAACACAAAACATCAAGAGGAATGAAGAGATTTACAACAGCTAAGTATATATGTGAGTATGAAAAACACTGAGCCTCCAGAAAGAGTAATATTGTATAAAAACACAGATTAAAAAAATAGGGCAAGTTAAGAAAATCACTGATACTCCATGGCCATTAAAATTAAAGAGGAATGGATGGAATTACTTAAACTTACCAGACCAAAATATGCTAGTCAACAGTTACAAATGTGGCAAAACCTGTTAACTGGTGATGGCCACCAACAAAATAAGTTGTACATCAATGCTCTTCTATTGAGCTTGGAGTGAAGTTGAATTTGGAATTTCTTCACCTTCCAGTGAACAGTTCCATAATTTTTATTCCAAAAACAAATGAGAGGAAAAACACTCAAACACTCTGTAAACTAAACACTCTGTAGATTGCATTTTTGTAAACTTACAAAATGGGCAACATAACATCAACCACTGGCAAGATCATGGCTTATGGAAGCCCTGGGTAACCAGTGTATCAGAAGATGTATCTGTGAAGGGGAAATGGATGTTTCTCATGGAATCAGTTAAAATAAAAATCTAACAGACACATATAAACTCTTAGTAATACTTGCATTGATCTGTATATTTCACCGGTGAGGTAAATGAGATGTGAACTGATCAGTAATATCAGCTGCCCTGGTTGACTTATAAAGATACCTTCATTTCAATGACATCACTTTAACACAGCTGAATGCTATGTCATGAACCTAGAAACACAGACTGCAAGGCACTCTGTCAGTGTAGAAGGTTGTATTCTGGAAAATAGACACACTGAAAAGCGTATGTGAACATATGCTGTCTGTGCAAGAAGCTAAATGCAATTCTCAGATGCCTTAGCAGGAAGCCTAAATGTGGCAGTAGGGAAGTAATTTCATGCAGAAATTACAGAGCTTTTCATTGTCATAATCTAATCAGATCTGGTATTGACATTACCTTTTACTAAGGAAGCTGGCAACTTGGAAAATTTTCAGATAGACCAGCAATAATGATTCAAGGAATTATGGTGAAAAATTGAGGAAGCTCAATTCATTTTGCTTGTTCAAAAGATGTTGTAAAATAGGTGGGGCAGGAAGCTTGCCAGTTTGATCAGAGACTTGTGCATCATGAAAGATGTAATCTGTCCAGGCTTACAATATATGGAAAAATTACCTGACCTCTAAGCCCGTGAAAACAAGGGGGTTTACTATGTATTTCTTTTGAAATTTCTGTTGAAAAATCAAAATCATCTAAGCCTTTTGGCTGAAAGCAGTCAAGAGGTAAATTCTCCATACTCACAGCATATCAAGGAAAGATCCTTCTGACAATGTCTCTGTAGTTTAGAAAAAAATTATACTTTGAAGAAAAAAAAACAAAAACAATTTTTTTTTTTCGCCTTTTGTCCTAGTCTTGAAAACATGGGAAATTTCAATAGTGCTCCATTTTTGAAAAGTTTCTTGTTACATATCTTGAGAAAAGGTAAAGAATTTTAGTGAACAGTTGGTGTACAACAAATTTTATACCTAATATATTTATACCATGTTTAGAAACCTTCCTTCCAAAACCAAAGCTCTGTAATACCTGAGTTAAAGCAGAAATAGTTGCTACCATGCATCTTCAGGTCATTCAGAACATGTCACCAGCAGGTGAAAAATGCATATTTTCTTTAACAAAATGGTATTTTACCAAGTGAGTCCTGTTTTTCCAATAATGGTAAAATCATCCCACCCCACCTGTATTATTACTTCACTGAGATTTAGTGAGTTAAATTTGCTACCATTCTCGAAAATGCCTTAATTTTCCAAGAGCTGAATTAGAAAATGACTATATCAAAAGAATTGCAAAGGCTTGCAAGAAGAATATGAAGTCACTCAGTTTAGGACTTGTTAAAGAGCCCTAGGGTATTGGATTTGCAGTCAGATGCCTGGCAACATAAGTAGTCATAATCCACAGGGGTAAAATAAAGGAGAAAACAGACTTTTGTGGATGTCAGAAAGGAAAAGATTGTAAGAAACACTTCCTTTCATGACCAGAACAACTCTCAGGATCTGAAAGCTAAGAAAGAAAGAAGGGATGAATGGCTTGAATTTGCTTATGTATGTCAGCAGCTATTCATTGAATAATCACTTTTTCAAGCAATGAAAAAGTAGTGAACATATATTCTCAGAACTGAAAATAAGCTTTTTTTATTGGAGGATTTTGTTTTTCATATACAGAAGTATTTGACTCATACAGACTGTTTTTTTTCACCACAGGAAGATGCACTTATTTATAAACACATGCAATGTCATTTAGAAGTATGCTATATGTATGATAAATGGACCATGTCCCTGCATACAAAAAATCCACGTTTTTTCCAGACAAAATCAGATTTCACAACACCAGTGATTTTCATTCAACAATAAGGCAGACTCCTTCCTATGGCACACCAACTGCAAATGATGTTGAGTCAGATTCTTTTATCAGATAGAGTGGCATAAATTCAGGATTACTTCATTTACAAACCAAAGTAACTAAGACAAATATTCAGTTTGTCATGCTTTGGTTTCTGAGAACCCCACGTACTTCATTCCTTGAAAACCTGCTTATATTCTTTTCTTAAGAAAATGTAAGAAACATAGAGAAAAGAGCCAATGAAGTTTTGTTCTTGTGTGGGACTGCACAAACAAAAGAACACAAATTCTTCCTGAAAATGATTTCCTGTTGGAATTCACAACATAATCCAAGACTGGAACATTTTCTGTGATGACTTTAAAATGTAACTTATTTCTGATTTGGTGGAAAATGTCAAATTTGCTGTTTATTTTTATGTTTATATTATTAAGAAGTTTATTTTTTACACAATATCATATTTACAACTACTTATTTTCTGTCCTAAAAAAAATTATCTGTGATCCTTTCTTACTTCTTCTAAAGCATATGTTTTTAGATAAGCAATGAAGAAGGGAAGAAGACAGATACATTTTTAAAATACCATGAAAATGTTCATTTGTAAAGTAAGATAACAGGATAGTTTTCCTGTGTAGGAAATACCATAAAAGAATCCAGAAAAAATTATCCGCTGAGAGTGCAATCACATGATTCCCACAGGGAAGGAAAAAGCCTGGTTGTTTAAGGTCATGGTTCAAGGAACAGAGCAGTTGATGTCTGTATCCCATGCAAGCTGAGACCTTAATTGAGCTTGTAAAATGTTATAAAATTATACCACAAAGACACGGTTTGACTGCATTGTTGGGCCACAAAGGTAAGGAAAGAACAAACAAACAAACAAAAAAACCACCACATTTTGTATGACAGATTGTTCCTGGGGAAAATTAATTATTAATGCTGTAGTAATGATTTTTGTAATCCAGGCTTTCAGATTTTAGCTGAAAGATATTGGTAAGGACCAACATTTGTGCAACTGTCTGTGACAGCACTCTCAGAGTAGAGACATACACCTCCATTTTTTCAAAAGGAGAATGTTAAGAAAACAGTTTCAAGTGGCAGGCATATAAAAGCTTGAAGAATGTTTATTTTTAATAACCACAGTAAGTAAAAGAAATCGATTGAGGAAAAAAACAGTGTGTATTTCACATGTTAGATGGCACAGAACTTCATTTAACGATATATTATAGAATTATAATTGAGGACAATGTGATGGTATCAGCTGTTTAATAGTGCTTCCACTTGAATAACTAAGTAAAATGGTGACAGTAAGCTCTATATGAATTTTGGTAACTGAGAATTGATATATCCACTGAATATATACCAACTCCCCATCTTCAGCCACATCTGTAGCTGGTAGGCAAAAGCGCATTTCTTTTGAGATCACTGAAATACACTTTCCTGCATCACAGACCCCTGATCACTCGTTCTGTAACTCTGCAAAAAAAAAGGAGAAGGCCTGGAGACACCTCTTTTTACTTCATAGCCTCTATTCTATTCTCACATCCTGGATTATTTCAAAACATTGCTATCTCTGAGAGCTGAAGTTCAATTCATGCTTATTTCCTTAACCTGATCCAAATTACTCCTAATCAGAGGCAAAACTGATGTATTTGATTCCAGGTCCTTTCTTATCCCTTTAAAATATTTTTCAAGGACTCTCAGAGCAAAGAAGGAAGCTCAGAGTAACCAATGACATGAGATGGCACAGGCAGCAATAGTTTGAACACAGACAACATCTTTCAACCACAAAAGGCTGTCTCCACAGACTCAAGTCTGCTGCAAGCAGTGCCCTTTGCTATGCTCCCACACTCTCCTACCATTTCCTTGGGTGGGTATAAGGGATTAGTGAAAAGAAAACACAACTGTGAAGTTAACACCTGGAATGAAGGATGGTGAAGGGTCAGCTTGTGATTTTGGCCAAAAGAATATAGTAAAAAAGGTGGAGATCTTGCCTTTATAATTGATATGTCTGTTCTTATAGCAGATACATTGATTTGCTGCTTTCAGTTTTGATTTTTCCGTAATTGTTAAAACATTTTCGTTCAGAACTTTCCGACAGCTGGCCAAGTCTTCCTTTCCCCCTTCCACACCATATAAATCTGCTGGTTAAAGCAACACCCAGAGTGTAAAACAGCAGGTTCACATCTCTCCTGTTCATCTTGGAGGAAGGTTTTTGAATTCTTGTTAGGCGAGTATCCAAAATCTTAAACAGTGTAATATGAAGTGGAGGACCTACCCCAGCCTCTCCAATTGAAGGCACAGAATAATAAGAGACTGAGGCACCAAGGGAGAAATTTGAAAGAGGTATGAGAGATGAAAATGGAAATGCCAGCCTGGCTTAGATTGCCCAGTTCTGTTGGAAAGCTCCCTTGTCACCACCACATGGTGACAATTGATGCTATGGTGACATAGACACCTGTGCACTCAAACACATAACTGGGAGGGAAAGAACAACATGTAGACCTCAGATTATTCATCCTCTTTCCTTCTCTTCATCATCTGGATCTGATCCTTAAACTCAGCAGTACCTCTGTCTCTGACCTTTGAGACTCTAATCACAATGACTGAAGTACAGGAAAAAGAAAATCATTAAGGCAAAATATTTTTAGTGGAACTGAGGAACACAGCACCACCAATGAGGAAGGATTTATCTAAAAATAAAATAATCAAGCATCCTAGAATAACTTCCAAACTGTTTCATTATAAATGAGGACTACTGGCACAATGTGTATATCTCAAGCCATTTTGTCTAATACACAGAACTAAGTAAATTTTGATAGCCTCTAGCCTGAAAGAACATGAATAGAAAAGCCTATGCTGCAATACTAATCTGATATATTGTTCTACACTTTTTTCTGCAGATGCTAGTGGCAGCTTTGCTTATTCTGAGAGGCAAGTGTCCAAAAGTCAATCTCTCCTTGCCATTAAAATGTTTATATTTGTACTACAACTTGTTAGCATATAGTACCGAATATTATGAGTAATTATGTACTGGTGTATTTTTTCTTAATGAATGGGATATGTTCACAAGTGATTAATAATGGCCTTTAATTTTAATCCCAATGTTATTTTTATTTTTATTTGTGCAAAATATACAAAATTCAATATTAAGTAAGTGAATTTTCTTCTAACAGTTCCTGTGCCTCTAGGGTGTTGGTAGAGGAAACAGCCAGTTCTGAGTACCTGTTCCAAGCTGCTAAACCTAGGTGAGGTAGAAGCCAGATAGCTAATGGCTGGGTAATATATACCAAGAGAAACTGTAACAGCAGACAAATTATATTCATTATCTCGGGTTTTGAGGATCAGTCTTTGATCAATAAAATCCCAGTGAGTAGGACTAGAAATTAAATGAGAAAGAACTTTGAGTTTATGGAGCAGATCCTCCCAAATTCATCTGCCTTTTCACCAGAATGAAGAATCAGTGGCCAGCAGAATCACTTTAACTGAAGAAAAAACACCAAACTATTAGCATTACATAGGCTGAAGTAGCCTCTGAAGTCTTTTGGCACTTAGCAACAAAGACAGCATTTCCTTCATTCAGTTTGCAGAATACCAGTATATTATCTTAGAAAACACATTGCTAGTTTGGATTCTTTGGCTCTGTACATTACATGAGAGAAATGAGCACTGTTATTTGTTTAAGTCCTTAATGACAGTTCACCACAAGAAGTGATACTACAAGGGAAACCAGAGTATTTCAAATATTTGTGTACTAATTCATTCACACAGGCAAAGAAATAGCCTTGGTATCCACCCTGTACACTTTCCATTGGATATGAAAATATAAATATATAGAATCAATTGTTTCTCTTCAAGTACACAGATGGTTGCACTAAACCACAGTATATTTTCCTGATAGCCCAGAGCCCTTCCCACTGTTGTACCCTGCTCTTTAACAACCCAGCAGAAACTGATGACATAAACATATCCTTTTCCCAAATGCTTGGGTTGTGTGTGACTTAACCTTTAACTCCTGCTTGTTGTTATAGGTGAGATGTCAAATATTTCTTGTGAGCCTTTGGCAAGGATTTGTCTATGTTTTCATCACTCTCCCCCTAAGTGCTATAGGCTGCCATTGCAGAAGCACCAAAGGGAGGTATCCCTTCCCCCATTCCTTTGGCCACTTCCTCCAAGCTCAAACAGGAAAGTGAGGACAATGCAGAGGGACAATGAAGAGGGACTAGCCACCGGCTCAGAGTAAATCTGCAATTACTTGAAATGTCACTTCCTGTTTTTGAAACTTACAGAAAAATATATAGCCTTCTGATCCATGCTGAAAATCTGAGGTGCCCTGGCATGTGCAGTCCCAGTGCTGAGAGGGCTGGGGACAGCATGAACATGGAGCTACACAGCTCAGCCAAATACCCTGACACTTCCAGGGGTGACAATCAATCCTCTAGTGGTATATAAATTCTATCTGGAATGTGTAAATGGGCTTGTATGCCAAATAAGGCTGCTACTTTTTCCATTAAAAAAACCTGAACTTTGACAAGGTAGTTTATACATGTATTAGAGGCAAATTTTCACTGTCAATCTTTTGGGAGTTTAATTTGCCACAAGTCTTGGGCCCTGTCACTTTGTTCCTTACAAACATCTGTTTAAGTATCTTCATTAAATCCTGCTGAAAACACTACACCTTCCTCCCAGTATTGCCCCTAATGTTTGGGGTGATTTTTTTCTAGCTGTCTGTGATCTTCAGTACAGTTTATCACAGTGACAGACCGAAGTGTGCTTAAGCATAGTCTGCAGAAGATACAAGAATGGGTTAAGTCACACTAGCTTAATAGAAAGCTGCTTACAGAACCGTGGTGTTAATGTAAAAGATATTTAAACTCTGTAAGCAGCATCCAGGCTGTTGAAAAAGAGTTCACAGTTAAGTTTTCACACCACATGAATGTTCTCCTAAACCCCTGTGTTTGTAGACCAAGTCCTCTGTTTTGGAGAATGCAGACGAAAACTCTGAAATACTTCTTCACACATGTAAAAAATACAGCAAGACGCAGTTCTACACCTAGCTAATAGTGTCTTGCCAGATTCAGATACATTCAAAATACAAAATTCAAATACACATAAAGCAATACACATGCATATTTAATTTAACCAGTGATCTGACAAGCTCCGATCAGGTGTAAAGGAGAAGGCAGTGCTGCTGGTTTTGAAAGGCTGACAGTGGAAAGCATGTTAGCAAAGTGGATAGATACTTAGTAAAGTGAGGAACTGTTCTGTATAGTAAGCCTGTATTCTCAGTGCCTAGACTTTTCAGAGAAACCCTACTTACTACTAAAAAAATATTTTAAAATGTTTTCTGAATGTTGTTCCTAGAGAATCTTAATGAACACAGAAATTCACCAGAATTTTTACTTTTTGTTGTATTCATTATTTATATTTACTATTTATTGCTGCTTTTTTATAGTCATTAGAGAAAGAAAACTAATACAGGGAAGATACGAATTTTTTTTTTTTTTTCCATTAGAACATGATTGCTTTTCTGATATCAAAATGGCATGTACAGGACAACAAGGTCATCAGGCCCAGTCAGCATGGGTTTCTGAAAGGCAGGTCCTGCTTGATGAACCTCATCTCCTTCACTTCACAGGGTGATCCATTTAGTGGATGAAGAAAAACCTGTGGGTGTTGTCTACCTGGACTTCAGTGAAGCTTTTGGCACCATTTCTCACAGCATTCTCCTGGAGAAACTGGCTTCTCATGGCTTGGATGAGTGTGCTCTTGACTGGGTGAAAAATTGACTACATGGNGGCAATTCAGGATGGCATCACCTGGTCACCTGCTGGCCCATTGCTCAGAAACACTCTTAGCCCCCAAAACCTGCTGCCTCATCATCACTGAGCAGTATCTGATCATCTCCTGACAAAGAGACTCTCCACAGATACTCCATTCCAGTTTCACCTCGCTTACATGAGAACCTGTCCTGGAGCTCACTGAGCTTGGATCATGACCAGAGGGTGTTACAGGCAGTGGTGTGGGGGCTCCCACCATGCAGCTCCCTATGCATCTCTGTTTTAATAACAGCTCACAGCTCCTTTTCCTGCACTCCCTCAGTTTGCTCAGGACTGTTTTCATCAGGGTCACACCAAGTGTCTCCATCCAAATCTTAAGGGTTTGCCCCTGTGACTAACTAGTGGTATTGGACAGACCTCAGGGACTTTTTTGTCTGCACCAGCATCAGCTCAGTCAACAAACAGGGACTCATCAGAGCTTGACCACAACCTCTATGGGGTCAGACCACTTCTCTCTTTCCCATTTTACACCTGAGCGATAAGGTGCACAGTGTGCTTCTTTAATAACTCCTCTATCAATAATCTGCTGATGACAAAAATAATGTTATGGAGGCCACTGCAAAACACACCTCAGCCTCTATCCAAAATGGGGGTTTCTGCCAACCAAAGCTGCCTAGTACTTCTGACCAAATACAAGTTTGTATGTCTGTTGGGAATTAACTACTGCACAACTAATTCCTAAACCATAAGGAAAGATCAACCAAAATGGACACACTCACTCTTAAAGGGGACACGACCAGCAGAATAATGCTCAAGATATCTATCACTCACACAAATGTGGGGTCTGAGTCTCAATCCACAGAGTAACTTCAGGGCTTGCAAAGTTCTAATGACAACAATTCTTTGTTTTTATAGGTGCATTTATTTGTTAATGCTTTCATAGAACCATAGAATGGTAGGGGTTGGAAGGCATGTCAAAAGGTCATCATGCTTGTCTCAGTGTCATCCAATGATAGGACAAGGGGCAAAGGGTATAAGATGAACATAGGACGTTCCATATACATATGAGAAAAAACTTCATGGTGAGGGTAACAGA
>VWZY01010878.1:0-10729 GCA_013399075.1 Chloroceryle aenea
GCTTTTTCAAACCATTACAGCATTCTAAGGCTGCACTAGATGATTTTATACCAATTATTTATTAGCATTATAAGTAAATGAGTTATTATCATTCATGAATTCTGTAACAGTCAATTTGCTTCTCTGCTCAGAGCCTTGAAGTGCCAGTTTTACAATTTCTTAGAGATGTAACCATAGGAACTAAGTGGCTGCCAACATAAACCTTCATAACTAATGATGATAAGCTTTCACTCTATTGAGTGATACTGAAATCTATACAGAGTCGATGAAGTGCACCTCAAGGGCTGTTGGGACCCTGAAGGCAGCAGTACATTGACTTACTGTATGTAACACTTACGTACTTCCTGAGTGAGTACATTGGCTCAGCTGTGCATTTTTGAAACTTGCACAAAGAAGCATGCTGTGAAATGGAAGATCAAGAAGGCAGATTTTCTGCCCTGGAAAGCAGAGATCCCTCTGAGCTGTAATAGCTTGCAAAGACAGTCCCCCTGATGCACTCCCTGAGAATCACAGAGAAATGGAAAATGGCAACAGAGAGGGAACACAACCTCACAGGGATCCTGTAAGCAGGGCAGTGCCAGGTCCCATGCCCTGGATCGCTAGTGTAGCTGCAGCCCTGAGGGGTCATGCTCTGTCATGCAGTTTGGAGCGGTCCCCAGAGCTGGAGCCAACTCCCTTCCTACAGCAGAGTACCCACCTCTGAGAAGGTATTTACTTCTAGACACTTTCTGCAGGGTCAAACAAAAAAAGGCAGTCAAATAGCTTCTGCAGGAATCCTTCCTACCCCTTTCAGATTGGGATGAATATTTCTGCTCTGTTACACTCCACAGAGGTTTGTTGTTTTTTTTTCCTAAGCATCTAGTGTTGGAGAATAAAAGAAACAGAACTGAACATTTGTCATTTAAATGTTTTCTGAAGGAAAGAGATACAGTAATAGCTTCCTTTCATCTTTGGGGAAAAGTGGGGTGTTTTCAAGAGTGAGATACTACAGACAGGGTACAATTCTGTGCATAGATCTATATACACACATACATTTCTCTCTAAGCTCTCTCTATACAGCATTAAGCCCCTGTTTTGTTTCTGTAGTGCAATAATCCTAACAATAAAGATACACATTTGAATATTTGACTTCATTGAGTAAACTATACTGATCCTTTAAGCAGGTTATTGGTTATCTTGATCATCAGAAACCCTCAGAAACCTCTCTGTTTAAATGCATCTGCCTTCAATTTGGTATAGATACACAGTCCCTGGCAGATAACATTATCACACAAGATAATAGCCTCCTGCTGCTAGATAAACACTTAAGAGGAAGATGCACATTTGAATTTTTATTTCATTGGCTTTAATGAGATACCATCAGCTCGAGTTTAGCCCCATATTTAGATATCATTAAGAGAAGCTTTATAGAATCGTAACAACAATAAAAATGTTCCAAATAATTTTTGGAGTAATTTCTACTGGAAATAGGTTTTTCTTGAAAACACATATTTCTTTGCAACCTTCATGCAGCACCGCATTGGCAGATAAGGAACCACACACAGCCAAGATGGGACTGAGAGATCTTTTGAAGTGACCCAGGACTCGACCACCTCTTGCAGGCCAGGTGACCTCCTGCCTGTGCACACTTGGTAGCGATATCCTCTGGCCAAAACGTTGGTATCAGTGCATGACATGATGCTGGTGCAGGTATATTTGGCATGGATATAGTGCAAATCTGAGCACCTAGTCATACAGTTAAGAGAGGTTTGGGCCTTCTGAGAGCGTCTGTTTGCAGCAGTTTGAGCTCCTTCATGCTCTGACATGCAGAACACCATCCATCACTCCGCAACAGTGTCTGCTCCATGCAGGAGCAAAAGGCTCAAACTAGTCAGGTTTATTGTTTTTTCTCTCTTTGTCTGCTTCATATGCTGCTGAATTCCAGTGTCCCCAGCTCCCTATCCCTTTCTTGGTGAACCATGAGGATTTTAAGATCTCCAAACCCAATTTTCTCTTTCATATTTTGTCAGGGAAAACTTGAAGGAATAATAGTTTGGCCATATAAATATATTTATAGCATATCATATTATACTCTAAACAACTGCCTCTAGGTACAATAAACCACATTAAAATGCATGCAAAGTAAGTTAACAAATGTCAGCTAGAGGTCTCAAATACAGGCTAAAAATCTGAATAAACAGATGTTCTTTGCACAGTACCCTGGAGGTTAAAGTTAACCTTTGTTAGACAAACAAGGGACTCTGATATTCTTTTCTAAATAAGCGTTGATGATATAGATAATCAAGGCTTAGACCATTTGACATATTTTAGGTTAAGGATTTTAGCAGAGGAAGAGAAATTATAATATTTCTAGGAGAGGAGAAGCAAACGGATTGTACACAATAAATCAATAAATGTAGAGGTCAGAGACCTGAAAGGTACCTCTCCTCCCAAAGATACTTTCTTTGCAGCTCAGATGGAAGGATGATGTCAAAGACCCCTTGTAGGAATGGCTCCCCTCTGACACACTGCTCCTCACTGATTTCCAGGTTCACTTAGAGCAAGACCCAAGTTTTACTCTTTCACATACCAGTGAGTCAGGGCTTGACATACAGATGAAAGTAATTCCAGCAGAGATAAACCCTGTCAGGAGTACTCATACATAAGAAGCATTCCAAAATCTAGACCATGCCCATGTTACAAAGACCCCAGCTCAAGTTCTGGGGTTAGCCCACTGATTAAAATCCATCCCTAAAGTCTGAAAAGAACTCTACCTCTACCTGAGTACCCAATCTATTTTATGCATACTTCTCCGAAGTCAATGCATGTCAGCAGGATCCTACCTAACACAGGTAGGAATGATATAACATTTTCAAAGACTATTTTATTTATAAGCTCCATATGATGTTTACCTGGAAAGGTAAGTCCAACCATGGCTTTGCTACTAACTTGCAGCATCTCTGTCTGTCCCTAGCAGGACAGACAGGCTTGTACCACAAGAATGGACTCACAGAAGGTCACATCATTTCTGTGAGCTACATAGCCACTGAGATGGTGCCTCTGCAGGCTCTGAATCCTCCACACCTTTGAGAAAGGCAAAAATAACAAAACCGCAAACTCTTTGCCATTAAGCAAACACAAACATATAAAAATCTGATCATATGTAGCTGCTGCCCACATTTATATAGCTTGCATAGAAATCATAATCTCTGAGCTCCTCTCTGTACTTCTCCACACACAAGGGAACTGTTAAAGTAAGAGACATGGAAAAAAGATGAGAAAGTCTAAGATCCTGGTGATGCCTCTAGCTGATGAAAGAAAGGTTTACAATTTAATACTCACAAAGAGCCTTAAAAAAATTTCTGGAATGACCTATAGAGAAAATTGTGCAACAATTTCTCATGAATATATAAATTTAAGAGAAAGTCGGGGAGAATCCTAGCCATTGTGTTGGTTTTTTCCTCTGGAAACAGGAAAACTAAATATATTGAAAGACCTTTTGCTTCCTCACAGGTTGGCCAGAAAGGTGTCCACTTTTTCTTGGACTCTTTTTGGGCTTTGCAATATGAAATCAAGGCACACATTCCTCTTGCTTTTTTGGCTATCTGCATTGTTTCATATTTCTCCAGGCTGTGCTGCCTTTTCCAGACTGTGCTTCTGTTCTGCTCTAACCTATCCTGAATGTCTTTATCTGTAGTTTTTTTGGGTTTTTTTTGTGATCTGAAGACTTATAACCCATGTACATATCTGTCTTTCTAGCTCATGCGAACATGAGCTAGATGGACATGGATGGCTCATGTTCATTGTTCATGTTCATGTTCAGTGTGAACATGAGCCATCCATGTTCCAGCTGTAAAGCATTATGTGAGGTAGAGGCTGCTTCCCACACTTGACTGCTTTAGTTTATCCATTGTATTTCTCTTCACATAACTAAGTTCATTCTTTGTCTACCAAGGCCATGCTAGCTGACCTTGGACATTATTTTTATGTGTTTATTTACAGGATGCTTCAAGTTCTGCTGAATTAGTTCAAAATTTCCTCAAGGTCTACCAAAAGACATGCTTTTACTCTGTACTTGGCAAAGTGAGATAGGCCGTTTTAGTCTGTCTGTCTCAATCATCTGTGGGGGAAATAAGAGAACCTCCTGGAAAACTGAAATGAATGGTCAAGCTTACCACAGCCATGATGGAACAGCAGCCCCATTCTAATCAAAAAAGTTGTTTGGGATATTCTCCTAGGATCAGGAGAACAGTGTAGATTTGAAAACTATAGGCTTAGCTTTCATAGACAGAATAAAATAAATACCCCACTGCTGCTCACCATGAGGGACTCTGTGGCCAGAGGCCAGCCACCCCTATGAGATCAAGGGGTGCAGAGCTGGGAGAGCCACTAAGACAGTTACATTCCTTGCTGCTTTGCTCAGTTTCACATCACTAACTAATCTAGTATGACTCTCAAGGACCAGTTACTCAACAAAGGGCCATCAATATTTTGCCATGTTGTTTCAAGAATAATGGATTCAGTTGCACAAACAATGCCTTATAAACTGTATGCAATAATACACTTCATATTAGGAAAGTACAGAACTATGATTGTTCATCATCTAATTGAATTTCAGGCTAAGTTATCTGTAATTCAATTTACTGATACGTTCTCAGTGAATCACAAACATTTTGAAATAAGAGGTTAGTATGACAACTGTGCACAATGGTACAGAAAATAAAGGCCTTTTCCATGCCAACTGGAAATAAATCCACAGTTATTTAAACAAAGACATTAATTATTTATTGAACTTTTGTAGCACAAAGATGCTGATGCAGACACTATCATAACAGAGAACATAAAAGCAGAAACTAAATATGTGACTTAACTGCCAATAATTCTGTAACATGTCTAAAGAAATAGTACCTTGTTTACTACAGCAGGCACAACAGCAGTTCCCCCCAACACACAGTAAACATGAGCTTTTCTGTATTACACTCATGCAATGAAATATACTACATTAATATCCTTATACTAAATATTTTCATCCTAAAACTGAATCTTTGTTAATGATATTATACAAAGAACCTGTTGAATACATTCAGACAGATGTGCTCATTTCCATCATAAACTTTACAACAGTTTTAATGCCTCCCATTAGAAAGTCAGCATTTTTCCTGATGTAAAAAAAAAAAAAAAAAAAGTTGTCAACAATTTCAAAAATACAACTTTCATAGCTATTTTCCATGGGAAAGTCTATAGTGAGGGCAATTATTTGTTTTGAAGCATAGCTTCCACTGTTCTGTTGTGAGTTACACTTAAATAGGACCCGAACTCATCATCTCATCATTTAAACATTTGTAAATATTCTAAATACAGGACGTTAAATCTGGATAAGAAATCTCTGCAAGAATGATTGTTGATATTTTGTGCAAAATAGAAATAAATCTATTTCATACATGGCAGCATAAGAACTCTCTGCTCCTCACAAATTATTCGGGACAGTACATATTACTTCTAAATGGTGGCATTTTGGTTGCCTGGAGTGAAAGCTGAGGGAGAATGGCTGATACAAACTGTAGTTAAATACTGGTTAATATCAGTAACTAGGTAACAGGATCTATGGAAAAGGGAGTGAACCACATTACCCTGCTTCAGAGACCAACTGCTGGGATTGCATTATTTCAACTGCCTTGCAGTTCTTATTAAAAGAAATAAAATTATAACCTAGAGAAGTTGCACATGCTGCATCTCTAGCATTAACAATGGTCTCATCTCATCATCTCACTCATCTGTCAACAGGCATAACTTAAATAATATACTTTTAAAACACAACTGGACGCTACTTTTAAGAGAAGAAATCAGGCCCTGGAGCTCACAGAAAGGTAGAAATGCTTCACAGGAATATAGTAGCCAAATATAATTTCCAGGGGAGCTCTTAATTGGCTGCAGTTGTGAAAGATTCATCAAAATATCCCAAAATGACCACATGTTGCTTTTTTTTTGTTGTTTACTGACAGGTTGTCCCCGGGTAACCCTCTAGCACACTAATAGTTTTTCTTGGCCAACATAACCAATGTAGATCCAGTATCTTTCTTTGCTAAATGAGAGGAACATTTACAATGGCTGCTGGCTAGAAAATTAACAAAGTGAAACTCTTCAATTTGTCTGTCCCTGTCTGTCTCCCTCATTATTTTTTATGGAAATCAAAGTCTAATTCTGTCTCTCTGCTTGTAATCACATTCAGAACATGCTCATGACTCAGTAATCTGCTTATGAACATTGCCATTCTCTGCAGTAACTCTGCAGCACCCACATTTGGGGCGGTCTGAATGCTCACACAGCTTGCAGTTGCCAACACAATTTTTTCTTCCTAGCTGTTTTTGTCATCTTGGACTCTCCTCTCCATTATAAAAGCTAATGGGATGAACAGGAAACCCATCAAGCCAAAGTTAGAAGTCATAAGAAGCTATTCACCACACTGCAAAACCCTGGTAAGCAATTTCTGATGGCTTTATTCAAAAAGTGAAAATGCTGCTGGTGCCTTATCAAAACAAGCCCAGCCTGAAAAGCCAGATGTGAAATCCTACACTTATTATCTCAGTGTAAGGGAAGTCTGATCCAAATTTGGTATTTTGGCTTGAGCAGATGCAAATAGCACAGTTCCTTTGCATACAGAACATACTGTGGATGAGGTCTTATTTTAAAATTAAACTAGTTGCCAAGATGTTAACTTTCTGAGCTGTGCTTAGCATCATAATTACCTGCTTTAACCAGTAACCAATTGCCTTTCTGCAGCAGGGCCATCTAGCTATTATTCCTCATTCTGCTTCATCTGAGGAGCTGTGAGCAGGTATCCACGTCACCTTCCCACCAGCTACTGACGAAGGTGAATTCATATTGAAAGGCAATACCACAATTCGTGTTCTCCTCAATGAGAAGAGACAAAAGGCAGCAAACAATTAAGGGCAAGGAAACGCTCCATGGGAGCACAAGATACACAGCTGGGCTCATCATTACTCTCCTTTTAGCTGCATTTTGATGGCTTAGCAATCCAGATAATTTTACCTAAGAGAGAAATGGTGAAGTAGAGGGATAATACTTCTCTATTAAACAAGTGCACTTTTATTTATAGCCAGATTTTGGATCACAGAAATAAAGGGAGGATCACAGAGTTTCTTTTCTATTTTAGTGTATAATCAGTATAAATGCTTTTCCACATTCAAAACATGCACCAAAATCAACTGTCTTGCAGCCTGCAATTCTTTTTGTGATGCTGTGGGCAGAGATACTGTTAGAAGAGTTTGTAGAAAAATGATTTGAACATTCCTACTTAAAGCTTGGCTCTACATGACAGATGTACAGGTATGTATTGCACAGGGCTCTGATAATATATTCTAATGTTCTCTCAAGCTTTCTGCAGTCATAGTCCCCAGAGTATAATATTTTGGAAGAAGCTAATTTGCCATATCATCTAAAGAAAACAAGCACAGATTTCCCAGCTCCACTCACACACCACCACATAAAACCAGAAAGGTTTTCTCTATTTTTAAAGAACGACCCATGAGCTGCCTAAAAAATAAGCTTTGAAAAGCACATAAAAATAAACATCACAAATATGAATGAGAAAGAATCCTAAATGGGATATTTATTAGATCCAGAAAGGCAAAGGAATAATGCAGCAACATGTGCCTTCTCCTCAAAAACAATTCTGTTTGATTTGACATGTTCATTTTTCTGTGTTTACATCTAGGCAAAAATTTGCTGAAGAGCTGTGGTCATGGGGACGTGCAAATCAGTCAGATTAACATGTTTCTGAAAGCTGAAGCACATAATTTTTTAACACCTCCTGCAGAAGGTGTAAGGACAAAACCACACTACTGCTAGATAAGCAAATCCTCTTCTGAAAGTTTTTGTGCTTATTTACCCTGTTCCTTTGTTTTGTTTTGCTAGCTACAGTATTTCCATATTAATCTAGAGCATGCTCATTTTAGGCTTTAAAACTGGGTCAACACACCCAGAAAATTCACACCAAACTGCAGTTTCTGAGCACAGATAGGCAGAGTTGTCAAAACATTCTCATCACTGAGTAAATTTGGGCTTAGAGCAAAATCAACAGCCTAGAAAGCACAAGTGCCCTGCAAGCTATCAATTAGCCCTTACATCAGGGTAAACTTGTGCCAAGAGGGAATTACTTAGACTCCACTTACCTGAAGAAAGGATATACTCTTGCTGTGCTGTTTGATAAGATCTTATAGGAGAGGTCCTATAACTTCAGTGGGGTACAATTTAATCTGAGAATCTTCTGGGATTTCAAAGATTCCCCATTCTTCATCAAGATTTTGTGCTTCCAGGTGTTTTCACAAAACCCACAAAGTGGGTTTGCAACCCAAAGGTTCATGAGTGGGGGAGCAATCTGAATGCTGGACATTCCACACAAATCCCTGGTCTAAGTCAAGTGTAGTTGGATGTTAAAGCATCTCTCCCAAACCTTGTGCAATTGCCTGTCCAAAGCTATTTGCAATTTAGGAGAAAATCCTGCTTTTTGGGAAATTGGTATTTTCAAAAAAAAATACATATCCAGTCATGATACTGCTTAAAGTGCTTTAAGCATTTTTAGATGAAGCCGGCCGGGATCACATCTCACCTTAGCATGCCTACCAGGCCATGTGACATTTACGATGTCACAGCTGCAGGTTCACAGGGATTTCTGAAAGTAAAGAGAGGTTTCTGCTTACAGTCCCTGTGCTGTACTGGACTCTACAGTTTCTACAGGAAAACTTAATTTTCTGTGTGTTGATAATCTCCGTAACCCTCCCTGCTTATGCACCTGGCAGCATTACCATGGACCCAGTATTTTTGGAAATAAGAATGACACACTGAAGATGAAAGAGCAGCCATAAGGGAAACCTCAGCATTGGGTGTAGTATGAACTCCGGTCTTTCTGGGGTCATTCAGGTGAGACCACCCAACACAAACTCCGTTTTGCACCAAAGTCTACCATTTTCAGCAAGGGGCACTGCTCCACAGTGCACTCTTCACCAGGGACACATGTCAAGCTAACAAAAGCTCTGCAATGCCAGTGCAATCAGTAGATTTATGCTTTTTTCGGTGAAACCAATTTTCCACAATAACCTCGTTGTCAGACAAATCCTCCTTCTTATAAATACTCTCGAGAGTCCCCTTTTCCCCTAGCTGTTTTCTCCTTGCTTACAGCCTTCTAGGTCCATGAGCCCTTTGCTTCAGCATAACAAGATGAACGAGATATAAATAAAGCTGCAGGCAGAATGCAATATTTTTGAAATTTTTGTAGTTTCTTTCATTTGTGGTGGCTCACATTGGACTTTCTGACTTTTTTAAGCTTTTCTTGCTGCCTCTATTTAAGAAATTCCTTTTATTTGCAAATATATGCAGAGATGCATTCCTGTATTTGAACCACATTTTTTCATTAACTTCAACAAAATTAACTTTATGTCCTGATCTTTGGAAAAGATCTAAGATAAGAAAACATTTAAAGCACTGCTATCCCAGGTGATGCTTACTAATCGTACTTCTCAGCTCCATGTCAAACACAGAGACAGCTGGTTATAAACAGGTGAACCTTTCTCTACTTGTAGATATTCATACAGGCCTATGTGGGTAGTAATGAAGTCTACTTAAAGCACATGAATCTGTGGGTGGTTCAGGTGCAAAGATTAAACCTTTGAAATGAAGGGTAGTTAGGAATGTATTACAAACTACTTCATTATCTCCAGTTATGGGAGAATTCAACAGAAAAATTCCCATAGACTTTCATGAAGCCAGCATTTCCTCCAAAATATTGACCATATCTTGGCCTTCCTGAACTGACATCTTCCTTCTCTTTTTCTTTTTCTTTTACATGATATCTTCCTAACTTAATCCATCCTCCATTTATGATGTCTTTCATGATGTTTCTTTTCTAGGCACTATCTCGGTATACCTTTATCTGATTCTCTTTTCTCTTTGCATCTTTTTTGGAGCAACTGAAAAAAAAAAAAAACCAAACTTTACTGTGCAGTGTCTTCCCAGCCAAATGAGGAAAGAGAAGTAAAAACACACATCCTTTTTCTCATCCAAGGACATTTCAAGACTTGCAGTCCTCTGAGGACTGAAAACAGACCTGAAATTTGCTGAGATGTATTTTCCCACATTGGTCCTAATTTACTGTTATTAGTTGTACATGGCTTCTACTTCCAGTTCTGCCTGTCTAGTCTCCAAATAGCACTGCAACACGTTTCTAGTTGAATGTCACAGGACATTCTGTCTTAGACTCTAACAGGATGCAATGAATGGGAAAAAATCCCTTTTGAAGCACATAATGGCTTTCAGGCTACTGAATAGGGAAAATGTAAACTGAATGCTCAAGATTAAAAAAAAAAAAAAAAAAAAGTGTAATGGCTAAACTAATTTCTAACAGGATACATTTACTATTAGGACATATATTCCCCTCCCATTTTCAGTACTGCCAATATAGTGCTACATGTTTCAGTAAGGCACACTGGATGGATGAGTCAGAAGAGTTCAGTCTTAAATTTCTAGGAAAAATGATGCTGTGTGTATTTTCTAGTTCTTGTCTGTGTTAAGCTCTCCATCTTGAGATTTGCAACATTTATCAACTTACACATTTGACATTTCCTGCTTTGACTGAATGTCGAGTCTCCTTCAGCTTTCAACTATTTCAGAGACTGTTAACAAGGGAAAATATAACTGGCCAGGAAAATAAATTAGTTTTCAGGAAAGATCACAG
>VWZY01010878.1:13559-26018 GCA_013399075.1 Chloroceryle aenea
AAGCACACAAAACAAAAAAAAAAAATCAAGAGAAAAACTGCCATTTGTTGAAGAAAAATGTGCAAGAAAGCTGAGATTAATGTGGAACAGCTGCGCTATGGATTTTATGAATAATTTGCTGAAAATAAATGTTAATGGCAAATTAAGGACAGAGATTAGCTTTGCAGTTCTGTGTTCTCAGTGGGTAACTTGCTTGCACAAAAGTACACACCAAAACTTGGCATGCCAAGTAGCTTGGCTGGCAATATCTCCCCAGGAGCAAGGCAGCAGTGGCCCTACGGGGACGCTGCCTGCCAGGGTGTGGGCAGACGGCCGGCGAGGAGCTGCTTTTCCACAGTCTGCTCGGCTCTGGGCAGGCTTTTGTTTTAAGGAGCAATAAATGCAATGATCTTGTTCAGGAATAAAAAGGAGATGATGACCAAGTGGATCAGCTCGGCTGCATCTCTCCCCTCTGCATCACTCCCAAAGGGTGTTTTCAGATAACAGTTGAACACTATCACCCACAGCAGGGAAGCCACTGGCTGCCTATTTCAGCCTTTGTTCTCTTGGATGGATCTATTTTTGCCTACTGTATTTAGGAGGGAATTATTAGTTCAGAGTTCCAGTAGAACAAGAACCAGCTCTCCACCAATTTTGGTTCCCATCCAAGGTTCTCAGGGAAGCCAATAACTATCAGGCAGCAGGTACACCACTGGTCTATCGGAATGAATTTTCTGAGTTCACCAAGGACTCAAGTTCTTCAGTTTACATCTCCTACATACTCAGCAGCACAAAATTCCCACTCTCCCTCTTGCTTTCCAGTCTTTAGCCCCTTCCTCGGCTGCAGGACACTGGGGAGGTGGGTTCAGTGGTGTGACAGCCCCATCCTCTAAGCAGTGGGATGCAAGGTAAGGCATGCTCTGTCCAGATCATGACATCTCTCCTACCTCCAGCAATGACTATTTCTAGGACCATGCCTGGCTCAAATTGTCCACCAAACACATTCCTGTTGGAGAACACAGTTTCAGATACGGCCCTGTCAATACAGAGTGTGTCAGCTGCCCTCCTGCTAGTCCATGGACAGGGAAGTGCCTCCCCCTGGCTGGGGCTCAGATCCCTATCTGGAAAGCAGGTGGATGTTCTCCCTGTGGGAGGGAGGTTTCTCTGCTCCCTGCCTGTGATCTGTGAATTAAACCCCATGGCTCCATCATCAATTTCTCCTGTTGCTGGGCACTGGCATGGAGAAGAATGAAAACATGAAGCCATTTCTCCTCCTCTGAAAGGATGAAGTCTAATAAAAAGTGGATATTGGCAGGCTGGCATAAATTACCACGCTGGCTGACATCCTGAAATGTCCCAGCTTTGCCAGTATGCCTGACTGCTTCGTGGACATTGAATAACACAACCCCAAACACAACAGAAACCACTTGTGTCTGCAGAAATGATGACAATTCATTTTGTAGTTCATTCAGCCAACTCTGATCACTGCTTTTGCTTCAGTTGAGAAAAGACCTTAATCTGTCTAATTTTTCTTTCTGCAATTCAGATCAGACAATCTCCATTTACTATACATGATTGATAAATGGATTAATTGCACAACATTCATTCCTGACAGTAGTTTGGAACACACAAACTGGAAATAAGTCACTAGGAACCTCTATATATGGAGGACAAATTACAGATCATTCAGGATATTTTCAAGCTCAGTACCAGAAGAGGTTTGAAAGACTGTTCAACCTTGCCTAGTCCAATTCTTCCTCATCTTATACTCTCGGCAACAATAAGAGATCACTAGAATTGCATGGCCAAACACGAAGGTCTGTTTGTATGGATGTATTGTATCTGGCAGAAAAAAATTTCCCCTGCATTGCTTCATGATTTTCTGAATTTTGTTCTCAATCCAACAAACACAAGTCTTCTTTTTCTCCTTTTTGAAACAATAGTATGCAGCCATAAAGTAAAACACAAAGTTTTTCCTCTTCATTACTGATTTTTTGTCACTTTTTATGTTTGCTTGCTTGTTGAAAGAGGAAATTTGAAGAATTACATAGTATATAACAGAAGAGATCATCATTGGCAAGAGGCAGTGGTGGAAGGTTCTCAGCATGGCCTGCAGAAGACCCAGGCTCACAAGGAAATTACACATGTGCCTTTACTGTCCCCCACAGACACGGGGCAAGTTATTATTGAGATACACCCTGATTAATGGAAAATTGTTCCTTAAAGCCAGTTAATCACTTATGAGAAAGCACATCCAGATCCTTCTTAACAGAAGAATGTTTACTAGCCTTGCAATAAGCTTTATTACATTATCTTCTACAAGTTTTATGCATGCAATCAAAGCATCTACATCATGTTCTGCACATTTTAAACACCTCCATAAAGCAATGTAATGACCTTCACAAAAAAAAGTTAACAAAGGCCAATAATAATCAAGTTTTACGTCAGTGAGTCACAAATATTAACTATATGCAAATTACACACATAAATCTGAAGGGAGCAGGCATCATCCAGCACTTTGCATAGTCACTGGAGATATTGATACCAGAGATGGCATCAGGAGACACTCATTGCCAGTCCTGCAAGATAAGACACAGGGTAGACATGCATCTTGAATGGGGAAAGTAAATGCTAATGTGTTCATAGACCCCTCCTTAGAAATGAAAGGAGCAAAGTGGTAATTCAAATGTCACTTAATTTTTATTACTTCAACAGCCAAACAAATGCCCTTTCCCAGGATTGGTTAAAACTGCTCTAATGGCATACAATTAGGAAAGGTATTTAATAAATCAGTGCCACCCCCTGCATGCCTCGGGCTGACTGGCATCTCTGTGCTGGTCCTTGCAAGCTGTCCTACTGAGAGATGGAGCTGTGAGCAGTCAGGGGACACAGAACGGACTGTCCTGACAGAGAGAGCATAGCAGGTAGAGCAGGTCTCTGAAGTGCTGCCTCTGGCTTATTGTCCACTCCCTCTGAACAACCCTTCTCACCCCAAGACCACACAATCAATCACGGGTAGGAAAGCCTAGCAAAGCGTTTCTTTTTTTAAAGCAGAGTGATTGTATAAAGATGTACAGCTAATCCCACAGCTATTCCACAGAATGAGGTTTGATATATCACTGTATTCATTGTTTGCCACTCCTAAGCAAAGTACCTGTACTCTCATATCTTCATGCATTTAATACATTATACATCTGACAGAAACCTTTTGGCTATTTTTCTTTGCACTGCACCACGAGCTCATCAATAGAGCATCAAGATCTATTTCTTTTGTAAGTATTGATAAGGAAAACTGAAAAATGTTATCCCCTTCTTCATCTTCACTCCTTCTACCAGAAGACATCAGACAGAGGAGGTGTTTGAAATAGAAATGGTTTACCTTCAGCACATTACCATGAACATGGTTGTGAGGTTGTGAGGGCCTTGTCTCTCAGACCAGTGCTGAGACCACATGAGGGTTAGTTTTCAACATCAGAAGCATCATCACATCATGCCACGGATCAGATTTAACCTACATTATCTATATGTTCACAGCTGTGCCACAGGGAACATGCTACCAACCTCACAGACCCACCAAGGATCATCCCAGGGCCAGGCTGCTCTGTCCACATTAGAAGAGGACATTTCACATGCATTTCTGCACCTTCTGCTTGTTGCCACATGTAGAAGCCCATAGGAGCAAGGCAAACCAGGCATTGTCTCTGCCTTTTGTTTGCATAGGAAGGAAGGAACCACCCATCCTGGCCTATGGTGAGGATGTCCAAAGCAGTTTCTATCTCCATGCCTTTGACAGTATCAGTAGATATATACATTTTGATGCTGACAGCTTGCACTCTGGTCAGGGACCGCATAAGCAACCCAGCAGCATTGAGCCTGGATTTTAGATAAACAATTTCCCCATTTGCCTCTAATTCCAGCCCTCACCCCACTTAAAGCCAAGTGAGGGCTGACACTTTGGAGTCACAGATTAGAAAGTGGTGTTTCCAGAGGCCATACTGCCTGTGATCACAGTACAGCCACAATTGATTTTCCTCAGGGGTCTTCTGTGCTACTAGTCTGGTCCTATAATTACATTTCAAAACAAAGTTGCCTGTCAAGATAAAGTCTACTTTCCTGATGATGATGATTTTCTCTTCCTTTCACATTGTAAAATAATACAAATAGGATGAGAGCCCTTTTTTTTCCACCAGATCTTTTCTATGCTGCATAATTTTGACCTCCAAACTAGGTCAGCTCAGAAAGGGAGCATTTAATTTAATCCGTTAGAGTGATTAACAAAGCTGTTATATTGTTAAAGATAATACAAAGTCTTTACCAAAATACCAAACACTTGGTGTAAATGGCTCCTAGATGGTGCTAAGAAAAAGCAGCCAGGATGCAGAGGAAAACTAAAAAGAGCCCATCCGTCTGAAGCTCTGACATTTTGGACATCTTATCACTCCCTGGCATTTGAAATTATGTTATTCCATCGATTGTGAAATTCAGCACATTGCACAGCACATATAACCCTAATGTACAACATTGGTGATGGGTCAGGGGTGAGGAAAACCTCTTAGACTCCAAGAATAAATACAGGGGGAGCTCATATCTTCATCAAGCCCTTTACCATAAAAAAATTGAAAACAAAATACTCTTCTTCCTCCCTCTCTTCCTGGCATTTGCGCTACCTGAAGGTACAACCCTCAGGGTGATTAGTTTTGGAGTTGCTTGTGAACAAGTCCTGGCATCTTTATTTTGGCAATAGAGCAATAAGCCTCAAGCATATGACCTCTTGCTGGAGACATTTAAGCAGGCTTGTGGTCCTGGCCAAGGCAGAGCCTCTGCCCATCAAAGCAGCCCCACCCACCGCTGTAGTTTTGCTCCAGCATTGCTTTGGTTTTGTTTGACAGTCCTTGCCCTGTGAGCTTTTCCATTTTTTTTTCTTACTTAAAAAGAAGCGGTCCCATTCCCACCTGTGGTCCTGAGGGGCCAGGTACAGTCACAGACAGCACATCTGTCTGCAGCCTTGCTCCCCATTGGGCCCCTGTAGCCCCAGAGAGGCATCAGAAGCACAAAACAATCAAAAATTGCAAAGGTCAACACTGCTGGTAGACTGGTGGCTAGGACAGACAGAGGCTGGGTGAAAACCCAGTAGTCTGTGTTGTCATGGCACTGGGGAGGAATGTGGAGCAGAGTGAAGGCTGCACAGCCCCATTCTTCCACTTATCCTATTCTCCTGACTATTGCAGTAGTTACCTGCTCTTTGCAGAATATACCTAGGAAGTCAGCAATGGTTGTGCAACTGACTACAAGGAACAATGGCTTGACCATAGTCCCAGTCCTGTGCTTTGCACAATATTAGATAGCAAAGTATGATAATAGTAGATAATAACAATAGTAATAGATAACAAGGTCCCTGTTTTGGACCTAACTTGGGAATAAGAATTCAACACCAAATCATAGGGGCAGATTAACAGGTTCGTCTCCTTGCTCTACCCCAAAAGGACAGCTTTTATTAACATTCGTGACCTCAGATACGCCAAGTGCTTCCCCAGTATATTAAGTTTGTGATTGCAGCATTGCATTTTAGAGCTCTGTAGCTAGTCTGCAGCTTAGTGCATTTATTGCTGGCAGTCTTAAAGAATCTGGGTATGGTACATATGAATAAACTGTACTACTCATGCACCTGACTGCTTCTTTTGAATGTGGCCAGACCTACAGCAGACAAGCCGTTCACACATCTGATGTTGGGACTATAGTTACAGCAATAATTAGCATATCTGTTGAGATATAAGTCTGGCTGCCCCTAGACCCTCTAACCTCTGAGGACCAGCTACAACTCCCAAAGTGATTAATCTCTTTCCAAATTTATCCATCACTACATGCAACAGGAGGCTGCCTGTAAAGGAGAACTGCCTGAACCAGAGCACACAGCTGATGTCTGCATCCTTGGTTGAGTTATGGTCATGGAGAAGCATTTTATTACGCTTTTATTATCTTTGTTAAGAATCTCAGTAAGAGAAATGAGAGTTCCACTATGGTGCCCAAGTCAGGAAAACAGTTGTTGCAGCAGGCTCCCATAGGTGTCTGGCCATGCCACAGCTTCTGGTCAGGTGAAGTGTTTGCTGCCTTGTCTCATTTGTCTTTGTGGCTTTTCTCATTGCCTCAACATGTCTGAAATGCTGGAACAAGTGGGCTGAGAAGAGCCTTGAGCTCTGTCTAGCTTCCTGCAAAACATATGGTTCCATTGACTTCAATGGGAAAAGGAACTGATGTTTAAATCTCTCATTGCATGAGGCTTGGAATAACTCTTTCTGTACAATGATTTTCAAATATATTAATTATATACAAAAATACATGGACGTTTTGTGTTAGTTCACTGCCTTCTTATTTCCCCAAGCCCCTGGCAAATAACATTCTCCACATCTGGTGGTATCTGGAGTAGGAATGCTCTTCAGTTGCCATTCTCATTTCTTGCCAGGGAGTGGGTGATGTCTTACATCGTGCAGTCAGAGATTTTGCTACATTTGCAGATATAGTCTGCAGAATCCTCAGCTCCTTTTAGGACTTTGTGTGTTTAATTACATTGTGTGTTTAATTAAATTTATTTGCCTGACATTTCATTTTTATTATTTTTAAGCAGACTGAGGTTCTTGGCATTAAAAACACATGTAAATTAATCCAATGGATACACTATCTTCACAAAGGACTTTTTTTTATCATACCACTAGGAATATTTTTCTGAGGAAAGAAAGTGGCTGCAAAAATTCAACCTGATTATCTCAGCACAAGTGACACCATGCAAGGCAGTAACAGGAGAGGAGAAAGTACCTGCTGAGAACATGTGGATACTAAATCAGACACATTATGCCTCTGGTTAAGCTCCTCCAGGTACCAGTAAGGGAGTAGATTGACTGGAGAATATTTATTTTATTGGAAAGAAAACATTTATTTCCTAAGTGTTTTAAAACCTGATTTTAGCCTGGTTCCCTAAGGGATTGAATAATTAAAAAAATCTCTGAACTCTTCCACCTGGTTACTTCCATTCTCCTACTCCCTCCTGTCCCATTTGGGGCACATTTGGGAAAAGACTGGGTGTGAAGATGTGAAGCCTCTTCTGCCTGAGTAGACATTCATGGCCACACAGGAGCAGGATCCTGCCCTCACTGCATACACTGTGGAAAGGGAGGGAGGACCAGCCAGGCTCCACCAGCATTCATGCCCATCTCACCCAGGGCTCACTCCAGATGAAACCTGTCACCGCAACAATGCACTTTTCAGTGATTCTATCAACTTACAGCCTGAACATGAATGACCCAAATAGACCAAACGACAAACAAACAAATCTGCACGAAGTGTAAGCCTGAGGGGAGCACAAAACCCACAGTTTGGGATAAAATTTATATATATATATATACAGACACATCTAAGAAGTAGAGGAAGGGCTTAGGAGAAATGTTGCATATCATAAAAAATGTAATCAATTACTATACTGGGCAATATCAAGACACCACCTTGCTGCAATATCTTCATGAGAGTCAAGAAAAAAAAACACTACTTTTTCATTTCCAAAACATCTCAACCGACAGTATTTTGTGTTATCCATTTCAAAGAACTCATAACTCAGCAAATACAGGAAACCTGGCACTTACTGCATATGAAATATTTTTGCAATGGCAGAGTTGGCATATTGGTTACTTCTTTTAAAATATTTTAACACTTTATTTGGCCAAGGGAGTATTTAATTAAAGAGAAATAAAAATTCGTTTTCAATTCATGGGTAAGCCTTTACCAGTATGGGCTGCAGGATATGATCCTGCAGGGAGAATACAAATAACATCAGCATTAGACTGGTGGCATCCAGTCAGTCTTCAACACTTTAGAATATTCTGCTGGAAAATCAGCATTCTCTGAAATCCTAGTCCTGAATAGCAGGCAACTTCTTCTCAGAAAAAATTAAAAGTTGGTGAGAGATGAGCAATAGGGGTACAGTTGCCATTATTTACCTATATATTTAACATAGTCTATTTGGATGATAATGAAGTCAACATGCTGTTTCCTGAGATTAGAAAAAAAAGTTCAATAAGCAGCAGGTTTGAAAATTCTTTCTTTTCTTTTCTTTTCTTTTCTTTTTTATTTTTTTTTTATTCCATTTCCTAAAATCTGATGAATCCAAAGTGAAAACTTCAATTTGGAAGTGCCACTCCCTTAAAAAAAAATATATTCCAATCCGTATGAATATGGAAAAGAAATATTCATATGTGCCACTGCAGACAAATGGGTTATTTGGAGCCCACTCCACTGAAATCAAACTAACAGGGGCAAACCAAAAATTTCTGTAGCCTGACAATAACTTCAAACCTCACCAAACCCTCTCTCCTCACCAGAGGAGAGACCTCGGAGATCAGGGATGTCTCATTTCAAGCATAGTGCTTGGTGTAGAAGAAAGAGCTGAGCTCTTAAGAGCAAAGAAGAGAGACTTCAGAAAGCAACTCCAAGAAAGAATGAAAATTGAAGATGATCAGCCACAAAGGAATTCTCTTGGCCACAATGGTATTTGAATGCAAGCGCATACTTACATGTGGTTTTCACAACAGACAAGGCAGAGGGAAGCTATGTCTGTGGTCTGAGGTGGCTCAGATATCCCCACATGGACTGGAGGAAGGACTCTGAGCCCTTCAGCCCTTCTTCAGTCACTCAAGTCTAGGCACTTGCAGCTCCCTGCCCTTTGCCATCAACGTGTCCCCATGAGTCAGTGTTCCTGAACCAGTGCTGAGATAATCGGGCTGGGAAAGCTCAGACCTGGAGAAAACTGGGGCAACTGAAGAGTTACACAGGGTCAAGCCAGAAATCTCCACCTCAGAAACACAGCTGTTTGCTCTGAGGTTGTTCACCAAAAGCTGAGAGCAGGAATCTCTCGCAAGGAACCCTTAAGCTTTGGCATGCTATTTCAGTGTCACTATAACACTTTGAAGGCTGTCATCTGTTCCATGGTTCACACTCTGACATTTCTATTTCTGCATTTTGAGACTTGGTTGTTCACCCAGCTGCCTGCAGCATGGCTCAGGTGTCTGCAAATAATCTAGAGCTCTGTGCCTGCAATTCAAATCCTCCTCCTTCTTGTGCAGTAACTTGCAATTGTCAGCATTGATTTCCAAAGCTTGCAGTGCAACATTAACCAGGAGCTGCTCTTTCTAAAGAATTTCTGCTGGATGTTTTTATTCTCCTCCTCTTCATTTTTCTCCACTAAACAGACCTCTGGGAGAGAGTACCTCAGCACAGAAATACTTTGTTTGGGTGCCAAATCATCACTGCAGTGGGGTATAGCCAGAAAAAAACCCTTTGCTTTTCAGTAGCTCTCAAACCCCAGCATCCCCCTGGCAGCCAAAGGCAGGAAAGAGCAACTTTACTGCCACCCTAAAGCACCCATTTTCCCTCCTCCTCTTCAGGCTACAACTCTACAAGATGTAGCCCAGATCAAAGGCATTGCTCTGATCCAGGTCTCTCCCCACAGTGTCTTCATACAGCTGGCCTCCAGTTTGCCAGTCTGGCTCCAAACACAATTTTTAAAATCTAAAGAAAAGCCAAGGCAAGGAGAATGAGCAACTCAGCTCTTGATCCAAGCACCATGCAGCACAGCCAGCCTGCCCGGTCCTCAGCACTGTGCCAGGGGACATGGTTCCTCCCATGCCTGCTGGCTCACCACCCTCTTTTTGAACAGATTAGGTATCCAGAAACAGAAGAGATATTTTATTTGCTACTCCTCTGGAGAGCTCTTGAGTTGCTCTCTGAGCAGCACTCATTTAAGAGCTGGCATGGCAGCTATTCAATTCCTTTTTAAGCAATCAGTGGTGGAGGCAATTTTAGAAAAGGAACATAATTCTTGTAAGAACAATTTCTGCCTGGGCAAATGCTGCTGTTAGCAATGGCACAAAGAAAACCAGGAAAAGAAACTTCTGCTTCCCGGGAGGAGTGGGAAGAGCAAAAGCTGTACTAGCACACTGTGCCCCATGGCTTGTGATCTCCCCAGGGCCAAACTGTGCTAACAAGACAAGTGAGCTTGAGACATGAAGGTAGCATCTCATCCAGGAAACCCCATTGGACCCTCTCAGAAAGCAAGCAGAATCTTTGACTTTGTTTTCCACCTTTCTTTCATTGCCATTTCTGTCCTGTTTTTCTTTACCTGGTAAGGAAGCAAAACTTTAACAGCACTGCAGCAGGTCAGAGGGTTTTACCCCTTGCACCATGGACCATTTCCAGTCATGCTGTTTGCTCAGATACCCTGGGGAACAGCTGGGTTGCAGAGCTACCTGGGCTTCCTCTGAAGCACTTTTCAGGAACAAGAATCACACAGGGTATTATGGCACCATTTCTGCTCTAGTAGTTCTTTCTTTCATGCTTACAGACAAACACTCTGCTCCCTGTTTCACACCCCTCTTGTGCCTTTGTCATGTGCTACTGGCTGAGAGTCCAGTCCAGATACAACATATAAACAGGATTTTAGATTATTAAATACTTGGGGGATTAAGAAGGTATATATACTTGTAATTATCCCTTTTACTCATTCTTTCACATTATTTTTAATTAATAACTATACATATGCTGAAAGTCAAGAAAAAACAGAGAAAAACAATGAAAACTGCAGGAAGACTTGAATGTGGCATTCATGACACAGGAAGGAACATTGCCATGCAGCACTGAGGAGAAAAATAACAGTAGCATGAAGCCCAGCAAGTTCCTCCACTGGGGACCTGTAACCCCTCAAACAAACAGCCACAACTGTCACTACCTGCAGAGCTGGAGACAGCACTGCAGCTTTCTATGAGATTTTAATCAAGCTTCTCCCACTATTTTCTTCTACAGACAATGCAATGAGATTTTTAATCAACACATCCACCTGGGAAAGAACAAGGCAGGAAAGAAAAATTGTCCCTGCAGAATAGACATTAAAGCCCTAAAAACATGGCCACAGAGACTGGCCAGACCTTCTTGCACTTGCCAGACTCATTAAGTAATCTGGTGGCATTTTACTTAGCTGTCTTTATTTTCTACTTTCATGGCAGAACTTCCTAAAGTCTCTGGTGGAATACTGATGTGGAGCAGCCCCACCCTATCTCTTCCTCAAGTTCATTCCCTTCATCATTTGACAGCTTCTGGTTATTATTAATTTCAGCAGGTAAAAGAGGATAGGTCTTCCCTCCCCCTGTCCAAACACCTGACTTCTGAGTAATGAGTTGAGAAAATAAACCTCAACATATCACATACAACTCTAACATTGGCTATGCTGGAAGAGAGCTCTGCCAATGGTAGTGTTTCTCCTGTTTTGTAAAAATGCATTTACAGCAAAAATATATCAGGCCCTAAGAAAGCACTAAATCTGCTTAAATCACTGAGTCTCAGACATCCACATTTTCAAGGCTAATAGCTCTGAGAAACAGAGTATGCTGGACCATAGAGCAAGCAGAAATGCGTGACTCACAAGTCCCAGTAATGAAAACCAGTTTTCCCTTTCCAAAGGGATTTGGAGATTGTACTCAGCAGAAAATCCAGGGGAAAAAAAAAGCCCAGTAAGACCCTTTCTTTCCCATTGCAATGCACAGCTCTGGGGATATGACAGCACCTGGATCCTTCTGCCAACAGCAGTGGTCACTTGAGGGTTTGTGAATGCAATAGAGGCACAAGCCTTCCCCAGTCCTCAATGACTGTCTCTGGACGCTGTTTTAGGCACGCTGTGGTTGTAGAGATCTGCCCCCAATCCACAGTACCCCATGTTTAGCAGAGATACTCCTAAAACCACATTGGACAAATGGAGTTTGCATAGTGTTTCCTCTCCCAGTTGTCTCTGGGAACAAGGAGAACTTTGACATGAAGTTTGGAAGGGCTTTGCCACTGCTTAGCACCCTCATTAAGCTTATCAGTGAGTCCAGGAAAGATCTGGTGTTTGTTTCAATCCTTCCCTCAGCACTCCAGGGGCCAAGGGAATTGGCATCTCACAGCAGGTTTGCACCATGCTCTGCCAAGCAATACTACTGGTGGAATTTTAAAAAAAACCCACTTGCTTCTATCTGCCACATTTCTCTGCTGGCAAAATACGGAGCAGAGATGAGCAGCGCCAGCATGAGTTGCACTTGCTAATTGAGTTTATTTTTCTCGCTAAAATGATTTTGAAACTGTGCTTGTGTTTTGCTACTGTGGCCACATTTCTCAGCAAAAAGCTGAATTCCAAGGTTCCAGCGCTTCTGGGACACAGGAGGGGCTCTGGAGCTGCAGACCCTGGGGCAGCCTTGGAGGCTCTCCCACTCCTGCCTCTTGCACAGCTCCATTCTCTGGTTTCACTGCTTGTGCTGATGGGGACAACTGACCTAGATGGGTTGATTAGTGTCATGATTTTTCACACTGTATTTCATCTTGCAGTTTGTATCAGCTAAAAGCTACTTTTCTTGCTGTTTTGAGAATTAAAATAGTACCCAGCAACAGCCAAACATGAATCACAGAATCACA
>VWZY01010895.1:0-18511 GCA_013399075.1 Chloroceryle aenea
TTAAAGCCCTCTCAATGAGGGTCGCGAACTCCTGGGAGAAGATCCTTTCCCCACGCTCAGACATCTCCTGCCAGCAGGCTCAGTGTTGTGTATACTGAACCAGACAAAGAACCCAAAGTTCTGTCGGTGGCACCAACCCTGGAGCCAGCCATTAATCTCTGAGACTCTCCAGCTTCCTCCCTCTTCATTTCGTGTGACTGGCAGGATGGCCGAGAAGGTTGCTACAGACATGCTACTGACATACTTAGGACAAAAAACCCCAAACCAAACCAAAACCAAAACAACCCCCAAGCTAAAAGAAAACAAAACACACCAACACAACTTTTAGGGAGAAGTGACAAAGACAGGACTACCCAAACATAAGGTCCTGTTTCTCCACCAAAATACTAACAACAGTAGTAAACATCTAAAGCATAATTTTACATGTCTTCAAACCCCAGGGAATTTATTCAAAAGGTAAAGCCAAAGCATATGGAGGTCTCTTGCCAGTAAAGTAGGGTATTTAGGCACTGTTTCCTACTAGTCTTCATTGATTACATGGATATTTTAGATCCCGAACCTTTAACTTTGGATTTACACATCACATATCAAGAGCAGATTACAGCAGGTTACAGGTGTAACTTCCCTATTAGGTGAAAGCAGACTGAACAAATTGTTATTAGAGGGTAGGGTGTGGAAGAGGGAATTTGCAGTAAGGGTAGTAATAAAAAAAAAAAGAAAATTAACTTCTCAGCGGTGACTCTCAAATGTAAAATGAAACAGAGTGCCAAGCCAGCAGTTGTAAACGTTTTGTGTAGCTACACCTTTAGCAGAAGGACTGAAACCTAAAGAGTGAGGAAACCAACAACCCACTAACACTGAAACTGCAAGAAGCTTTGCCTCGGTTTTATCAGCCCTTGGTTCTGCTTTGCTCCAATAAAAGGTTTTGTTGAACATTAGCCTCTTAAGAAAGAGGTAAGTAAATTATTCAAAAAGAAACATTGTACCTGAAGATGGTAGCTGGACTACAGCTGCCTATAAAGGCCTGGACAAGGTGAAGAACAACCAGTCAATAAGAGACAGTTTTAGTGGCCATTTAAAGACTACCAAACAAGGACACTTCAAGAGAGAAACACCCAGAGAATGCATACCCCAACTACATTTTCTCTTCCTGTTTAAGGCAATTTCCAAGAAGTAAGCAGATGAAGCTTTTCTTCAGAAATTTTTACACTGCCACTGAACACTTCTTTTGTTACAATTTCACTATACAGTTTATATAACTGGATGGCTTGTCTGCCATCTGTCCCCTCAACAAATGTTAGGCATTCTGTTCCAAACCATCCACACCATCTGCAATTAATAGGTTGCCAGAGTGACTATATACATACACTACACATGCTCAGAGTAGGTGAGTTTTCTTTATTTGGCAACAAGCAAAGCCAAATATTTCCAGTAACACCCAAGAAAATACCACAAAGTTGTTGGGATTGAATAGCCTTGCCCACCTCCCCAGACCCATACAACTTGTAATTTATAAACCAATACAAGGAAATAAAATACCTTCCAAGCATTAGGAACAGATTCCATAATACAGACCTAGTTATGCACCTGACAAATCTAGGCACGCTGCAAAGCTTCCATTCTTTAAACAGTTTTACAAGGAGGGGAGATGAACACAGATGTTCACCACTCTGCTCTACCGGTTCAGACAAGAGCCAGCCCGCAGCAGGTGGCTGCCATCTTCAGCTTGGCTGGAGGCCTTCTTACCTTGTTCGCTTGGGAAGAGGTAATTCTGGAAGAGCATCTCCTATGGAGCTGACTTACCCACGGGGACTGCCAGATGAGGAGGGTAACAATGCTGCCCTGCACAGCGTGGAAGTGCCACGGGAGAAACTCTCTGCTGACCTCCACCCCAGAGAAGTGTAAGCGCCTCAAAGAACCCGGGGCCTTATGAAGTTCCGTCCATTGTGGTGCACCTGCCTTTCACTTCAGCAACAGAAGGAGCTACCTGTAACTCGCTATGTCACCCTACGGGTACAAACGCCTGATAGCACAGCACTGGCACCAACAANCACCAACAATTTCACGGGCCAGAGAGATCAGGTTTAGCAGCAGTGACAATTTAAAAAGGGCTCTGGTGTTCACGGGACCCGGAGACAGCCGAGCTGCGGACAGGCGGCGAGCGGGACCTCGCGTGTAAACGCCTGAAAGCCTCCGCTGTCCAGCTAACAAGGGAACAAACTGGGGAGGCTGCGGGAGCCCCCCTGCAGAGCTCCCTCTTCCGCCGAGCCCTCACCGCCCAAAGCCGCGCAGAGTGACGCCTGCTCCCTATTGACGGCCTTCCTGGCGCCGGCAGACGGCCCAAGGCGCCGTTCCAGTCCCTCCGANATAATTTAAAAAGTAATAGATATCCTTAGTCTTCAACTTTTTCCTAACCCGTGAACTGAAGTAAACTGATGTCATCAAAAAGTCTTCCCTCTGTACCTTGAAGAGATAGATTGTCTTCAGGTCAGATTTCCACTTAGTGTTAATTACATTCATAAAGGTTGACATCACCCACAACTACTTGCTGAAAATTAAGAGGAAAAAAAAAAAAGTACACGAAAGAAGTGCAGGTGCAGCATCTCTCAGCCCCCCTGCTTGCTCTCCCTCACCTCAGCCCCGGCACCTCTGGCCTGGCCCTGCCTTGACCATGGCTGCTGGACTTGAATTCTTCTCAGCACCAGGTCACACGGTCAGGTCATACCTGAAATACTTGGGTAACCCTTGCAAGGCAATGCTTTCTTCATCTCTTCTGTACTGGAGTTCCTTTTTGACGTTGCACTACAGGAGGGATAATAGGATTGTGAGTTCCTAGTCAAACAGCCAGGACCCCATTATTCTGTACCGTGTGACATTCAGAGTTTTGAGTGCTTACCATTCATCTTACAAAATCTGTAGTGAAGCACTAGATAAGGTTCCTGTTACCAACCAAAGCGTGTTCCTATGGCTGGAGTTTTCTGTCTGTAAAATGGGGATATTACCACCCACAAATGAAAGGCTTCCATTCCTGCTTGTAAACTGCTTGATGATCATTAGATGGAAAGCACTAGAGGAAGTCTTGGGTTTTTATTATGTAGGTTTTGTCAATTCTCCTCTTTATGAGGCAGCATTTGGTACTTTAAGTAAACACTAAAGTGCATTTTTGACTCTCAGATGCAGCCTAAATATCCTAACACCATCACAGAATAGGTGATCATAAGAACAACCCAAAAAGATCTTTGACCTTTTTTTGTTCCTTCTCATGTGCTTCATAGGGCCAAGCAGTTGTACAGCAGAACATACGATTACTGCATGACTGCTAAACTCAGGATAAGTTTTGCAAGTGAAATGCCACCAAGATGAGGCTGAAAAGTATAGAGAGAACATTATTATCTTGGCCAGTGTACTATAGTTTTGTAGCACAAGGACACAAGCTTGCGATCAGCACACCAAATTACCTTTGTCTTACCATGGGTATGTTCCTAAAGGCAACCACTTGTCTTAAGTTATGCATGTCTGGAAGCTTGAATCAGACCTGTCAGGGATGTAGATTCTAGGATCTCCTAGATTTATTGAAATCTCTGTAATTTTACATCTCCTTTTTCCAGGCATGTGGATGTGTAGGGGGTACTGTTCTACAAAATTCCATTGTCAGTACCATGTTTGATCTCTTTGCAGGATGGGCCATGGATGATGCTCAGAATGCTCAGTTCTTTCTAGGTGGTGAGCATGGTGAGTATGCAGTGTGCCTGTTCCCTCCTCTTCAAATGGAATCCTCTGATATTACATCAGTGTGAGTGTTGTCTGCTGTAATGAGGATGCCACAATAAATTTCCATTTTTTAATTTAAACACATTTTCTTCTGATTTTGCAGCTTCAGTACAGAAGTGTTTTCATCCACAGAAAGAAAAAGAACATTTGCATATAAACATGAGAACTAAGGATGGGGAGCGTGTGTGGAGGAAGGGGATTTCTGTTCTCCTGCTTCCTTTGCTCTGCCAAATTTGAAGTATGCATTTTTGAAGCCAAGATCATGGACCAAATGCTATAGAGCTAAACTTAATTTTACCATGACTAAGTTGTTACTGATCTATGTTAGTTTAATCATAGATTTTCACGGACTTACTCCAACTGTGGCCTAGAAAAAGCAGCAGAATTTTGTCACAGGACTTGACTTGTTACACAAAGTGTCATGAATATAATGACACTAAATAAGTAACTTATAGTATTGCATGTCTGGTCTTTATTTATAGACTATAAATGGAGAATAATTTTACTAATTTTAAATAAGTTACTGTGAGAATACAGAAAATATACCATTTTGGTAGAGCACACAGTATATTGAAAATAACCTAGATTAAAAAGTGAGAAATGGAGATATTGAAAAGGAAATGCTTATATAAGGTTTAGCTCAGTAATGACTGTGATTAGAACAGCACAGATCTGAGGAGACCAGATCTTCTAAGACTTATTCATGCTGCCAATCCTCACAGTTCTTAACAACTTGGAAGTTCTGAAAACTCTGGTAGCAGACACTCTATTTCATACTGCAATTTCAAGTATGACTGTATGCACTTTGAGAGACCTAGATAAAGTAGTAGTGAAAGAAGTAAATAATTCTAAGCTTTACTATCTCTGATAAGCAAGTCCTATAAAGAACAAAATAGTCGAAGCAGTGCTTGAAGGAGGGAATCCTTTCTCTGTTCTCAGATGACAACAAACTGCAAAGATGGATGATTACAGAAGGTGAAAAGGACAGAGCAGGTTTGGTCTAGACAATGGAATTACAATTACAAAGCACGGCCAGATATGCAGACTTGAAACTAAACTATTTTAATCTTACACATAGAATAGAATGACTGTCTGCCATCTGGAATTCAGGGAATCCAATGAAAGTTGGAGGTGTAAACAACACTCGTAGGATTATCAACATCTGTTTTCAGTGCATGTTGATATATATGAGTCCTTGAGGGATAAATTAGAGAATATAATGGGAATGAATAAAAGCTGATGATATAAAAAGGATCACATCATTGTATTTGTTTAGAGACAATACTGACTTCACACCCGCTGAAAATAAATAATGCATACAATGGATCACCTCTGGTTTTTATTCATCTCTTATTCCAGCTCCCATAAATCCTGTAGATACACAGTCTGCTCCTTTGACATTCTGTATGAACATAAATGAATTACTACACTAAAATGTGCTTATCAATGTAAAAAAAAAACAACCAAACAAAACCAAAAAAGAGTCCTGTTAATATTTGGCCTTGATACCAAATGGCTTTCCATTTTCAAAGGGTCACAAAACAATATGAAAAAATATTTAAAACGTTTTGCACAAAGCAACTGAAAAAGACTGATGGACTGAGACCGGTATTCTATTGCTAGGAAGGGAACAATGATGACATTGATTATTTCCACAGTTAGAATCCATAATGTAATTGATTTTTATCTGACTCATTTAGTGTGGGCAGGCTCCATTTGTTCAAGAAACCTGTAATATATTCCTTGAATCACTTTAACTAGGAGAGAGATAAAAGTTGACGTAATGAGTTAAACACACTATTTAACTCTGCTCTGCACAGGGAATTCACATTCTGACACAGATGCAGGTTCTGGCTGGATCTACTGGTCATTTTTGCAGCTGTCCCCTTCTTTTGCTTGCTGCCAAATATTCCAGAGGACTACTTTCTTTGGACTTTCCTATCCTGAGATTTCATTTTCAGGTACACTGAGTACTTGCACATTTCACTGAGTAATTGAGACCTGAGCTGCCAATGAATTCTAAAGTCATGACCAGTGATGACTCCAGCGAATGAGAGAGCTCGACTAGAAGCAATTATTTGATCCAGTGCATATTTTTTGACACACTTTGTGTCTGCTGCTGAGGAGCTATAGATATTTGGGTTATGAGTTTGTACTGAAACTGCTAAACACAGAAAAAATGCGTAGGAGGCCAGTAGGGCTAGAGCTAGATAAAAACCCCAAGGCTTTAACTGAAGTACCTGCTTCCAAAATTATGATTGTGATTGACTGCCACCTCTTCCTGAACTATTTAAGAACTTTCTGACTTAAATGTTCTCCGGAATTATTCCAGTGAGAATTGAAAAGCATTTACCTGCTATCTAAAGTGATGATTCTTGCTGTTTATCCTGACCTGTCCAGTCACAAATGAAAGGGAATTAGACACACAAATAGATTTGAAGGAACTATTCAGCCTTTAAATACACACATACATGTGTGTGTTTTAGAGTACTACAGGCTTCAGCTATCTGCTATTGGACTTGGTCTAAAAAAAAAATCTCATTTTAAGAGCTTTTAATTCCCAGGTAGATCTAAAATTTGAACTTGTTGAACTTTTCTTTAAACAGACAGATATTTCCATTACTGTACAAGGAAAAGCAGCAATCTGTCAGAAGCAGCAGTATTTAGTTTATGCCTCTGTATGGATGGCTCTCCAATTCCTCCCTGCTTCTTTTAAGTGACATTTGATTAGAAAAAAGTAAAAACGCAGATGATCATTAACCACAGTTGCTATTTCTGCCAAAAAACAAAGCAGCAGCAGTACTTCTAGTATTGAAATTTAATAAAAAAAACAGAGCACTTAGATACTTTTTCAACTAGACATACAACAAGGACATTGTTATTTTACTGTTACCTTGCTTAACTCAAAATGCATTGCAAACATACTGGGCAAATATCTTTGTCCTGTTGATTGAAGCATAAAATTATGCTGCTTTAGAGAATGATTTATGTCCCCTAAAACCCTCCTAGAACTCTTCTACACACTAGCATTCACCTGGCATATTGTGTGCCAGGTTTTGCACGTGAAATAACCATAAAATGAACTTTCCCATCTGTGATGTCACTAATACAGTGGTCACTGAACTTCCTGAAGCAGGATGACTGTGAAGGATGCATCTGTTTTGCCACAGATTTCTATAAAAGAAAATGGTTTTCAGTCATTAAAGCTGGAGATGAACTAAGAAGGTACTCTGGGAAAACCACAGATTAATTTAAGCATAAATGACCCATTTAAAGGTTGGGTTTTTTTCACTCAATTAATGACTGAAGAAAATGAATTCAGAGACTGATGAAGATTGCTGAATAGGTAATTATTGCTGTTGCAAACCTCTTAGTTTAATTTGTAGGAAATATGATTTGAAAATTAAATAGTACTTGATTATTTATGTTTCAGTGTGGAATCTTTCAGCACTGTTGTTTCTCAGAATTTCAAGGACCTTTCCTTTTCCATTAATGATAGTATTAGATAACCAGAAGGATCCATTTTTTAACAGCATTATCTCAACAATAAATTACATTTTCCACTTCTCTCAGGTTCCTGGTCTAAAGATCTGTAGGTTTTTTACAGGCCTTGGGTAAAAAGAGATAAAGATCAACACAGGTAGAAGCACATGGAGGGTGATTTATGAGGGAAGACAAAACATGCACCACAAAGCTTCTACTTTCCAAATTAATAATAGATGAGAAGATTGCATGCTGGACAAGGAAAAAGCAATCCACCTGGTTTGCCTTTCACTTTAACTGCTCTCTTTCTCTGTGTTTGAGACGAATTTTTCTGTTTCAGATTTCTTCCAGTTGTACTCACTCATAAGTCAATGACAGCAAACACTGTGTATATTCCCATGGTGATGTTCTTTTAATTTTTTAATCCTCCAATGTTTTTCAAATCTCTGTTACAAATATAAGTGTCCAGTGTCCTAATATAAAAAACCCCCATATTTTATTTGACAGTAGAAAAGTGGCTTTCCCTCTCTTTGAATTTCTTCTGGTTTTAACACAATGGAGAAATAAAATTTATTCATGGAAATACTGCTTGGCCTTATCAATACATCCCCTCATCTGCCAAAGGATGATCACAGCAAAGGTACCTCCCCTGTACAGCAGGCAAAATGAAGAGATCAACTACAGTTAATTGGAGCTAACTTGGAACCATTAAAGATAGTTTTGCTGTTTTCTAGTTAGTCGCAAGCAAACGCAGTAGAGAATGGGTGGAAGCTCTGTTCTGTACAACAGTAGGCTGAGAAGGAGAAGAGTGCTACACTCAATGCTTAGCAAAGTTACTCTGGGGCAGATTTACCCGCTCACCTTGCGAAATGAGCTGCTCCATCCATTTCTGCTTCAGACAATAGCTTTAAAATCAGATGAAACTGAGAGCCTGCTGCTGTGAAGCCTTCTCAGGCTTGTTCAGCAAGCATGGTGGAGTCTTACTTTATGGACTGAGCTACTGGAATGAATGATAAAACAGGAACATCCTAAAAAGAGTGAAGTGCAATTAACATTTTTGTTGAACACAGTGGGATGGATTCATCAACCGTAACAATTTTTTGAATAATTAACTGTGCTGAATTTTTCATAAAAAAATAAATCACAACATTCATCCAGTGGAATTATGACAGTGTGAAGCATGCCTGAATTAGAACAAGATAACTTTGTCTTTGGGTAGGTAAATTCATAGTGCCAGGAAATGTTCTTCTCCCCAGGTTCTAAGAATTATGAGCCTAACATTCTCTTGCAGCACACAGTACAAGCTACTATTAATAATAGATCTATAGCTGAACATAAGGTAAGGAGGGAGTATTTAAAAATTTTTAATTATTCAAATGAAGGAATTAATTGACTGTGCCTTTTTTTGCAGTTCCACAGTATTTCTAAACATTAGAAGAGCTCAGCATGCTAGCAAGAACATAGTAAATACCTAGGAGGAAATAAAAACTGAAATAAGTGGAAACTGAAAGCTTCCCTGATAACTGAAGCTCTGGCATACACACTGTATGCTGTCATTTCAGTTACGTGCAGAAACCAGATACATGATACATTCCTATGTATTTGGGGTCTTGAATGTAAAGAAAAATATGAGCTTACCATTCCTAGCAGAGTGTTTGCATGTTAACAACCTAGCCAAGGTTCTAACCTGGTCACATCTGCCACCATATTGTTTGATTATTTCTCTGAAAAGTATTAAAAAAGTCTGAGTTGGTGAGAGTTGCCAGTGCTGAACTGTTGGCACAATAGCACTCATTAATACTTCCAGACTCACTTGGATGAAGATATCCCATAGCTTGCTGGAACAGACTGATGGGAAAGCCTCTCTAGAAATCCTTAAGGCTAATTTGGCTAAAAAAACCCATCAAACTTAAGTGGAGGCCACGTTGATTTACATATTTATTTTAAGGTAAGCTACTAGCAAAGTTTAATTATTGTTAAATATAAAGGCTGTAGCCTTATAAACAAGTTTTATGCAAGTCAGCATTTTTTCATTCATCTGTGTAGAGAATCAGCATAAAGGCTGCACATAACTTTTTCCTGCCCTAAGCCTTCTTTTGAGAATTTACCTGGAACTGACCTGACTGTTTGTATCAGGCTAGTATTCTTCTTCCCAGGTTTTGTAAACCAGCAGTGTTAAACCGTTCTAAGGCATTGGGAGATCTCTACATGGTTTGTTCATGCACTTCATATGCTACAAGAGCTGAAGTCCATCTACCATAAGTAAGGATGGGAAGCTTTTCTAGGAACAGGCTGGGAATCCCTGACCTGAAGAAGCATCTGTTACCTTGCTGTCAGCCAGAAAAACTGATACCATAAACAAACTGGTACTAGAATTTCCACTCTGTCCTCAAGGCTTCCAAAGCTAGAAGAAATCTGTGTAGTTCTGGTGTTGCACTCTGTATTTCCCCGACGGCTCCTCACTGGGCAGACAGGCACTCTGTCTTAATAAATAGAGTGGTCAAGTTTTTACTTGAGAATAGTTTACTAGAGAATACTTGCTTTTAAGGCTTCTGTCAGGTTTGCTTAGTTGAACTGTATGGATGAGAAGAGCTATCTCTAGACCATGCCAGTAGTTTGAAAGCTCTGATTTTCACACTTTAGCACAAATGTGCTTCTGAATGAACTTTGGTTAATCAGATTTCTGCGACTCAAGCAAATAAAGAGTGAAATACACCCTGGTTGAAAGGAGCTCTGGTCCCATTTAAATCCATTAGAATTTCCTCTCTGAATATTCTCCCAGTACTTATTATTTCATCTAGCTATTGAAGAATAGTTTTGGAGGCATCCAGGGCTGTACACAGATAAAATATTTCAGTAGCTAAAAACTGTTCATAATTAATTTCTTAATGAAAAAGGTTTTACACTTAATGCCTAATATGCTGGATAAGAGATCTATAAACTTTGGAGACTGGCATCTGTTTTCCTCACAAGAGCAGTTCTTCCACTTACTCCCGAGAATACCTTGTTCTACATCTGCAGGTAAAATATTAGCACCTTGCCCATGCCCCTTCAGACTTTGACTTACAATAATGCTGCCAGCAAAGACACAAAGAGGTGTGAAGTGCAGTGGCATTCTTGTACAATGCAGGTATTAAGAACTGAGAATTTTAAAATAGCAATGCTTGCTATTTGAAATTTGGATTTGAGTAAGCATCTTAAGAAAGGTTTTGTGAACCAATGAGATCATAGTTATTTTTCTTGAAGAAAAGAGAATTGCAGTATTTGTGAATTGGGGCATAGCCTAGTCAAGCAGGTAGTTATCTCATCTTTTAGTAAAACAAACAAATCCCCAAACCACCATCCTTGGATAAATTCTGTGTAAACAGGTAGTAACTTACAAGACTTTCTGTTTAAACTTCTGGACAGTAAATCTCACCTGAAAAAAACATGATAATACCATTCTGGGTAAAACGGATGACTGAGCAGACAGCTAGGTATGTAAAATTGATTGATTTATTTATTAGCTAGGGGTTTAGAGGAGATTGTTATCAAGAGAATACTAAGTGGATGTAACTTCTGGAAAAAAAAATACACCTCTCTCAAACAGTCTAGACTAAAAGTGAAGAGAATATTTTGGGGTTTCTGCAAGTAAATTCATAAAAACCAACAAGACTCAACAGATTTTTAGAACAAAATCATAAACTTGTTGTGGTGAGCACCATGATGTGTGGGGGAGGAGGGAGAAGTGCCAGCTGGATCCATCATCTATCTTGGCAATTAGACCATGTTCATCACCATGGTATCAGAATACCTTTACAAGCTGTAAGAGTAATCACCATAAAGGATGTCTAGTTTCTCCTCATGTCCTGGGAGGGATGGCTTTGTTATTGTTCTTGTTATTGTAAAACAGGTAAGTAAAAATAAGGGATTTTACATTTTATTCTTAAGGAGCTCAGATCTGTAGCTGTTCCGATATCACCAGGGAATTAAGCTCACAGCTGTATGCCAGATGCCAAGAAAATTGTATCAGTTCACAGTACTCTTGACTCTCTTCTTGCCCCAGAGGATTGCAGCTGTAGTAACAGATCATAAAGTCAGCAAGAAGTAGCCTTCATCCTCTTACACTGTCAGGGCACAGAAAAGTTGCTTAGTGGATGAAGTCAGGAAGGTAGAAACAGAAATTGTTGAATGTGCTGCTTTTTTTGGCTTCCCTAGGAGTGCAGGCAGCTTCCCTCAGCATGGAGAGCATTCCTCTTCCCTGGAGAGCTGGCCGTGCCACTCTGCCAGCAGAGCATGCCTCCCTGGGCTTCCATGTGCTAATGGACTGAGAGACCACAGTTCAGTTTAAATACATTTTGAGCAATATATAGTTACCTGCACCAGGGCTCACAGGTGCACTGCTTCTAAAAACATCATTTCCTTAAATATTTCTAAATTATGTCATATAACAGGCATTAGAATGTGGCCATTACCTTTCTTGTCTTTACCTTTTCCTATGTTTGGTTGTTTTTATATCACTTAATGTTAGATTTTGCTTTTGCTTTCAATATGAAGAACACTAGCATTATAAAATGACCTCACTGAAACCAATGGAATTTTATGCTCTGTAAAGAATATTTCAATAAAAATAAACTTAATACATCTTGACCCTTGCAGTCGAATCTTCACTCCATTTTATTTAATGGTAATATTCCTGTTAGCACAAATGAGTTAAGACTTTTTCCTCTGAATACAGCTGTCAATAAGTAATTAATGACAACCAAATGATTTAATACTAAAAACATCCTTTGCAATGAGATGGAGAGACTGAAACTGGGCCCAGGTTCATGGGTACTTTGTATGGTGGATGTATTTCTGATCTTGCTATGCAAGTGTTTTGGTTTGGTTTGGTTTGTTTAACTTGAACTAAACATTATGACAAAAAAATAAAAAATTGCTTGTTATGAGATATTTGCTCTTTTTCATTTGTGGTCACTTTGTGTGTTGAAATAATTGCATTGTTTATGTAGGAAAGCAATCCTATTGTTCAGCTCTCTAAATTAGCTGTTTCTTCATATTACCAAGGCTCACTTCAGCTTTCTAGTTTGCAAAGAAGTTGCATGCTATTTCCATTTTAATTTTTTACTTTTAAAGGAGAACAATTACTGTATTCACAGGGAGAATTTGTTAAACTGGAAAATTGTATTTGTTAAACTGGAAAATTGTATTTAAGACTTCAAGGCCTTAAATACAATTACAAAACTGACTTTAAAGAGGCCAACTTTCTGTCAGGTGCATGGGAGTGAATGACAGACTATTTCCCACACACAGCCAAGAAAATTGTGAGTTGTCCTTTTACAGAGTATCCAGTTACGACTGGCCCTGTAAATATTCTTTCCATACAGAAATATTCCTCTTGCAGCTTCTTTACGTTTTAGTCCAATATTAATTGCCTACATAAATATACAGATCAAAGAATCCATTCTGAAAACTGTACTCTCAGGTGCCAGTGTTTATAACCTTCTTGTACTGTGCAATAATCTCCTACGTATGCATTAGGGGGCAGATACATTTAATATGTTACTAGCTTTAGGTTTTATTTCTTAGGTTAGATAATCTGCTGAGTTAAGTATACACTACAACCAAAAGATACCACTAGAATCTGTTGTCAGCATCCTTTCGCACCACGTTTCAAGACTTCCTAATGTGTATTTCACATTACAGTTAAAATCCCTTTATTTTTCCTATTATTTGTCTAGCTGTGGGATCACTACACTTTCACAATAATAAGAAAATTCTAGCCAAATACATGTTACAAAACCACAAAAAAAATTACTATCAGAAAAGTTCTGCTACACTTTATTTACTTTAAACATCTGTTTTTCAGTTTATTATTGACATGATGCAAAGAGCAAGTAGACTGGATTGGTGCCTTTTTATTCAAGATAGCTATAATGGTACAATAGAATGATATCATGGTATAACAGAATACCTAGACAGATGTTCTAGACAAATATTCCATGTATGTGGGTATAACTGAGTTGCCCTGTGCTGAGAAATATTACTGATGAATCCTGTTAACATTATCAGAATGCTCTTTAGAAAGAAAACCGAAGAAATGGTGTTCACCTTTCCACCTTGATTTTTTTTCTGTGAATATATCTGGTTGATATATTATTTCTTTTCACTGGCTATCACACTAGAGGACAGAGAAGTAACTCCATTTGAAGCCAGCTTTATTATGCTCTTTACACTGGCTACAAAAGGAAGAGTTGTTAACATCTGCTTAAAAAAATACCTGTATATGTATTTGTGCACGTCCAGTTTTCCAACATACATGCCTAAATTTAGTGTCTGAATTCATTATTGGGCTTTCAAATGTATGACCTGGTCTTCTGAAGTATTGATCACACAGACATCTGGTGTTTTCTCTGTAAGCTGTGATTATTCAGCATCCCTTGAAGAAAATCACCCAGTGCAGTTTCCACTGTAAATCAGTGGAAAGGCATTTGTTGAATTTAGCAGATACTGAGTTGGCCTGTGGATACTTCATCTTTGGCAACCACATTTGACAGTCCTGGCCCGGCATGAAAACTACACTGTCATGTAATCAAAAAAGTATCACAGAGCTCAGACAATTATTACTTTCTCTGTACCTGTTACATCACCTGTCTTGTGACTTAGCGATTTAAAATCCTGAGCATTTTTTAACAGTTAGCATCCTTTAAAGATGTAACTGTCAGAGAAATTCTCTTCTTCACAAATCTGAAAGTTCCTAAATGTATATATCATTACTATATGTAAGATACAAAATACATCAAACCTCAGATGGAAATGCTGTGACAATGATACAGAGCGAAGCCATTAAATCTCATTCTCAAGGAAGCACACTAAAAAGGTCTAATGCACACTAAAAAGGTCTAATGTTTTTGTAAGAACTTTGATTTTGGTTGCCTGACATTTTGGTAGACATGAAAAATATACAGTGGCTAAAACCACTTGTTAAATAATATAGCAACTTTACATTTCCTGAAGAGCAACTTCTCAACTTCTGAGGTTTACAGCTCCCTTCTCTAGCCCTTGAGGGTGAATAGTGCTAAAACTGACAGACTATAATTGATTCACTAATCTGACTTCTTGTTCTGGCTTCCATCCCTGAGTGTTCCAGGCCTGGAGAATGTGCATTGTAGACTAAAACTTGTCTATCTCTTAATCTCGCTTACTGAGGAGTTTTTGGAAGAGGTATTGGTTAGATCAGCTCCTCAGCTTTTCACATACACTACACAGACAGCAGAGGTTTAGAAAATGTTCTCTGCTCAGTGTCCTTGTCTGTGTCTAAGCACAGCTTCACTATGCTGAGGCACAGTGTACAAATTATTTTACTGACTTTAACCTTGAAAATGTTTAGTGTCATTTCAGGTCTGTTTCAAAACACTTCCTCTCTGCCTTGCAAAGTTGAACTCGTGGTAACAAAGGTGATTGATTGGGTTTTCAGTAGGACGGATACCAAAGCAGTTCAAATTTTTTTGAACCTCTGATCCTTTCTTTTCTTTCTTGTTAACAAGACATAAAGATTTTGTTGGCACAAGTTCTGAATGATCTGCAGAGCCTTCGTTGTCAGTTGCAGTAATCCTCAGACACCCAGCCAATCACTGCAGATCTAAATTCCATGTCAGTCTAATTTATAATAAGCAGGAACATACCTTGTTCACAGGTACTCACAATACTGTTACAATTCAAAAATCCTGTCAGTTTTGCCGAAGAGAGAAACAGACTGGCAGTTTTCCTTGTTCAGAATCCGAGCAATTGCTGTGCAACAGGCAAACCTGAGGGCACAACTCATTTTTCAGCCGTACGGTGACATTTTGTCACTTATTTCCTACTGCTGTATACTGAAGACATTTGCAGTATACATGTGTTCCCTCTTGTATACTTGCAAGTACTCAATTTGCCTTATAAATTTATCTGTTTTTTTCTGAATTTCCTTTTAATTAAACTGAAGCTACAAGAGCTCTCAAGATTTTATTGAGTCCACTCCAGATGTGAATGCTATTGCTGCCTGCCCCAGTAAATGCCATTACTACAGTTCTGGTTTTACAGGAAGACTGAACAGAAAAATGTTAGATGATAAAGGTAATTTCTACACTGTAGAATTGCAGTGCATTTTCTTCCTCCTCAGTGAGCCATGAAAACAAATCTGTATTTTCTTCATTCATGAAGCACCTTCTGGCTCATTAACATCTCTCGATGGTGATCCCTTTGCTATGTGAAAAGTGTATTTTTTTCAGACTTGATGGCAATAACTAGAAAAGGCTCAATGTCTGTAAGATGTTCTAGTTGTTGTGATTTCAGGAAATTATAAGAACAAGCTCATTCTGTCCCAGTCAGTTCATCTTTTTGAATGAAAAGAGGAAGGTAAGTTTAAAAGACGTATGCTCAATAATTGTAAAAGAAGTATATTTAGGACAACACGCTGCAGGCTGACATTTCACATGTTGCTGCATTGGTATGAGAACTAATCATTGCAGTTATTGGATAAAAGAACAAAAGCTGATGAAGTGTTAGCTGTGTAACTGGAAGAAAGGTCTAGAATCAGTTGCAGTTTAACCATCCAGCAAGGCTAACACCAATGGGCAAGTGCACTCCTCACAGAGGCAAGGTAAAACTTTGTAGAAGCAAATGCGACTGTCTGATGTGTGCTGATTAAAGAACACTGAGGTGTTCAAAACAAACTCCTGCGTTGTGCCATTCAGGGATGTTTACAGTATTTGTAAATCATGGGACTGTTTTCAGTATCTGTAAAACCCATCTTGTTTGTACCCTCCTTGTCAAACACATTTTGTTTCTTCAGCTAACTTATTTCTTTCACGTCCCAGGCTACCTTATTGTTCCTCAGAAGACATCTTCTAACATTTAGCTGTACTTCTAAGGACTGGTGATTGCAAGCATGCTGCCGGTTGGCCTGCTACACTAGAATCTTCACCTCTTTTTGTTTTCCAGCTGCCATACATACTGCATCTATACATCCAAACATCCCATTACAGTACGAAATAACTATGAAGGAAACAGCCGTTGACTGCTTCATTGCAGTTTCCACATGACATTTCTTATCACAAAATACCATTCACATCAATACTGCCTGAGATCAGGCCTGTCTAGCTGCTTTGCTGACAGATTTTCACAGCTCTGAAGTGTCTTTTAATAATAATGATTGATCTATATGACATTTCTCAGGAATTAATGATTGGCTAGAAAGCTCCATTGACTCAGTGCTCAGCAGAGGATTGCTCTCTCTGGCACATCATCAGCACCTGGGAAATACTCAGAGACTGCACCAACATTGTTGTTATTAACCAAAATGAAATACAGGATTTGGAACATGGTAATTGCAATTCCTTTGTATGTTCTAATAGCTCTATATTCTTCAGATTTATTGCCACTTCAACATCCAAGTTAACTTGTTCTCTCCCCTGATTCTACTCTTTTTCCAATTCTCTTATTTGTGTAAAAAACCCTCAAGAACCAGTTCTAAGAGGATATACAATGAAGCACAAAGCTGATCATGTATAGTGCACACATACATCTGTAGAGTATGAGTGTGTATGTGTTTCTATCACTTCCACTGAGAGACAGCTGTACACCCCTACAGGACTTAACAGAAAAAAAATTGCACACCTATTTCTAGCTTAAAGTTGAACAAAAAATATTGCCATTGATCCACGTGTGAAAATATATAATAGGAATACTTAGCTTTTTAAAAGATCTGTGCCTACAGTTAAGCATTTCTCTTAACTAAATGGCTATGTGCTTGAGTAAAGACAACTGGATTTATTACTTCTGGGTTCTGTGGGTCAGATCCGAAGTCTTATGGTGCCATAGGAAATGTTTTTTTTTTCAAGGAGCATTAATCAGCTGTTTTCCCCAAGCACATGCCACTTAGGGGCAGATTTTGATCATATGGACTTCAATCCCACAAACATTAGATTCTAGCCTAAATTCCTTGGGCTCTTCTGCTGTAGGGGAATACTGAAGTAAAACGACAGGAACTCATCAAAACAAGAAACTTGTGCCATAGTTAGTCAGGATTATTAGCCCATGAAATAAATTAATTTTTGATGTTATTATTTCTGCATGGGTGTAGCGCTAATCATGCAAACTATTTAAGCAGCTTTCTGGCTGTCAGATCAACAGGGAAACTTGCATAATCTTAAGTGCTTGTCAAGACTGGACCTCAAGTGTGTCTGGATGCAATAATAAGTGGAGAAGCAATTCATTTTGTGCGGTGTTTTCAGCACAAATTGCATCATAAAGTGGTAAATAATAAATAATGGCAGAGAGAAGTATACACAAGGGAGGAATGATAGCATTTCAGAGGAGACTTGAAAGGGGGTGTTTATGGGGTGGAGATTTTAAGAATTAAATATTAAAACCCAGAAAGGCTGGTTTTGGCTGGGACCAATTGTTTTTCTCTGCTAAGAAATAAGGGGCTTTCTAACCTAACTCCTGGACAAAGATACAAGGCTTACTGTCAAACTGTTCAGTGGAATCATCACTGTACTTACGAGTCTATTTTTAAGAGAAGGCAAAGGATTGCAATTAGCTAACTACAGCCCTCTCCAATTCCAAACATCTGCTTTGTCCTCTGTCTCACCTTTAGGTTTATTTACCATTTGACACCACCACGTGGAGTTGGCCGAAGTTCCCGAAGTGCGGCAGCAATACAGCCCCCTTAAAAGAGCAAGTGGGAGAGGAAGGGTACCTTGCTATCAGGGGGGCTCAGCACACCAAGCCCCTCTTCCCCAGCCTACGGCAGCCTGCAAGGCCGCAGTGAGTCTATCGCCGACATTGCCCCGAGGAGAAGGGAGGCTGCTTTAAGCACCAGCCCACACTGCTAAATCACGCCATAGCGGGCTTGTTTCCTACGTTTGGTGGCAGCACAGTATTCAGGATAACGCTGTTGCTACTCGCGCAGGTTACTGCCAAGCCGAAAGACGGAGTTGAGTGAGTTAAATAACAGGGATGGGGACTGAATTTCCAGAGTCAGTTCTCAGTTTGGGGGAAGTTATTTTAATTCAGTGTCTCGCAAACAACCTGCAGCTTCTCTGTGTCCTCTGGAGCCAACCTGTCATTATAACAAGAATTTGAAATAAATGATGCGCAGGGGCAGCTCGTGTTCCGCGGACATGGACGCGGCCTCGCTCTGNGGGCAGCCCCGGGTCTCTGGAGCGCAGCCTGTCGCGGGCGCCTCTCGGAACAGCAGGCTGTGCTCACCGGGCTGCCTCGCTCTCAGTCGCAC
>VWZY01010895.1:18697-28699 GCA_013399075.1 Chloroceryle aenea
AGGAGGAAACCACTCCAGCCTTGGGGATCAGCTAGACCCCTCTGAGCCACCTCCCACCCCAGACTTCTGCAGGGGCTATTTTGACGTGATGGGGCAGTGGGATCCCCCCTTTAACTGCAGCTCGGGGGAGTTCATCTTCTGCTGTGGCACTTGTGGCTTCAGGTTTTGCTGCAAGTTCAAGAAGACAAGGCTTGATCAAAGCACCTGCACAAACTATGAGACGCCGTTGTGGATGAACACTGGGAAGCCTCCTTCCCGCATAGACGACCCTCTTCATGACCCTACCAGGGATAAAACCAACCTCATTGTCTACATCATCTGTGGGGTTGTGGCTGTCATGGTGCTGGTGGGGATCTTCACCAAACTAGGGCTGGAGAAGGCGCACAGACCCCAGCGGGAACACATGTCCAGGTAAGGCTGAGTGCCAGGCAGCAGGGTCCCCTTCCCCTATACCTCCCCTCCTACCCTTAAAGAGGAGAGAAGATCCCACACGTTCCTGCTAAAGAAGCAACTCCTGCCAGGCAGGCTACATTCCCCTGCAAGGCGACTGAGAGAGACCAACTTTGACAAGCAGAGATCCTGTAGTTCCCCAAGTCTAGGTTATCAAAGTACATGCATATTGAGGGAGACTAGAAATAACTGTGGTCTGCACAGACAACAGCCTGTTTTTCTCTGCAGTGTCTCACCCTCTCCCCAGCAAGATCCAGCAAGTGTTGCCGGATATACAGTGCATGAAAAAAAAAATCCTGAAACCAGCAACACTGAATTATAGAAAGCCTGATACGTTCCCTTTTCCCTTTTCCAACTGTTTCAAAGCTTGGAAAATGTTTCTACTTCTCAACAGAAGGATGTAAACAAATGTCATCTCATCCTCCCTCTCCAGCTGCAAAATGGTTTTGGCAGGACCTTCCCTACTCCCCCAACCCTTGAAAGTGTGTGAGCTATTTGTAAAATTTCTAAGCTGTGAAAATGAGCCAGGGTGGAAAGGAAGACAGACACAAAAAGGAAAAGCTATTGCAGAATTTCTTAACATTTTTCAGTTACCGTTGAAAGGTAGGAGATGGAATATTAAAGTCTTGTCTCATCCATATATGTGTGTGTTATACTCTGTATCCACAGCGTAATGGCTGAGTTATCTCAAAGAGCACCTCCCCCAGCCTGAGTTAGGCATGCTGTGTACCATCTACTCCAGATACTGGCTGCCTAGTGGTGGATAGGCAGGTGGGCAATTCAGGACAGAGCCCAGTGGTTTTAACAGCATGTTCCAAACCAATATTGTCACAGTAGTTCAAAATCAAGGCATAACACATTTGTCAAGTTTGCAGTCTGTCGGATTCTTTATGCTAATCCCAGGCACATGAAAGTAAAGCAGATGGGGGGAAGGCATTAAAAAAGGCAAACAGCTCCATTAAAGATTCTAAAAAGATTTCAGCATATTGTGCAACTTTAATGATGAAATGCAATTAAAAGGTTACCTCCTACTGGACGTTCAGTGTGGCAGAAAGCTTCCTCTTGCCCTGACTGGTAATGGTGTAGTTCACGATCTTTAAAGCTTAGGTGAAGAGTCATCCTTTGAAAGATAGTCCAAGAGAGGAACTCAGCACCCAGAGCCTTGGTTTTTTACTGAAATTTCTGCATGACTTTTTGATTAGCCGCTAATCCTAAAACGAACAGAGAATGCCACAGAAATACTCCTACAAATGCATCTAGCAATTGTCTACCAATTATTTGCTATTTATAAACTGGATGATATGGACACGCCTTTGATGCTGAAGAGCAAAGCACATCGCAGAAATTTTAGTCAACTTAACACTGTGTGCCAGTGATAATTTTGCAAAGATGCTTTTTGCTGAGCAAGGTATAATAATACTGTAGACACTTTGAATATTCTCAACTGCTAAACTGAGAAAAAGAATACCTGGGTCTCAGGATCTTTTTAAGAATCTTCAACTACAAAGCTTGTTCAGCCTCTTTCCGTAGTGTCTTCGTGCAGGTAAAAAACCCCAGGGTTTGTAACAGTTAACAAAAAACCAGGACAGGGTGAAGTTGTAGCCATCCCTGCTTCTCTATGTCTCAATAAGGTGCTATTTCTACTAGTAGAAATATCTGCTATCTAAAGTATGGGTGTGAAGTCTTCTGAAAGGATATTCTGTCTTAGTTTATGAAAATAGAATTATAGGGGATTGGGAAATCCTTCTGAAATCCTTCAGTTGTGTATGGATAAAGATTAGGGTTCTGAAGTGGTTCTCAGAAAAGGTTTGTCTGTTACCCCGATTACTTAACAGTGTCTGAGAGCTTGTACTTTTCTTGCCACGAAAATGTTCAAGTCAGGATTATACAGAAACTTGGAAAGTCATGATCACATGGAAAAACAGTCACCCACTCAGCACACATAATAGCTAGTCATGCTCTGAAAAAGCAGTGCTGGAGCTCTTTTTTTTTTTTAAAAAAAAGAAGAAGTTCTCACACTTCTATTGCAGCTGTAGAGCCGTCTTACTATTAATGTGAAAAGGAATTAGATTTGTAAATCCCTCTGGAGATCTAAAAATCTGTTAATCGAGGGAAGAATTAAAGTAACCTCTTTGTCCTCAAAAGTGTGTTTAAATAAAATATTCCATCCTAGATCATTTTGCACTGCTAATGTTCTAAAAATGCTGCAATGCTTAAGAAAGAATTTATCTTTTTATCAGTTAACAGTACCAACAATTAAAACATATGTAGCCTGTATGCATAATCATCTAACCTTAAAACACTCACCAATATAAAAAAAATAAATAAAACAAAAACAAACCAAAAGAACCATTTTTTTCTCTACTGAACCTTATTAGTAAGCAAAAGTATAATGCATTCAGAGCATTAGGTAGGCCAAACCAAAAGTGTTAAGGCTTACTCCATTTTGGCTGGCAGCAAGCAACACAGAGGCTGATTTGTCATGAATTTCCTTAGCTAAGACTGTCTCCTTCCCCTTTCCTAGCCACTAGCTACACCAAACACTCGAATCCTCTTTGTGCCTATGGAAGGGATGGTGCTGCTTCTCAGGAAGACGATGCAAAATGTAAAGTGACCTTTTTTAACCAGGGCTGATTTTTTTTAAAAGTGAACAGAATACAACTGGTGTCAATGATACATTTCCATTTTTGATTTACTAAACATATTTAAATATACCGAGACCTAACACATAGGAGTAAGTCAATAACAGAGTTACGTATAAATAGGAAGAAAACTGTGCCACACATTAATTCCTTGCATTATTTCATCTTGCAGTGAGTGGTTCTGCTGTTGAAGTAAGACACTGTTGTGTCTAAGAGTGGTACAATGTTAGTAAAGGGAACTGCACAGCTTTGGCAAGCACATTTTCTATATGCTCACCTTTCATTACATTTTGTTTAGGGCTATGCCAAAAGAAACCAAGAACACTCCATTGATTTCACTAAATTTTCCTGGAATATTTGACAATGAAAAAGGGAAATGTATTTATTTAGTGAAAACAATCCATAGAACAGAATTTTTACTGGACAAGTCCTTTTAGGAAAAAAGGGTCAAAATTTGTCCTTTTTTTTAGAGAGCTTGTTACTTTTTTTTTTTTTTTTTTTTAGAAAAAAAGGCCAAGTCTGGCACTGCTGACATTTTCTTCCTTGTGACATCAGTGCTTTTTAGTAAAACACTCTTATTGTTGCATGAAACTGCAAATCTGGAAGATAAAAATAGGGAGTGGAGTATAGTATTAACTCTGCATGGCATGCTTTGCTTTAGCCATACTATGAAAATGTTTTGTTTAGATCATTCTCCTTATTTTAAAATTTGTTACTTAACATTAAAAAGAGATAAATACTCCATCTACAGTGTCCAGATACTGTGAGCTATCTGAGCTCTTCTTCCTTTACAGTGTGCTGATCATTCAAAAGGCAGGTACCTGGGAATCATGGATTCTATGGGTGAAATTATTTCTGGTTTTGACCCAATTTTAGGGGCAAAATATGACAAGTGACCTTTCGTGGAGTAACTTGTGTTTCAGCTCCTTCAGGCTTGTACCTGTAAGGGAAATCTCTGGCTCCACGTGCTTTATAGCACCCAAACACTGTATTACACAGCCAAGGAGAAAATTCTTATGGCAAGAGAAATGTTGAAGTTTTATGATACTTGGATAGTTGTGGGCCATACTCCTAGGTACGTAAGGTTTCTCCACTTTGGTCACCCTGCAATCAGCATCAATGCACAGGCCTTGATGATATTGCTGCCTGATTAGAAGGTTATCTTGTCTTTTGCATTTCCTTAAAAAAACATTCCATATAGCAAAGGTGTAGATGAAGACCCTCTGCACATACACGATTTTCCAGTGGGCCCCATGCTAACAGCTTCTTCAGATAATGAACCAGAGCTGTATAATGACATCCGGGTGCAACAAATGCATGAAGATATTAAACTGGACCAATAGGGAATTTCTGGAAGCAAATGACTGTTCAGGGATTTTGTCACATACTGGGGTACAAGACTCCTTTTATCCATTTTGTTACGTAGGTATATCCCAAAAAGAGCAAAATGCAGGTACAGCAATCCATTGGACTTTAGTGACACAAGCCTCTACACATTTTTAACTCTCCCCGACATCAGTAGAAGATAAGGACAAGCTCTTTGTTAAATGAGCTATTCAACTCTGAGAAGAACGTACAACTTTGGCTAACACAGTATAAACATTGGTGCTATGTTGTTAAAAATAGAACTTGATGGTGAGTAGTTCCTTTTTTCTTAACATAGTAGGAGTTGGACAGCTAATCCCTTACATCTCCTTTGAAGAAAAGCCACCCTAAAATAGTAGAAAATTTAGTAGGCATTTTCACAGACAGGCAGTAGTTAATCTGCTATCATGCAGGGTGTTATTTAAAGTCTACAGTGAACAATATTTACCATCAGATTAGGGGCAATGAAGAAAGCTTTTCTGGAAACCTCCTCTCACAAAGCTGGGAAATACTAATCCATGTATTATGAAATCTCAGTTTTACCTCACACAGTGAAGTTAGAAACTTTCATTTGCTTTTCTTCCCAGAAATGTGTTCAGCTGCCTCTGGAATTAGAATTAACACCGATGTCCATTATTTCCTCTGTATAGAGACATATTTGCATAAATTGCCTACATATTAATGGTTTGGGTCCCTACTTATTTTAAACTATGTTTTGCAGTATAACACTTTCCTTTTGCATCATTGTCTATACACCTTTGTGAGATCTACTGATTTTTTGTGACTCTGCTATGTAGGCCAGCTCTGCTATTTCTGCTGTATAAGCATTGCTTGAAATGAGAGCATTGCTCTGATACCATTAATCATCTGGTTACTGTCTTGTGACCTTTTACAGTATCAACATAGTCCTGTGTAACATGTTGATCACAACTGTAACTAATATTTTAATAAGGTAATGCTAGCCATGAACACAATGTGATCAGTATCCTTCAGCTGTGTAGCAAAGCAGTGTTCCTGCAATTTGAAAGCAAAATCCAGTTTAGGATTCCTCTCTGTCTGAAACTTAAGTGAACCTACTTCTTAATGTATAAAAGCACAGCACTTTTGATCAAGAAATCATCATGTCACCCAGTAGAGAAGCTAGATGATACTTGCCTTGGTTTTCTCCAGTGAATGTCCTTAATTTTATTTATTTATTAATTTATAAACTAGCCTTTCTTGATGCAGTATCTAGGACACTGTATATAGTTTTGCAAAAAATTAAACTAAACTGGGCACAGTGCCCAGAAAATGTATCCCTTCCCTTGAAAAAAAAAATCTCAAGGGGTCTAAAATATTAAAAGTAGTAAAACAAAAAAGAAGGCAACTAATGGTCAGGGATGCACTGACCTGAATAGAAAAGACTTGCACTGAACCCTGAAGTAACAACAGTAACCCTAGTAACACATACCATCACTTTCCTTCATCCAAGGCAACAGCTTCTTGGGTGGGCCAGTTATTTCAGATCAGCAGGTATCTATATAGTTTATGTCTAAGGGCTAATCTGGGGATCCACAGGGCTGATACAGGCATTGAGTGCTTATCTGTGTGCCTAAAAATGGATTCAGGCTTAGCAGGATGCTTGTCAGTGAAACTAGTCCTTAGAAAATGCACCCGAGCAGGATGGATCTGTCTGTCTTTCAGACAGAGTTACTGCCTGCAGCTCTACAGAAAAAGTCCACAGCCAGTATCAGGCTGGGCCCAGCCTAACTGTATGGAATTCTTTTGCTTGCTCCCTCTTTGCCAGCATAAAGCTTTCAGCCTGTTTCTGAACAGGCTTCAGAACAGCAAGGCATGTTCCTGTGCAAGCTTTGCTCCATCTTAATGGCTAGGACACTCAGACTTTTTTCATCTCCCCTTCTGGATGGGAAAACCTCAAATCCCTGGATCACTGAAGAGTGTTATGCACACTGGATTTCTCCATGACAATCGTGTGACCATTGTTGTGTGGTGCTCTGTGCAAATGCACGTGTGAGAATTTACTTTTGACAGTCCTTGCTAGTAATCTAGGTGCAGAGATAGCTACTTTGTGAAAGCTACAGGCAGGGGCGAGGTGCAGAGGTGTTCAGCTTAACCAAGATACAACTGTGACTGAGCACACGCCATGGCAGAACACTACAAGTCTCAACAAGCTCACATTATTACCTGCAAAGCCAAGACAGCTGAAGAACTTAGTGTGTTTCTGTGTGTTACTGCTAGAACACTAAGACAACCTAAACCCTTAGGTGCCTTAGACCTCATTTCTCATAGGATTCCTTGATTTTGCTGTGAATGGAGCTGGTTTCTCCAGCAAAAGCTATGATGGACTGCTTTTCAGCCTTAAAAGACCTTGGAATGTACTGGTAATGCCTTACAGATTTTACAGCTTCATTCTGATTTTGTTTGATTTTCAGGGCTCTTGCTGATGTCATGCGACCTCAAGGTCCTTGCACAACAGATCATATGGAAAGAGATCTAAACATTGTGGTACATGTGCAACATTATGAAAACATGGAGACGAGACCGCTTCCAAATAACCTACGTGAGTTGCATTATGCCTTTATCACTGTATCTGGAGGGCTGGCACTAAAATGAGCATTCTGAAACACACATTTCTGGATGTCAAATGAAGACCAACAGTACACAGGTTCTTGCAAATTAGAAATATTCTTTATTTCAGAAGCAGAAATATTTAGGATTTCCTAGCACAAGCCACTTTGAGTAGAAAAATTAGTTATTATATTTCTTTCTAATGAGTTTTCTTAGGTGACTAATATTGGTTTCATATCTTTGTCTCCTTTTACCTGGTGTGTTTGCTGAGCTATGATACCAAAATGCAAATGGTTAAGCTTTCAGCAAGACTGAACAAGATGTTTTATAGGGCTGTAACATCCAACAGAAAAGAGGTCTCATTAGGCTGTTGTATCATCTTCACTGGTGAAATAGTTAAATGTGTTCCTGGGAAGCATCAAGTGGTTGTTGTTTTCAATTTATCTTTTAAATTGATTTCCTTTCTAAGGAAAAGGGAAGAGAAATGTTATTATTTTAAGTTTAAAAAAATAATAATTATCCTATATCTATGATTCTGTGTTTATGTTACTGAAGGCAAGGAAAAAGTGCACCTTGGAGCTTCAGAGAAAATATGAGGATATTTCAAGTGAACTTATTTCTCAGTCTTGTATTGGAGTACAGTACAGCTCTTTCTCATCTCAGATACATTTTCCTTCTGTGATGAACAGTTCTACTGCAGTTTTAATTTGGATCTATATTTATGTATTTTTTATTAATCTACATCTTAAATATATGTACACATGCATAGAAATCATAGATAATATATTTACAAAGTCAAGTTCAATACATTTATTTTTAAAAAGAGTATCATTCAGGAAGGTTTAGATTGGGTTGCTTTATTCTGTCCTCTAGGTCAGTGTAGATGTGCATTTTACTGCAAATACACTTTTACTGTGTTGGCATTTGGATTTTGAAGCATTTAAAGCATATGCACTTGTCTTTTCCGTATCCTTCTGTAACTAGCAAGGAGAAACTTTTCTTATGTTTGGACAAATAGTGAGTTTTATTTGGACCACAATGTGTAGTTATTATGAGATTTTACTGCTTTCTTTTGGGGAAGGGTGTAAAAACAGTTGGGGAATGAGCAGATTGATATGCTGCATGCACTCCTGATGCTTGTTTTGTGGTAGAGGCTAACTGCTATTTCTGATGTGTATCATTCCAATGTAATAGGAGAGAATTAAAACTGTGATGTCTGATAAAGACACCACAAATAGTAAGGTGTGACACCCAATCTGTTTGCAAAGCTCTCCAGCAGAGTGCTTCCCCCTGGGCTAGTGCAGTTCTCTGCTGCAGAGGGGAAACACACACATACTGCAGCATTCCACCCCTGGTTGTGTAAACACACACCACTGCTGGAGGGGCACTTGTGCTTCTCTCTCAGTCAAAGGTGCTCTAGTGTCCTGGAGCTGAGGTGGTGAAGTTCTGAAAGTTTAAGGAGGGTAGAAATATGGACTAGATCTCTTTGCTCTGTGTATTTCTCTTTGCTCATCTTTGAACCTTCCCGTGACCATGTATTCAAGAAGATGCTAAATGTTAATGAACGGGGTACAATCCTCATTTGCTCTCATGTGAAATGTTTATGCAGAAAGTAGAGATTCTTACTGCATTGATTTTATCTAGATTTTGGTAACCATCACAAGAGATATTTTGCTTTAAATTCCTTTGCTTTAAAATCCTACAATATGGGACATGACACAGCAGGTCTTTAAATTCATTGTTTCTTGGATTTGAACTCAGATTTAAACTCTTGCATATATACATAGAAGCACTACTGCTACTTTGGAGCTCTCTTAATCTGTTGGGTAATGAATAGGGGCAGTCCCCAAACTGCTTCACGTGCAGCTCAAGCATTCCTGCTACAGATGGAAACCTCAAAGGCAAGCAGGTGTGATGGAGAATGTTTCAGTCCTTAGTCAATTTATGAATTAAGTCAGTCATTTCAGATTGGCCAATGCAGACCTTCAGGTGGTGAAATTACTCAAGGTGTTCTGTAACTGATACTGTATGATTCATACTATACATAGTTACATTTACTTCATAGCAAGTAGATTATTTTTTATTTTTTACCCCTATATTACCTCATAAACTCATTTTGAAGATAACTAAATGACCTACTAGACTTAGCCAGAACATCACCAATGATTGAAGTCTGTCGAGGGCATGTGCATTTATGGTGCAGAAAAAATCTTTATAAAGAAAAATAATTAAGATAATTTGTCCAAGTCCAGTATCTTAAGGTTTTGAGATTTTATAGTGGAGTTCTGAAACACTATGAGAGTCAAAGTGTTTTAAGAAGGGAAGCTCTGTCAAAATGACACAGTTTGCATGATCTCTGACCCTGGAAATGAGTGTGGTTTTGTCTCTGGACTGTTTGTTACCAGAGGACAAAGATTTTCCAAGATGCCTGCAGCTACTCCAGCTATTTGCCAGCACAGTCCAGTGGAAGGCCAAAAGTAGAAATCACTTTTTTGTAGCATCTTGGAGTTTACTCAGTTTCTTTTCCCCTCTTAATTCCAGACAAGACCAGACATATTTAAGGTTCTGGAAAAACAGAGGTTTTTTTCTTTGCCCTTGTGAGTCCAGACAACCTAGATCCTTGTCAGTAAAAGCTGTTGTCATAAAAAAAAAAGCTAGTTGTCATAATTTTCTTCCACTACTGTGCTTTACTTAGGATTACTTTTCCATTATTTCCCTTGATTCACATGCATTAGAATATAGTGGTGCTTTCTAAAGAAGTAGCATATATCTACCAAGAATTGTAGCATTCAGGTTTTCTACCAGGAAACAGTAAATAAAATAAAATGAAATGAAAAAAAAGGAGACATCTAAAAGTTATGTTAAAAGTACAAACCCAAAAGCAAACCTTCCTGAAGAATTTGCATTCTTTTGTTCATCTCTGACTTTCATAAATCTTAAGAAAGCAGCAGCATTCAAGATTTTCTTTTTTTTTTTT
>VWZY01010895.1:28723-123173 GCA_013399075.1 Chloroceryle aenea
TTCCTACGTACTGTGTTAGAAGTAAGCTCTTTATTTGACTTGTTGAGATTACAACACTGGTGCAGTGGGAGTTAGGAGCTACATCCTCATTTCCAAAATGTGATTACTGCTATTATTTCTAATTTATAATCTATGATGGTAAGAGTAGAACAAGTACTTAAGTTAGTGCAACCCAGTCACTTTTACTAATGCTTAATAAAAGCTCCATTACACCCTCCTCAGTAGGAACTAGCCTTGCACTAGTGTGTTTAAAGCATTTATGCAGACTCCCAAGATAAAGGTGACTCTAAGGGAAAGCCACTTCTAGATTAGGAGGTTGAAAGATGACAAATACTAGTTTTAGATAGTTTGACATGTATGGATTATTTCTTCATTATGAATTTCACCTTAAAGAAATGAAGTGCATTGTAAACACCCCTCAGAGAAGAAGCTGTTGTACAGTATCAAAAGTCCAGTTTTAATACTGGGCCAAGGATTTGCAGCACACGTGATTAAAATTACTTTTTCTCTCTTAAATATATGGAAGGGAATAATATGTTTGCTGCTGCATTTGATTGTCAATTGTCCTGGATATTTACTGACTACAAATGCTAATGCTGAAACAAAGCTAAGACATTTCTGTAGCTGGTGCCTTATGATAAACTAAGTTTTGCTTTTTCTTTGTTTCTGCACTAAGACAGCAAGCATTTAAATAGCAGGGCATTTTTTTAAGTACTTGCATATTGAAATAAGCATTCTGTATTCCTGTGCTTCCTCCCCTTTCTGGAAATAGAAGCTCAGCCTCTGTTTTCTGGGGAGAGAAACCATCACTAGTTTGACCCTGTGGAAATAGAGTTAGAATTTGCAAGGATATTTTTTCAATCTCTTTCATCTCTAGTGAATATGCTTTTTGTTGTTGTTGTTGAATACAGTGGTCTTTGGCAAACTTATTATTTTTATTCTTAACTTACATAAACATGCTCATAGAGGATGATTCACTGGATTGCACTGCCTGAATAGAATTCCTACTGTTGCTCATGGGCAATAAGCATACAGCCATAATTAAGAAACTTAAGTAAAGAGAAGTACTATTATTTGAAATGCAAAGCTCTTGAAGTATATAAAACATAATAACTAAATTACTTACACGGTAACTGATGGACAAGGAATTGCATAATCCTGAAGAATTAGTCATTGAGAATGTGCAGGTTATTACTGTAATAATATGCTTCTGGCCACAGGGGCCAAAAGCCTTGCTCACAGAGAGCTGTGAATAACTCTGTTTGGCCTCATTGGTATCTAGGTTGTTTGATTACAGTAAAATGGTTTGTTTTAGGCCTGGCTTTATGGACAGTCTAGCCCAGAAGAGCTGGAATATGCTCTTCATAAAATTTAATTAGCTGCTCACTCCCTCACTTAGAAGGACAGGGTTCCAGCCATGTGTTATGAGTGAAAAGGTGGACAATACTAATAAGTTTTCAGCCAAGACAAAGACAGTTTTAGCACAGCAACAGGAGGAGAAGTATAGCAGTACTGCTGATGGGGTGGAACAAGACAGTGAAGAATGAGGCAGAATAAAATGGCTAGATTAATTGGAGAAGGAATTTAGTTCACATGAAATTGCAGTGCTATGAGAGAGGTAAGGGACTTTCATCATTAAGTATTGTAATTTTTTTTCCATTTAAAGCCTCAGTCTTCGTTGCCAGTATGCAAAACCTCATTTTACTGGGGTTTCTATGATCTATCCAAGATGTACCTTAACACTATTCAAAAATCTGATACTTTAGATTAAATTGCTAAACTAAAAGATAGTAGACTTAAATTAACCCTGGGGGAGGGCTACTTACTACATTTTGATTGTAACTTACAACAAGGAGGACAAATTCCACATTTAAATATACTCTTCACAAAACTAATGATAGAAGAAAAAGACCACACTACCATCACCCATGTCATGTCAAATGAAATATTCTAATTTTTGAATATAATTTCTGCTTAAGGTTAAAAGCTGCAAGCTGCTTTGACACAGCTATCTTGAGACCACTTTTTAAACCACTTTAATTTCTAGATAATGACTTCAACTGAAATGATGTTACCAGTAGAACTTCAAAGCATTAATGAATTGATGATAGAAATTTTGTTAATATAATTACAGCTATAGCAATGCATTCCAGAGCTCCAAAGCTTCCACGCTGGAAACAAAATTTCCCTTTTAAACACAGAGTGTGACGATGCATTTCTCTTGCAACTCAGTCAGTTACTGTAAGACAGTAATGTTTAATCACTTCTGAATGTGTGCTTAGCCTCACTATCATTAATATAAAAAATGTTCCTAATTTACATTCAGATTTTAATTCAGATGCATGATGTTGATTTGTGAGAAGATGCTGTGGAACTTCTTGAAAGACCAATGAGTATTTTCAAGGAAGCTAATTACAACCTGAGAATATGAGCTTCTGAGTATGTTTAGGAAAGACAAAAGCTAAACCTAATTAAATATTTCATTTGTCATTCACTGGTGTACATTTCATCAACTAGTTTTTTTTAGAAAACAGGGTGATTTTGAAAATGTTAATACATATCATGCACAATTACTTTTTATTTGTAACTTCTTCACCAAGAGTAATATGTCATAACTCTAGCAATGCTCCTTCTACCATATAATTAATTCCTTGACTTTGAAATCATCCTGTTGGGTTAATCTGGCAAAGGAAAAAAAAAAGCTCTAGGAAATAGCAAGCACACATTTTTTCATCAACAAGGACTGAGGGATTGCATTCTGGGTCTGTAATCAAACAAATCTGTGAACTTATCATCAAGTTTATGTTCAATAGGTGTCCTCTTTATTCTAAACTATTTCTTTTTGGATACATTTTTACTGGAAACCCCATGGGAATGTTATGCACCCTACTGCAACTTTAGTGAGTGTTTGAGCCACGCTGGGTAGGTAGGTCTGCACAAGCTCTGCTCCATACAACCACTCCTGGTAGGACTGAACAATGAAGTTTTCACGCTATCTTTCTTCATTTATTGTACAATAAGAACAATTAGGTTAGATTGCTGCCTTGCATCCTATCATTTCCTTCTAGTCTGCTTTTAATTCTGATACATTTGACATATTTTGATAAAAATAAAATGTATTTGGGAGAAATACTGTTAATTACTGATATTATCCTTTAGCAGCAATAATTAACATTATTGCAATAAATATTATTTAGAATATATTTTTATGCTTTCTAATGTAGTTTAAAATCCTGAATGATTATTTAATAAAATTCAAATTATTGTCATGACAGAGGAAAGCGTTGCTGTACTAGACAGTATAAGCAGCTCTGAGTTGCACAACAGCAGACTTGAAAAGTACATGTAAAGGATGCCACTCATTCTGCTGTCAGAGGGCTGCAGATTAAAGGACTTTGAAATGTTGCCCAGTAGTACAGGGATGTATTTACCATCTACGAGATCACAGAATCATAGAACTGTCAGGGTTGAAAGGGACCTCAAAGATCATCTAGAAGATGAAAAGTTCCATATCTAAATGTGGTTTGGCTTTGGAAAACAGTTACGTTTCCCTTGAGGTTCTACTTACACTTCCATACTCGCCACATAATTATTTACTAAGGGTTTAGTTCCATAGGTGTTTGTTATTAGCTATTGATATGACCTGTCATCAAATACTCACCTGAAAACAAAGCATCCTCTACTATGTTGACACTTTGCAATCTAAGTTCCACTTACTGGATTTTATTAATGAGGTGATATTCCTGTTACATACTACTCAGTTTTCTATTTAAAGTTGTATTTTATCTTTCGACAGACACACTGCATAACAGCATTCACAATATTGAATAACTTCCAATGCAAAATATTCCCAGTATTAACCACAGCTCTCAGCAAGATAAATGCTTCCTGCCTGTTGCAATCTCTTCACTTCACTGGGATTCTTGATGTTTAAAAAACAATAGGTATCGTGTTTTGAAATAAAACCTCAACACCACAACCTTTTTATGAATGTATTCTGCCAAATTTCAGCTCCTCAAAATGAAGAGGATAGAGATTGAGATACCTTTTTTTTTTTTTAATATGGCATGAATCATTTCATTGAAAAGCAAACAAAAAGCACCTTTTGCTTTCACTGTTGGCTTGCCAACACCATCACTGACACAAAATACCCTTGCATTTTCCATGCCAAAACAATATTGGTTTTAACTGTTGACTTACAGCTTAATCATCTCTCTAAATCCATTAATTCCCACCCTCATGTTTTGTCTCACAAAACCCACAGATTTGTAACACAAATGATAAAAACATAAATTCATTAATACCTTAGTTTCTCTCCATGCATTTGGGTGCAAGCATTAATTATTGCAAACTGATATTTCCACAGTAAACATTTTGTGTAGTCGGCCAAGGACAAACAGCCTAACTGGTCTGCTAGTCTGGCCAGGTGGCTCTGGCCTGTGTAAAACAAAATGCTTACATCATTTCGAAGTAAATTAAGATGAATTCCTGAGCATCCCTGTGTGAAGAAGAATGAGGTCTACCAACAGTATTTTATAAACAGCTTCCTAAGAGGAATCTTAGTCCTTTCAGCATCATTCTCATCCAGGATTTAAACTAAGGAATTTGATGGTGACTTATACATTTTTGCTCTTTCTTTTATATATTGGAGGTCACAAAGCAGTTCCTGTGCAACGTGATCTCAGCAGTTTCTGCCAGGTCCTGAGCTGCGATAGGAACGGCGATAGTTTCCTAAAAGCTTTGCTCTACCTCATCAAATGACTAACTCTAGTTTCAATAATATATTTTGCATTTATAATAATGAATTAAACTACTTCTCCTTTTTCCCTAAACTGGAAGGGTGGAGAACTACATTTGACCTACAGTAATCCAGATTCTTTCTAAAGTTTCAAGTTAATTTCTGAATAGCTGTCAATACTGTGAAGAAAAATGCCTTAAACTTTGACAGAAATACACCTGACCACCATTTCATCTTGAACACTTTCAAGTTTCTAGTCATAGCCCTGTAGTTAAATTGCCATCCGATGCTGTTCTTAGTTAAATGAACTCCAATAAGGACTTTGTGAGCAAAATCATGTATATTTATGAGTGATTACTTCTTCCCCATCATTTTAACACTTTATTTTACTTCAGTTCTTGCTTGTTCTCCTCGCTTAAGGACATCCACTTAAAAAAAGATGTCTGTCAAAAGGAATAGTTAATCCTGGAAATAATTTGCTCCAACAAAGATCTTCATAAGCATAAAAAAATCAGAAAAAAATTCCATGCACTCTATAGGATAAGACATTCACAGAAGGTTTTTGCATAAATGTTTGAATAGAATAGAGATTTATTTTTTTATAAGAGTTACAATGAGCAAAATTCACTATTAACAGCCATTTCTGTATTCTCCAGCAAGTGTCTGGGGTTTATCTTGTGTCTGCACTGAACTTACTGCACCAAAGTCAGTAAACTAAAATTTTTTCTTGGGAGTCTAGTATGCTACTCAACCATGCAAAGGTACAGTTGTGATGGTAGAGAGGCTAGGGGCTAAGCGTGGATAAAAATGCTCTGAATCTTCAGCAATAATAAAAGTTTTTTGCAGATGCCCACATTTTAGCAGATGTAGAGGATAAATATATAAAATACAATTTATATTATTAAGGTAGCTCTTTCTCTGGCTTGTTCCTTATATTAATAATTTAATACACACATCTAAAATTACCTAACTCACTAATTCTTTTTCCAGCTGTGATCCTACACCTCTTATAGAGAGGTCTAAATAACTATGTCCAAAGAAATTAAGCTTATTTCCTCTGAGAGTTAGCAAATTAGAATAGAAAAAACCCAAAACCAAAGCAACAACCCAAACCCACCAGTGCTGCAGGATTCTTTTCAAGAGCATACAAATATCATACTTCATGATATGATGGTTTGTCATAATCTAGCATTTTAGACCCTTTAACAATTACTTGTGAAAATCTTGTCTGAGATATTTCTTTGCAAGCTACACCTAGGTGAACACCATTTCCACCCTTTCTACAAATACAGAGGCACGGATGAAGATGACTCTGGAACCAGAAGCACAGAGCTAGATCTAAATCTGCAGGTGTGAATCACCAATCTGTTTGATGCATAGGAAACAACTTCCAGGTTTTGAAGCATCAAAACTACCCAGCCATTTTTGGAAAGGAAGACAAGCAGTCCATGAAAATCTAGTCTCTGTACCTTAGTGCTTTGCTGAAATTGTCCACTGGAGTAACACTAATGTTCCCCTTTCCTCTTTACCACTTCTTATGTCTGTTCATCAGGAAGAGGAAGGTTTGTTCCTCTCCACTCCAACCCCTCCGCGTCTCAGGTTCCTTTTGCACTTCTTGATTTGTTTCTGGACAAAGAATAACATGCTTTGTTTTTTTCAGTGTTAGCCATTCTGGTATTCACATACTGGCTGATCAGCAAACAGAACAAAGCAAGTAAACAACTTGAGTTTGCACTTTAGCCTTTTGTCTCCGTTCAGCCGTTTGTTTTCCTTGAGATCTCAATAACACTGGAAGGGGCAAGAGTGTTAAAAGTTACTAGAGGGAGTAACAGACCAAAAAAACCCCAACACATTAGCTGTGTTCTCTTTTCAGAACAATAAATCTAGAGTTATTTACTGAGTGTAATAAAATGCTACAGACATTGTTAGCATGAAATTTAGATCTATAAATCAAATGTGCATTGAGATGCTGCTTTGAGAGTCTGTAATCATCATATAGGGAGATCTAGTTATCAAAGGCTGGGAATGCCAGGAAAACAAGAAAATAAGGATAGAATCATCTATGGCACATCCCCTTCCCCATGGATCAAAGAAGCTAGCTATCAGGATGATGCCCAGTTTGTAATGTCTAATTGTATAGAAAAATCTGAAGGGAGCCAGGATATGTCACAAGATAAGCTCATTGAGGAAAATACAAGCTCAAAACTTGGCAGATGATATATTAATTGCTAATTGTTCTTACTTCAACTTTATATGATATTAAGTGTGCATTAGAAGCCTTCAAGTGTAAAATGCACACTATATTAATGCAGTTCAAAGCAGCATTAATCCTTCTTTATGGCTTGCAACACTCTTGAGAAAGAAGATATTGCACAGTTTCAAGGATGGAAACTCCCTGCTGTTAAGCAATGTGAGGGTAACTGGCAGATTACAAAGGGAGAAGCCCTGAGTTCATATTTTCCTATGAGAATCTATGTATGTAGAAGTGGATTTGTTTCTCCATATGCCTATAGCCTATAGAGAGTTTGAGACCAGGGCACCCTGGAAGTTGGTGAGCATGAACTAGTAACTTTAAGAATACTCTTCTCATAATTACTGACTAGGTTTTTCAGCATGAAGGAATTAACAGAAGAGGAATAATTTTATCTTAATTATCAACCCATTAAAATAAAACTAGAGCATATGCATGCCATCCTCCAATATCACAGGCATGACTGAAACCTGACATTCAGTATGTCATCATCAATATTCTGTCATCTGAAGAATACTTTTGAAATACTCCCATGGCAACTTCCATCCACAGATTTCACTGCATCTGACCCATGTGAGATAATTGCAAGTTGTATGCAGACTGCTTGGTCAGTCTGTCTTGTGGATTTGATACCAGTGACAGCTCCTAACTCTCATGCTCGTGAGCTTTCCTCTCATTAAGCACACAGAGTGCCTTTTTTACATCATACACAGAACTAAAACAGGTACATGCTTCCTCTTGCATTGAAACAGTTCCTGATACCCACTTCATATTAAAAGTAGTGAAGCCTTACAGATGGAGCTGTGTCCATGTGAAGGAAACCTGAGCTTTTTTTTCAGTCTGAATGCATGCTGAGTGCCTCTGAGCATCACATCATCTTTGTGCTTCATATTGTAGAATGGTGTTGCAGAAGCCAGTGCAGAACTAGCTGTAGTCCATCAATCCATTATTGTATTTACGTTAGATACCTACAGCCAGACTGCATAGGTTGCTGCTGCCACAGCTGTCTGAAGTTGTATCCACTGCTACCACTACCAGTCAGAGCAAACTAGGCTTGGCAAATTGCAGTACACGATAACAGCAAGCCTGGCAGGCCCAGTTAGTGAATGAGGATCAGCATAGCCTTAACATAAAGAAATCCCAGATGAAATGGCAACTTGCTCAGTGTGGATGCATTGAACGTATGGGATGAGAGAAGCTGTCAAAGGACGATGACAATGAAGCTGACAGAAAGAGTGGGTTCAATTTGAAATGCTCCAGAGGTTCTTTTTTCAAAAAGGGTTCAAAATTTCAGAATTAGGCAGTGTCTAAAACCTGGAGTTGTCTACCTTGATCACTGAACTTTCAGAACAGAGACCGGTGTCTGAAGAACAGTCATTGCCCCATGGGTAAATTCACCTGGACTGACCATTTAGCACTGTGTCTGTCAACTTAACTCATTTGGTAGATGTTTGGATGATAACCATATTATATATTTCTTTTTAAGCCACCAAAAAATAGTATCAGAAGAGTAAGCAAAAATAATCCTGAAAAACAAACTCATTTTCAACAGTAGTAATAATACCTTAATGATTTACCCATCTGTGACCCAAAAGCAGGCCAGGCAAAGTCTCATTCTCTGCACCCCAGAGTAACTAGGAGATGATACCATTGTTTCAGCTCAGTCTCTCTCACACTTGATCTCTTTCTTGCCCATCAAAGCTTTTCTTGCTTTCATGTCTGTGATTCTGCTTTTCTGTGCCTGACAGTTGTAATGAAGTTATACCAGAGTAAGTGACAAGGCAAGTATTCTTGAAAAATACTGTCAGAAGAGATGAAATTAAATAGCTAGTACCTGACATCAGTTGCTGGAAATGATCACCAGTATGTAAATCTATGTCATGCTCTGTAACTTATAGAAAAAAAAAAAAGTATTTGTTTAAAGGTCATCATTAATTAAAAATCAATGAAAACACTTATAAATGCATGGAAATAACTCACTGTTAAAGTGTCACTGCAGCATAAGGATCTGTAAAGTTGATATGGGAAAGGACAGCATACATTTGTCACAGTCTGAAATGCTAAGGCCTGGATAACAAGCATAGGCCAAAGGTTGTCCCCTGGATGAACCCCATAATGTTATATTTTATAATTAATAACTGAACCTTATTTTGCTTAACTAACCACTGAAAAAAATGTTTTTGTTAGGACATTGTTCTAATGCTTACGCTGCAACAATTAGTGCTCATCAAGAGACATGTAGTTAGAGCTAAAAAAGATGGTGAAAATGGACATCCAGCCTGTTCAGAGGTCAGACCTTGTAGCTGGAGATACAATAGGTAATGAAAACAGACATCTAAAGATCAGAAATATGTGGTTTAAGCCAACAAAAAAGGTAGGAAAGCTCCCTTGGGTCTTGCCCCAGGCCCTGGCCAGGCTTTGGGTAGCACCTAACAGGGCACCATTTTTTCTGCATAAAAAACATGGAAGCCATCCTGACTTGCTGAATTTGGTGATTGAGTATTACAAAAGCTGGACCCTCTTGCAGCGACGTTGGAGATCTCACCTATGAGTGGATGCACTGCGTTAAGACCTCCCAGTTGTCAGGATGGGTTCTCCAAATCCTGGCTGCCACTGGGGCTCCCCAGCGACTGCGGGTCTGGAAGATGGGAACGGATCAATATGGCAATTGGTGAGGTATCTTTCTTCATCACTAGCATTTCTTTGTGGAGTAATGATTAGGTGCATTACCTTGCTTATTGTCCCTGCTGCTTATAATAGAGTATAATAAGCTTATCTTTTGGTAACTAAGTGCCTTGTTTCACTGCTGTATTATCTTGAGATAAACAGTAAAATAAGCCTGTNGGGTAGCACCTAACAGGGCACCATTTTTTCTGCATAAAAAACATGGAAGCCATCCTGACTTGCTGAATTTGGTGATTGAGTATTACAAAAGCTGGACCCTCTTGCAGCGACGTTGGAGATCTCACCTATGAGTGGATGCACTGCGTTAAGACCTCCCAGTTGTCAGGATGGGTTCTCCAAATCCTGGCTGCCACTGGGGCTCCCCAGCGACGTCGGGTCTGGAAGATGGGAACGGATCAATATGGCAATTGGTGAGGTATCTTTCTTCATCACTAGCATTTCTTTGTGGAGTAATGATTAGGTGCATTACCTTGCTTATTGTCCCTGCTGCTTATAATAGAGTATAATAAGCTTATCTTTTGGTAACTAAGTGCCTTGTTTCACTGGTGTATTATCTTGAGATAAACAGTAAAATAAGCCTGTGTCCCACAGTTGACTCTGTCAACTGGCAAAACACAGTTTCAACACCAACTCTAGCTGAAAAAGTGTTGGAATTTTTAAAAGCCTGAAGTTGTGATATTCATGTTAGAATGAACATGTGGGAGCTTTAAACAAATAAATCTATTTTCATACATACGTTAACATTCTTATTACCTCGGGATACTTTGACTCTCTCTGTGCTCTAAAATGAAATGTGACATTCCTCCTCTCTCCCCATCAAATTTCCAAATTTAGGCCACTTATGTACAAAGGAGTTGTAAGCTGCCACAGTATGCACAGCAACATTGAGATATATAGCCCCACATATGCTGTGTAACATGTAACATATATAGCCCATCATATTCACAATGCACAGTTGACATTTGATCCAAAGAGTGAACAGAGAGTAACAGAATGTATTTTTTTCCTGAGCTGTGTAAGCAATCCTCATTTTGCTACTGCCTCACCTTTAAATATTAGTAGGGGAAGGAGCTGTTTGTTTCGATACACCTTTGTATGAATATATCCACAAAAATGCCTTCTGAGAGATGAATTTTCAAACATTATCCACAGTTAACTATTACGAGAACTAACTGATAGTTAGTTAACTGAACTAACTTGCTGAACTTTCTGAAGCAAACAAATATCCTTTAGCAGCAGCAGCAGCATGATTTTTCACCCATTAATGGTAGAGTTTTGTTACTACAGTAACAATCAGTGATAGGCACAGGAAAGTAAAGAAAAAAGTTATCTTTGGATCTCAGGAATTAGTGCAAAATAATGTGAAAGTTACAATAGCATCCTGATCCTGATCCAAAACCCAGGAAGCCAGCTACTGTCTTTCATTGCCTTTGACAGTCTTTGAGTTCCATCCCCAATGTTCTAAACAAATATGCTTGAGATGTGACAGTATAAGCTGTATCAGCATAATGCTATAATAATTTCAGAAATATAATACAATAAACACTATCATTGTTTATATAATCAAGATATTCCCATCTCATAATCCAAAAATGCTTGTAACAATCTGTTGTGTTACTTACATTGACTTTATTACCTACCATGGGTACACTGAGATGTAATTTAAAACAGAAACAACAGAGCACTGGGGATAAGGAAATGCTGATCGAAACCGTAAGGATTTCTGGAGGTCACAAACATCCTGGCAGTCTGCCAGGATCACAGTTGCTGACTGGAGAATACTTTCCATTTTCTCTTCAACTCCAGATTAACACAGTTATTAAAATAAACACTCTGAAGAAATTAAAAACTGCTCCTAACCAGGAGCTCATTTTCAGGGTAGAATGGGAGAACCCTATATTCTCATATCTATAATGATTTGAATAAGAGTATTAAAATATTTTAAAATGTAAAATAACTACCCGGACTACATTATTAATTTTTATGCAGTTCATTAAAGAAATTAGCTTAGTTGGCAATGGTGGTTCAAAAATAAGATATAAAATGTGAGTGTATGAAAAAACTTCTATTGAAGCAAATGTAGACGTTGAAAAAATATACTATTGTAAAAAAAACAAACCTAAAGGGACTGGATGGTGATTAAATTGAACACAGAGCTCATCACATCTGGATCTCCAGTTTATTTAAAGTCATGCTGCATAGAACAGTGGCCAGTTTGTAAGTTTGCAGCCTAAACTATCTGTCACTAGATTTCTAATCCTCTGAGCATTAAATAACCTGGAAAGAAAGGAGTTTGTCTCCTTCTTAACAGTGACAGTAAGCTGTTCTCTTAAGCAGACAGACTTGCTATAAACAGAGGTGAGAGTTTATTAAGAAATGTTTACTTTATGAACACATTTGGTCTTAAGGAAGAAAAATAAACATGTTAGCTTTATTGACTGGCTGGGTTTTGGGTGGAATTGTTACTCGAGGGAACTCGTTCTGTGACAGACAGAGTAACTGGGCTACCTGGTAAGGTGGCATGCCTCTGCTTTCTCTTCTCTCTCATTGTTACAACATTCTTTGGGCTAAAGCAATCTCAGTGGTATCCAAGTTCCCTTGCTGTGGGAGGAAAAAAGGCAAAAGCAAATGGGCAAAAGGGTGATCGACAGCAATATGCTCACACTGGCCAACCTCCATCTCTGACCACCTCTTAGCTGCAGGGACTGTGTGGATTCATAAATTTTAAAGAAAAAAATAGAGTTCTAGTAGATCTCTGAGCTGTACAGGCAAGTTCTGTATAATACCAGTCCTATAATTGTACTCAGCATCATCTGTAACCAGCATGTGGGCTGTGAAGCCAAACCACTGCTATCCTTCTGTACTGAGGATCACATTTTAGTGACAAGTTTTTCTTAATGATAAATGCTTGTTTAATTTTTTCTTTACTTGCTTTGGTATCATCTATTAATAGAAAGCAGATATGCTTATAATCCTGAATGTTCTGTTAAACTATAACTGAGAGGAGGGAAAAGGAGAACACTACTAATGGAAACAGCATATATTGAAGTCTTTTCTTTCATGTGAATGCAGTCAGGGCTTTTTTCCCTTAAGCTAATAGGATAAGTAACTATATGAGGAAATCCACAGACAGTGCAAATGTGTAGGAGGCATAGAGTAGCGTTTGCTTGGTGCTCAATGGTCCATCTGCTATAAGTTGGCAGTTCCATCTAGTTCCTACCGGACAAATGTCTACACCAGAAATTCCTGATTCTCCCCTCCCCCAGCTGCACGTTTGGAAGTTCCAGCAGTGAAACCGAATTAAGACAGAGAGGGCTTCATTTTCAAAGCTATTTTATTTTTCATTTTATAAAGATATGCATACAAATAAATGTCCTATCACATATGTGACAGTATGACATCAGTTAATTTCCTGAGTATCTGTGCATGACCAATCAACTCACATGCCTTTGCCAAATTATTCTATCAGATTTTCATGGTTTAGGGGCAGAGTGGCCCTTTAGACATGTAACAGATGCTCTCTGTTAACCCCTCTCCCTCCCCAAAGGGGAAGAGAAAGGGAATAAGGGAGAGAGACTCAGTGAGTAGAAAAGGAAACTGGAACAGCTTGAATGAGAACAATAATAATAACAATAATGCAATATATACACATATGTACAAACCCAGTATGGAACCCAACCCCCTGATGACATCACTGTCACCACTGGTGCTGTGGAGCAGGCACCGGGGGAGTCCCAGACTGGGCCCCACAGCAGATGGGAGCTGTGTTCAGGAGCTGGATTCTGGTACTGGGTTCAGGAACACACCATTTGGGATCTAAGGCAGAACAGACAGAGTCCTCCTGGGATGCTCCAAGGAAGGAGACGAAATAGGAGCTGAACCAAGCCAAGCAAAGCTGGCAAAGCGGCCAAGAGGGGAGAAGAGCCTGGGAGCCACAAGAGAGAGATAGACACTCTTCAGCTTTATACTGAATATCACATGTATGGGATTAAATACTTTGTTGGTCAGTTTGGGGTCACCTGCCCTGTCTGCTCCTGCCTGCAGGTGCACCCCCCAATGTGGTTCATGAGACCCAGCAGTGGCCTTGGTCTGCACCCCAGTCCTTGGTAGTAACACGGGGATTTCTCACTGCCAGTAGCAGACACTGTCTATGAAAACAGGCTGCTAACTTCAGAAAGTGCAGTTAGAAGAACTGAGCTGAAAAGTAGAATCACTGAACAGAATTAATTCTGTTCTCACTCAGAACAGGACAGCGAGCTATTCTGATATTCCTAAACTTTTACCTTCTAATAGCATTTGCCAGCCTGATAATACTTTGTCTCTTGAAAGTATTATAATGTTTTAGAGTTTTCCGTAGTTACTCTAATTACTGGATGATAGCCCTGAAATAAATGACATGTAGCATGAATCACAGCTTTAACTAATTTTTTTGAAGGTGTTGAAATGATCCCTTAATACTGGTAGTTCTTCTATAGCAAATGTAGTATAATGTAGTAGAACACAAACGAGCAGTGAAGATGTGGTGGTTTTGTATGGCACAATCATTATTGGCACTCATTTGGGGTGTCTTATTTTTGTATTTTGCCTGCCCAAGTAATGCATTATAAAAAACATGTTGAACAACCTCTGCATCAAACCACATTTTCACAGAGCTTGAACAGCTCTATAAACAGCCAGCAGAAAACTGTCAGTCTTTCTTTGATCCAAAATATTTTAGCTTGATCTTGGCCAGGACATGGACCATTTTTTTTTAATGTACCATATACAAGCTGTGGAAAAGCTCATCAGGCCCATTCCTGCCCAGCTGCATGGCTTGGGGTGAGAAGGGTCAGGAACTAGGTGCAGTTGGCCATAAGTTTCCTTAAATAGCTAGAGCTGCAACACGGCATCACTGAAGTTGTCCTTGGAACAGCAATCCCAGGTAGTGCTTTAACTCACTAGCAGCCAGGATGGCTTGCGTGGACTTGAAGCTGCTGTAAAGCACATTGTGACTGAAAAAAATACAGAATTAGGATGTGAATCATGGACTCTTTTCTTTTCATCTTTTCCTTTAGTTATGGACAGTCCTTAATTACAGTGAGCTCTAAATACTGCCTATGTGGTGATACAGTTTCATGACTCCACAAAATCTAGCAGCAACCTTTATTTACAAAAAAAACCCTTGACATATTGGAAAAATCTTATAAACTTTACAAAATTTCTTAATGGAAGGGGTCTTTTCATATCAAAAGATTTCAAGCACTGTATCTATTCTTTCTCACAAGACAATGGCTGCTAACTCTCCAATGCATCTGCCATGGCTAGAGTTTCAGTCTGCCAGTCTTCTCACTCCTGTCATATCCTTTTTCTGTTGTCCTCCAATATTCTTTCTAGTGCCTACGTGTGATTTCTGTATGCAGCTGATAGTGCTGATCTGTACTTTTTGCTTTGTTGCGGGAGCAGTGAGGACTGGCCCAGGCAGACTTGGGACACCCACGCCCTAGACATGACAAATGCTCAGCCCCAGTCTTGCTTCTGCCTGCTTGTAATCTTCATCAGCAAACTGCACCCGGATACCTGAGGACATTTGTTGCAGGTTGGCTAGAGAACAGCAGCATGTTACCAAAAAAAACCCCCATCAATACGTACTCCAAAATCAGGAGAATACTTCCAGGTTTGAACATTTAGCATAGTTTTAATGGGGGACATTAGTATCATCCATCCTCCTGTTGCCAAAACTGGTCCCTACTGTATGAAATCTGTTTTAATTTGTGGGCAGTATCTTGCTAACCTGACTGACTCCCACTTTCCTATATAATTTCATAAACCTTAACCCCACTCTGCAAACTCTGTAATTGTTAGATGCATAGTGACTTGTGATTTGCATCTTATGAAGCTTTTATAACAATAGCAACTTCCATTAATCTGTGCCACTTGGCTTCATCATACTTTCCTCCAAATATGTTTGCCATCAACATTTCTCAGGGTGGTAATTCTCCTGAGCTTTCCAGAATTTATATGTCACAGGTAAAACAGCATGTTCTCTGCAAATGTTAATGAGTTTACAAACTGCTGAGTATTACAGTGATAAATTTGATCACATTTCTCTACTGACTTTACACAGTCTTGGCACTGTAATATTTTAAGCTTGTATCAGCTCTCAAAGGGTCCAATCTAAAGCTCATTGAAGTCAAGGAAAAGAGGCGTATTAAGACTAGCAGCTTTTGATCAAGCCTGAGACAGTCAGTGCTGTAAAAACATTATCTGTGCACATCCCTTATATGCAACTTGACATCACCTTTCACCACCACAATTACTAAATCTCATTTTCTTTGCAGCTTTCCACCTGATCAGGGAATCTATTAAAGTCCAAGCAGTCAAGGCTGTCTTGAGTCATATAATTTTCCAGCTTCCTAAATAAAGGGAAGTAACATAATATCTACTTTATACCCACATCACTGTTATATATCCCATGGTATCATGGAGGGTTTTCAGAGAGAAGGAGGAGGGCAGAATGCAAGCAGCAGTGATTTCTAAAGGCCTCTCCCTGATCAGTCCTTTGCTTTCTGTAGTAGGCTCCCTCTCCTGCTCTTGCAGGTATTTTCACTAACCTTCATGGGCACAGAGTAATTGCTATTGCTCTTGAATGTATACTTTCATACCTGCAGGGGTACAGTGCAGACTGAACAGGAGAGGAGGTTGCAGTGCTGTTTAGTGTCTCCACTGATACTGGTAGGAACTTAGTAGGAACTAATTCTGGTAGAAACATAACTGTAGCCTGACATCTTTCCTGGGCATTGAATATATTTACAGATAGAAAGGTGACCTTTGTTTAGATAAAGTCTTTTTACTTCAGAGGAGCACAGAGGTATTAAATGATGGCATTAATGTTTAGCATTTGAAGTTGTAGTAACCAGACCTAGTACTATTTCTGGAGAGAAACAAAACCATTTACACATGCTTTGTAGAACAACCTTCTACAACAAGTTACAGCAGCTGACACAATGAACATTTTTCAGATGAGAATCCCCATGAAATACAGACCAAATACTGAGAGTAACTAGTGGTAAAATATTAACTATCTTTGTCACTGAAAAATGTGTCTTAAACACCAAAGCCCCTTAGGATAGTCTTCTATCAGAAGGGCAATCACAAAATCATTAAACCTGTCAAGCCAGTTGTTTGCTGTTGCTTGAAGCTATTAGTACACATGTGAAAAAAAAATTATTCTAGAGTTCAGTCAGATACTCTCAATTCTGTCAAACTTTAAAATCCATGTTACTTTTTTTTTTTGTATAGGAAATTATTTAAAATCTACCTTGCATCTGACATTAAAATATGAGGGACAATACCATTCATGTATAAATAGAGATTAATGGAAGGTGAACAGAGTAAAGAGGTATCTTGCAGAAACAAATTCTGTTATTAGAAAGGAACAAATAAATAGGACTGCTTCTGGCTTTTTTATTCTCTTTTTTGCAAGTCATTAAGGTTAATTTTACACAGCTTAGGGAGTAGTAGCTAGATAGAAGTTGCTATAAGCACCTCTGCCAAATAAACTGTTCTCAGTTAATGCAGTAAAAGCTTGTAAGGGTTTTGGTATCTTATGCTTAATGTAACTTCTGGAACATATTCTTATCTAACATGACCAAATGTTACCAAGTCTTACACAAACTTCCCTTCACATTGCTAGTGAACAAGGTTTTTGTTGTTTGGTTTAGACACAGTGGACTGCTTTGGAGGTCCACTGAATATTTAAATAATGCATTTTATTTTTATGTTGAAACTAACCTTGAAATACTTTGTTTTGTGGGCCCTGGCATTGTCAGGTGTTTCTGAAATTCAACTATATGAGAGCTTTGTGTGATTATTTCACTGATCTCATAGTAAGAAAAAATGACATAGAAGATGACTGTTTCCAGTTTTCTGGTTTAAATTTTTTGCTAACTCTGGGAAAATGAGTATCACCAGCACTAGCCCTTTCCCTTGAAAAATAATCAAAGAGCCTCCTCAAAGGACAATGTTAATCCTGCCTTCTTCTGTTCTACGCAGCTACAATGAAAAAAATAAAACAATACCTAAGTCCTCAATATTAAACAAAACTAAAAAGACATTTTCCAATCTGTGACTCTTGTATTTTTCTTTTCTCCAAAGCATACACTCTAGTCAGTGCAATATATCATGTAAAAGCCACTGTGTGCACTCCAATATCTGTTGAAATGGCTTTTTGACTTTTTGAGGGCATAGGATGAATGTGCAGTGTATTCACAGAAAGATTTGTAAGTGGAATTCTGAGGTTATACTGATAGGTGTAATTTATTTTTTATTTACAATTTCTCTGGCTCTGAGTTTTCTGTTCTCTCCTGCTCTCTGAATTCAGTATCAAATAACTTTGCAATCCCACAATGCTCCTTCAGGCTCTAAAGATATGGACTACAGCCAAGGCCAATTTTGGGCAACTATCCAAAATTACACACCAGCTACACAGTGTAAAGTAACTTTTGTTACCTTTGCATCACAAAGCCACAATTTTCTTTTTCTTCTCCCCATTCCCTTGAGGAATGTCCTGCTTATCTAGGTTGCTCCAAGCTAGGAAATGTGCTACTCATTGTTGTTTTGCTCCCTAACATGAATTGTGTTTACTAGTGTGCCTGTTAAGTGCCTGAACAGTAGTTTGGTTGTACATCATGTTCTGTTTGGAAACGTAAAGCATAAGCACTGTTCAAAGCAACATATGGCACACGATCCTTATAGCTCTTTGTTTTCAAGCTGAACTTTAGGAAAAATTCATATTTTCTATTTCTTAATGTATTAGAAATTTCTGTCCTAGTTTTGGAGACACTAGAACCTACTCATCATAATTCTGACATCTTTAAACAAAACTTCATTAGGGCAATAAACAACTCAGCAGCATATGCAGTAACAACCATGCTTGCTGTCTCAAACTATTATGAAGTGTGTGTCTTGAGTCTCAAAATCTTACCATTTACACTATACTAATTCTGTAAACACAGATAAATACAACAAATAACCTATTATTCCAGCATATGCTTAAATATAATCTATTTTATAATTAATTATTTGAGATAAAATAAGTGAATAATTGCATTTCATAGATGAAATAGATTTCCAAAGTTGGGTTTTTTTTAATAAATTCATAAATAATTACATAAAAGGGTACATCAGATAAGCAGTCTAAGGCCATATACCCTGTACTTCTGAAAGAATTCCTGGCTATAGCTTAGCACATAAGTGACATTATTATCAGTTAATTGTTTCTATGCATAGTGATCATGGCAGTGTTTTCAATATGAAATATCAGAAGAATTATAAAACTGAAAAGGCACACATGTTTCTCAGATGATGAAGAGGCTTTTTACAAAGTCTGTAGCAAGTCCATATGTAAAAGCAAGTCAAATGAACCTCAGACATACAACTCTAAGATTAGCTAACAGATCCTCTGCTTCACAGTAACTTTTATTTCACAGTTTAAAAAATAACCTCAAAACTCCATGATTACCAGCTTTTCCACAGAGCCTTATTGCATTAAGTGGTGAGTTAACTGCATGAGGGAATGTAATTGAAAATATTTCAAATCGAAAATATTCAGCTCAAGCTGAAACAAGGCAGGTTTAGACTGGACACTAGGAAAAAATTCTCCATGGAAAGAGTGGTAGGATATTGGAACAGGCTGCCCAGGGAGGGGGTTGAGTCACCATCCCTGGATGTGTTTAAGAATCTCTCAGATGTAGTGTTGGGGGATATGGTCTAGGGGTGAACTTGCAGAGTAGGGTGTAGGGTTGGACACGATGATCCCAGGGGTCTTTTCCAACCTAGATGATTCCATGATTCTATGATATTTCAAGGTGTTTAATTCCATATTATATGGAAACAGTGAACAAAATTCACTGACTGAATTCTTCAGTCTTCACCCAAAGCTCTTACATTTCTGACTAGTGCTTTTCATAAAATAAACACTTATTTTGGCCCACAGTTCACAGGGGAACTGCTGCTGGTTCACACAGGGTATGCAGGTTCTCTGTGAGGTAGGTGTCAGTGATACCCATACCAAAAAGCTGCTCAGTGTGAAGTAGGACAAATTCAGAGAGAACCTGAGCTGGAAGTAGAAAACAAGACTTTTTGAATAAAAAGAACATGTTTACATTGGATTGAAGAATGCCATCCTGCTCACATGGTGAAACCCTAGTGCATCTCTTCCAGCTCCTCCCCCAAAGCTAAGCAGAACTTTGCTTCTCGTGTAGATTTTGTTGAGGATATGAGGGGGTAGTATGCCTTCCATTTATAGTATGGCCACAGTTTTAGTTATTGCTCTTTTATTAAAGGCAGGATAGACAGAATCATTAGCTGTGCAAATTATTTTCTTACGTAAGAAGAGAGTGTCATGTTGTGATGGCTCAGGGGTGAGTAGCTGCCCTGGTACTGCCCAGCTTCTGTGTGAGTACTCCCTGCTTCTGCCAGGCCCAGTTGCTGCAGGGTCATTCCATCTTTACTCTGGATCACAAGGCTTTGCAATCACCTCGTTCCCGTTATCCTGCCATGAGAGTGTAGTCAGTGGTGCCACAGGTCTACAGCAAGTCCCTCAAAAATGTCCTCTCATGTCTCCTGTAGTCCTATTGCTTTTTGGACAGGCACAGCTCAAAGAGTTTCTCACCCAGTGCCAGCTGTCTCATGACTGCCACATTTGCCATACACCACATGCTTCTCTACAGCCCCGTGATTACAATAACCCACAGTAGCTCCTTTGAACCAATGTTTCATCCCTTAATACAAAACCAAGAGAGAGACCTGGGAAAAATATTAAATTTATGCACGGTATGTGTGCCTGGATCATTTTTCTTAAGACCCTGGTGACCCACATGCCTCAGTTATACACCAGGAATCTGTGGTTCAGACAAGTGGTGTCACCAGACAACATTTTCAGCAATAGCATTGCTCAGAGTGTGCTCATTTCAACCCCCAGCCGTTTTCCCTTCCCTGCCTCTTTCCTGAAGAGTATCACCCTCCTCCTTCCCACTGATTACAAAAGCATCACTGATTCACGGCTGTCTTCTGAGTCAGACTGGAAGACTGTTAGGACTTTACTGTCAAAACCCCCTGTATATATAGCTCAAGCTGGATCAGTTCCCTTCACTTAGTCTTCACTACAGCTTCACACCAGGGCAGAAGGCTACAGCTTTGGGGTATCAACAAGCTCTTTTGTTGTAATGCCTCCAATTTTAGCTGCAGGCAGCTTATATTTCTGTAGACACAAGGTTTGTTTTCAACAATTTAGTGTCCTTCTGAGTTTGAAATATGAGAGAAATAAGCTTGCTAATCAGATTTGAGCCAGAAAGTGGTCACTCCTAAATTAATGGCTATTTTCTTAAGGACTCTTAATTCTATTAAGGACGTGTAATTTCTTTTCTTGCCCATTTCCCAATAGCTCAGAATTAAACAAAGCAAATCCATGCAGTTATTTCAATATACCAACAGAAGTTGCATAGTGATAAAGTAAATGTACATTAATCCCATGTTCTTCACGTATGTATACAGACATAATAGACTAGGCAAGTAATTCTTCCTAGAAGAGCTAATCAACGGGTTTAATTTAATCAGTTCATTTTATATTCATCTTTCCTGTTTTGTCAGCTTAATATGCATAATACAAATGTAATCTCTTCATTGTTTTAGCAATGTGAGCCACTGTTTTACAATAAGTACTTGACCAACAATCATAGCCAAATGAAACATGTTTGCTTGCCCTCACAGGGATTTTAAATAACTTTTTTTAAAAATTTTATGTCTTGAATAAAACAATTTCTTTCCTCAACAACATGACATGGGTTGGGTTTTTTTTGCCCCTCAATTTTCTGATACTGGCTTAGAATTATCCCAATAGAAATAATTCCCAGTATATGCATAAATTGTCTACTATGCTGTGGTTTTCTTGAGTCTCCTTGGAGCTCTGTTGAGGCAGGTATGGGAAAGGTAGCTGTCTAAACCCCCCCAAATAACTTGTTGTTCTAACTGAAAACCCTTAACAATCATCAAAATAGCAGTCAATAGAAATGAGGTTTCAATCCAGTCTGCACACAAGAACAGCTGGGAAACAACGTGATTGTTCTTTCATGGTCAATGACCTTTCCTTATGGCCAGCAGGGTACCAGCAGTGGCATTGCAAGCCTGAGTCCCAGCTACAAGGGCTACACAGTCCAGAATGACAACGCTTTGCCCATCAGAAGCTTCCACGGAACACATCAAAAATAAGTAAATAGACCCCTTGTGGTGGATTCCATGAATAAAAAAACCCCTTTTTGATTATTTCTGTCTTTCTTTCAGCCTGTGCAAGTGATCAGGCAACCATGGAAGGAACTCAGCATCTCAATGACTGCACTGTGGGAAGCAGATATTCAGCCTTTCCATTCTAATGATGTTTTCTAAACAGAAACAATAGGTTCCTCTTTTATTTTTATTTTTTCCTGTCAGAAAAGCCTTTCCAATGACATTTTTGTAAACATTGGTAACTTTTGAACTTATGTTTATACCATCATTCATAACATTGCCATTGTCACCGTGGAACGTACTGGTGAGAGAGGATTTCCTTTCCATGACACTTTTTTAATAGAATCTTTCATAAATATATTGATTTTAATTAATTGAGCAGATTAATAGCAGAACATTAAACACAGTCATCTGATGGATTAGAGGAAGCCTGATAAGCCAGGCATGACATATGCCAGGACTCAGACTAATTGAAGACCCAGAGAGCTGAAAGCCTCTTTTGTGCTGCACATAGGCTACAAGATGCAGCCCCTGACAAAAACAAAATGTCATACATACTGCTTTTGCTGTCAGAAAAACTGCCTGCAATTAATACCCTTTGCCACCAACAGTAACAATAAGAGTGGAAATAGGAACACATTCGATGACCTTGAAATTTGGTCAGGTATAATTTTCCCTCACATTTTATTTATTGGTATAAAAGAATTAAACATGCTTGTCTCAAAAAGAAAAGTTCTTTAATATAATATCACTAAATATTGTACTGTACTGATGCTTGTACATACGTATTTATATAAATTTATATAACAATAATCCTATTTAGTCTTCAAAAGATTCATTTAACTGGATTTCAGAGAAGTTACAAATCCAGTCAAAACACACTGTTTTAGAAATGATTTTTCAAACCATAAAGCAAAAGAAAGTCACTTTTAAAAATAAGACACTTCTCTTCTTACTTCTAATAGGTTCTCTGTTCTCTTTAAGTGGTGCTATATAAAACTCTGGCACTTTTTAACTCTGATTGTAAAAATCCTATTTTTTGCTTTGGCTGGCACAAGATTCTTCTGCTCCAGCCTTTATAGGAATAACAAAAGGAGCCAGCCTCACATAGAAAAACTCTTACTCATATCCATGAGAAAATTGTCCCAGTGCAGGACTGGAGAAAGCATGCTTTACAGGGTACACTGAGGCAGCCTCACCACACTGAGAACTACAGACTCTGCAGAAGAAAACGGGGCATTGTAGCCAGCTAGGCACTGCCACTACGCTCTGCGTTCACTTTCTGACCACCTAGGAATTCTTCTTAATACCATGGGCCTGTCCTGTGAATATAACACTCTAGCTTTTCCTAAGGTTCTTGTTACTAAAACCAATCCATTTCAAGACAGCTTTCAAATTCTCCCTTTTCCACAGATTCATCTTGTTACAGAAAATGCCAGTAAAATACTCAATCCAGGCACATGAGGTGGCTGAGCAGACTGAGGCCACTAATTGTTATTTAACAACTCTTGTACAGGTGCTACATAAATTCAATAAATAAATAATATAAATAATTCAATAGCTTGTAGGAAAAAGTTAGAAGGCTTGACTTCAGTTCCTAAAATTTTTATAACTGTCTTTATGCTTTCTACTAATGCTGAGCTTGTAATCCTATTAGTCAGCTCCCTTTTTCATGGTACATTAATTCGAATGTTTTATTATTTTTTCTGGAGTATGTGGATGCTGTAGGCACAGTTTCAGTCCTCTCCCTTTTGTTTTGTGTCACTGTGCTCCTGCAGCTGGAGATGGCATTTCTGAGAAACAGGTGTGTGACCAGAACATCCCATGACTCAGTAAACCCTGGCTGCTAGAACTATCCCGCAGGATTTGCGGCTGCCAGTTGTCATTAACTTCAAATCCATTATTCTTTTGTGAGGAAAAAAACCCCAAACATCCCAAGCTGGACTGAAGATACACCTGTACAAAGAGATCATGTTTATGTATCATGTTGGTTGTACTAGAAAGGTTGTCCAGTATCAGCTTAGGATATTCACAAATGAATTTTAAACACGTGGGGATCCAGTGTTATCACAGGGGAAAGAAAAGTACAGTTTGCTCCAGGTCACTTTTTTCAAGACCTGTATTTCTGTATTATGGTGGAAAACAACACAGGGAGGGTCATAGTACCAACCCTTGTCATGAAGTCAGTTATTTCAAGATTTCATTACTTTTTAAAGGAGGATCTGTCCAGTGCTATAGCTCATATGCTTTAAAATGATGAGCCTATTCTTAAGGCTTTTAGAGATTTTTATCTCTTTTATGTACTTCTCATGCACTTACGGTTATGCTACCTTTTTATCTCCTAGAAGTTGCACAAACACACTGATCAATATTTTAGTGAGTAATTAGAGCAGTTATAAAAAGTGTTTGTGTCACTACCATAGAGCTGAAGTAAAACATCCTTTGTCAGAGTGGGAAGAGTGATCTAAGTTAGTAAAAAAAATAAATAAACTGACATTGCAGTTGCCATCCTATAGATCTGTGCATAATAATTACATAAATTAATAAAAATGTTAGAACTGCTGCATTCTTCAAAGTCTGCATGCCTACAAGGTACACTAAAATAACATATAATAGCTAAGCAATATATAGTCCTACAATAAGAATTCAGTGTGGCAGGGACCTTCAGAGCATATCTCATTCAATCACATGCTCAAAACAGATCTTAATAGATAAGGTTGCATGGGTCACATCCCACCAAGTCCTGAACATTCAGGGGACAGATTCTGTCACCTTACTGTTGCAATATTTAACCAATTTTCTGAAGAGTGGCATCTTCAGAGCTTGCACTGTTGCAAGATCTTCCTTCGCAGGTGCAAGACCTCATACTTTCTCTTGTTCAATTTAATGAAGTTCTGATCAACCCATTTCTCCAGCAGTCCAGGTCTCTCTGAAGAGCAGCTCTTTCCTCCAGTGTATTCACTGCTCCCCGTGGTTTAATGTCACACACATACTTGCTGAGAGTGTCCTTCATCCCATCCTCCAGGTCATTACTGAAGAGATTAAGTAACATTTGTCTCACTGCTAAGCCCTGAAGAACCACACCAGCTACTGGCTGCCAGCTGGACTTAACACCACTGGTCACAATATTTTGATCCTAGCAGTCCAGCCAGCTTTCCACCCACTGGTCATTTATCCTATCTGCTTCTCATGAGTTTGTTGATAAGGAGACTATGACAGAGACAAAGTCCTTGCTAAAAATGAAGGTATGCAACATCTACTGTCTTCCCCTTCTCTACAGGGATGGTAACATCATCCAAGAGATCTCTCACACATAATTTTCTCTTTCTAAATCCTTGCTGACTGTTCACAATCATCTCCTTACCTTTCAGATGTTTAGAAATGGAGCTAATCCCCTTAAAATCCATACTTTTACCAAGAACCAAGGTGAGGCTGATCACAGATTTCATTACAATAAATTGAGTTGTTACTGTTTCACTTGCATATAATTAAAAAAATGTATATATATCTAACACAAAAATATACTTAAGTTTTATGTACTTTAATGCTACAAGTAAGTGGCTTCACATATAGGAAAAAGCTACAGACATGCTTGTAGCAAGAAATATTTTAATGACTGAAGAGGGATGGAAGCAGCATACTCCTAGATATACACAAGACACCCATGACTCAGTTAATTTCATAGACTGCTAGAATGGTGGTATTTTGTTGTTATTCTGAAAAAATGATTGAGGTACTTTATTAAAAGGTAGATAAAGAACAACTCATTTATTTTCCTAGATGTGTGAATAAGAAACTCAAAAATACCAAACCTAAACCCCTGTTAGTCTTTGGGACTCATCCTGTAATGTGCTAGGCAAACACTGAATAAAATTCTAATTAGAGTAATTGAGCTTTGATAACTGCTATGCCATTAAACATAAATTGCCTTTATACTAATTGTATTTGCATTGTATTATGATTTCTCTGAATGAATGCATTTATGTTTATACTCTGCAAACTCTTTTGAAGTAAAATATACAAGTCTGTACCACTTAATCTGAAGCAAAATGCCCTTTGAATATAAACCTGGCATGGCACGTGTGGAAAAGGTTCTATGAAGGAATTTGGTCCAGATCTTCACTGTGTATGATTAAAAGAGTGTCAGCTGTTTGGACTTCCTCCAGATTAGACAAGGGGAGCTGTGTATTGGGCTCTGCACTTTTGGTCAGGGTGCAGTGTGGGGTTTCTATCACCTGCACCAATCCTGCAGAGCCTGTGACGCAGCCTCACTGAGCTGCTTGCTCTAACTATGTTTCTTGTTCCAATAGTAGAGTGTGTAGTGGGACCCAGTAAGCCAGCTATGGTGAAAGGTAGAAAGATCACACATTCACTTTCCTCTTAACCAGAACTGCCCACCAAATAAACTCAATCCAAACTAAGGAGGTAAGAGATGTAAAGTGATGCTGAATGTCTCATAGCCAGGCTACATAATACATTTGTTTCTTTCTGTTGCATAGAGAATGAACACTGCAAGGTCAGTGTAACACAGAGCTCTCCTGTTGGGCAAGTCAGGAAAACTCTAGTCCAGGCACCATTGCTAAGCTTTACTGGACTTGTCTAGTAAAAAACCCACACCACCTCAAAACAGTGAACCAAAAGGCCAGAATGGCTTTTCACCTGAAGGGGAGCCTGAGACCATGCTCAGTGGTGTGTTCAGAATGACTGCCAATAACCAAATGTTTTCTCTGGGAATTCAGCTTTAGGTGTAAAGCCTTCTTTTGTGTAGCTGGTCTTGCCTCATTTCATCTCACTTGCTACCACCAGACAATAGTCAACAAATCACTGTAAGAGTTACTTGTCTAGTTGGACTTAGAAACATGAAGTCTGCACTGCTGTTCCTGTACCTGTGGCATATAATTTGCCACTGCTCTTTGACCAAATTATTACAATTTCCACTATAAATTTAGAGTACAATAAAAAAAAAAAAAGTACTGATCCTCTTTAAAACAATTCCTTTCATCAACATATCGAATGTTAACCTTATTTACCAGAATACTTGCAGAAGAAAATGCTGGGAGAAAAGAAACATCTTTCAATTTTTTCTGAAGTACTATCAGTCTAAGATAGCACCAAGAAGTTGTATTTCAAATTAATAACTCAGTCTCATTGTCAGAAATACGAAGTGTGGGTTTTACTGAGCTCATTACAGTGCTGTATGGATGTCTATTTAAGAGATCCTTCAGGTGTTCTTCAAATATGAAAATACCATCATCTTTGTTCTTAAAGAAATAGTTATGCATAGGAATTCAGGATAAAAATACAGTTCTATTGCAGCCTGATGAAAAAAATCAAGTCTGCCTCCCTACAGTATTCAGTTTTCACCAGAGAAACTCTGTTGACTGGGATTTTAAGCTGTGATTAAAGCAGTGTAGGAAAAAAATGTGACAAACACAGTTCATACACCATGGGAGTAATAATTTATCTTTTTTTTTCATCATGAACAAGGGTAAACTGCTCCCTATGCATAACACTTGATAACAGAGGGTTGGGGTTGGGGAGGAAGACATTAAATGAAATTCAGCAAGGGCAAGTGTAGAGTCTGGCACCTGGGAAAGAACAACCCCAGGTACCAGTGTAGGCTGGGGACAGACCTGTTGGGAGGCNCAGAAGTTTCATGTAAACATAAGGAGGAATTTTTTCACTGTGAGAGTGACAGAGCCTGGAACAGGCTTCCCAGGGGGGTTGTGGAGTCTCCCTCTCTGGAGATGTTCCAGACCCGCCTGGATGCGTTCCTGTCTGACCTGGTGTAGATGATCCTGCTCTGGCAGGGGGGTTGGACTGGATGATCTTTCGAGGTCCCTTCTGGCCCCTGACATTCTGTGTTTCTGTGGTAACAGAGACAAAACTAGTTACTGTTGTTTGCAAAGCAGGCACCTAATATGGGGGAAGGGATTCTTAAAAATTACAAGGGGACCAGTACAGTGAAGGTATATTGAGTGAAGAATGTGCTCTAGGAGAAACTCTGGAGAAGACATAGTACAGCAGGTAAAGTGCTGCTTTAGCATCATGTCAGGCATCTCCTTCTACAATCTGCAAGCTACAACTCTATGGGGCACAGGAAAATCTGCTTTTTGGAGTGTCCAGGTGTCTGTTAGGTGAACAGCATTCTTTGTAACAGATAAAATTAACGGTGGTTTTAATAACAAAATGGGAAATGTAAATGGTCTGTATAGTTATTAAAGGGGACAGAAATTTGAGTTCAACACATTACTTTATGGTGAAAAATAACTTTGTACAACTGAAGTGCTGAATAAAATGTTTTGTGACAGAAATGTCCTACAGAGGAAAAATTGAAGGAGGCATATATCCAGTGCAGGGTGCATATACCTGACATACTGTAAAATTCACAAGTATTTAATTGTTGTATTTGTAAAATATACACAGTGAGCTTTCTGCAGTTTTCAGCCAGTCTTTGGTCTGATTACACTATTCTGAGCTATATGTTTCAAAGTTGCAAGGAGTGTTTGCTAAATGATGATCTGCAATCCCCCATACCTGTCTGGTTATCATCTATGGCTAAAGCACTATTACCTTTGGCATATTTACCCTTTAAGGCCTTGATCACACTATAGTTACCCCCACATGGCTTCTTCTCTTTTGCAAAGGCAGATGACTACCCAACTGTGGGAGGATCTGTTCTCGCCTAACAGTTGAAATTTGCAATTGATTTGCATCATTAGTACAGCGTTTGTCCTTCTCTGCTCTAGTGTTTGCAACACCCTTGCATTACCTAAGTTTAGGAATTATGGTGTCTTCCTTACATGTATTGCTACATAGCATTACAAGGTCTGTTAGAACTTCATCCTCAGTCTAACAGGTCCAACATTATATTAACACCCAACAGCGTGCAGTGATGGAGAGGACAAGCTATGGCTTTTCAGACACAGCTGAGTCGGGCATCACAAGCTGGATCTACTGGTAAAAGCTAAATATCATCTAACCTTTGGACATTGCACTGACTTGGTGCACATCCTTGGTAGTAGACAAGAACATAATAGATTATAAAGAAAAGAGTGTTGCTGCCTATAGATTTTCTTTTATTAAATGTGTCATGACTGGTGGATTCAGATGAATCATTTTGTAAATGTAATTATTTTTTCATATCAGTATTAGGAAAGAAAGGTAAACAGGATTCAATCTAATTTATGAGACACTTTAGAAGATGATTTGAAGCAGACTGATTACAGTGTATCTGTCTTAATTACAGTATATATAAACTAAATCATCTGAAATATTAATCTGCTGTTTTCAGACTAAAAAATTAATACACAGAATGAAAGGTGGTTTTTTTTCCATGCACTTAAGTCAAGAAATGAAGACAGCCTTATGTAGTTTTAGGATAGTGCTGGAATTTGACAAATTAAAACAAACAAAAAAAACCCATTCCTCCAAACTAAAAGTATGAATTTTCAGAACTACGTACTTGACTGTTTTTTTTTTTTATTGAATTTTAAAATGTAATCTATTTTTTGGTTGTGTCTTGCAATGCTAAATAAAAGCATAAATAATTTAATTGAAAAAATAAATTAAGGAGAATCAATTTGTGACAGATTTTTGAAAGCATATAATGGTTCTTACACAGTACTGAGCAGCTATACTTTTATTTTAAAAACCAGATTTCCTACATGATCATAATGAATGATTGCAGAAATATTACTTATTTTGTTTTGCTTTTATGGTTCCATGGTTTCCTCTTCTCATAGACACCGTAAAACCACATCAGTAAAGCTCAGCCCTGTGTCATTGAATATTCTGATTCAGACATGGAACTTAATGCACAGGAAAGATATTGTCCATGCTTTAGCCCTTAGACTTGTACCCTGTCTTTTCTCTGAGTTTGGGACTGAAAACTCTCTTCTCTTGTGTTACTCGTGGGCATTGAATACAAGCTTCGTCCTTGGTCTCTAGGATTTTAAGACTTGAAGTTATGCCCTGGGTACTTGTGGTGCTCTTCATGCTCTCCTTCCTTGGCACACCAGTGCATCAGTGAGCACCACCCTACTTGTGGCACAGAATAATTGGTCTCAACATGCATCAGAATTTCACACAGAGAGCTAAAACGTTTAGGTTAGGGTTTCTAAAATATATTGCATATTTATGTTTATTTGTATCAGTAACTGATAAACAGAATTTCACTGTGTTCTGAAGTGGTAGAGAAAGTGAGGCAGGACAATGCAGGCAAGCTGCCAAATACTTATTTTTTTCAGTATAGTCAAAAGCCTTAAACCTACAACTATCCTAGTGAACAGAATGAACTGGGAATAACTTTCTGGCTGGAGGTGAAAAGGTATGGCAGAGCACACAGCTAACTCCACTCACATCTCAGAGTGGCACCATCCAAACTGCCTGCTGGGAACATGTAGGCTGGTGCTGATGGCCCACGCCAGATCTTCAGAGACGGTGCAAACCAGTAAACAGTATGGACAACTTTGTGCTAATGCCATGGCTGATAAAGAGGTCCTGTTTAATTTACTGTTACAGTTTGATTATTGGAAGGATTCACACTTAAGCGGAAAGGAGGTCCAAGATTTCAACCATCAAAGTATAACTACAATAGCCTAAAATTATCTTAATTTTAACCTTTTAAGAATTTTGTGTGCAAGTTTTGTGCCTTTCTGGTACACATCATCTCAAGGCATACATTCACACTGGGTCAAATCCATCAGACTCAGGGACAGCACATCTCCAATTTTGGAGCAGCGGGTGCTACTAGATTTCCAGCACTAGAGTAGTGTGTGGCTTCCACTGCCCTCTGGGGCTGGCAGTCACGAAGATTCACGGAACCGTCACCACAGTGTTAGGCATGCCTCCTCCAACCTTCTCCACTCCCTTCTCTCCTCACATCTATTTACTGCATCATGGCATCTCTGAAGGTCAGCCATCCAGCCTCTGGAGAATTAAGGTTTTGTGACTAGAATTTGTCATTTAAATTGCTTTAATTTTATTTTCAAGGCAACATTTTTGCTTTTTCTCTTGGAGCATTAGTTATTAAAAAAGTCACACTATTTTAAAGCAAAAAAAAATCATTTTTTCTCCTTCTCTATATAGACACACACAGAGCCCTGTATTGTTTTCATACACTGAGGATAAACATACAGGTTGGGGTTATTGGTTCATTTATTCAGCCAATTTTGCAGAACTGTCCTTAGCAATAAGGGACAAATAATTCTTTCCAGTCAGCAAAAAGGAGACAAAAGAGATAATCCAATACTGCAGTAGATTTGCAAGCATTTCAAGGTCTTACTAGGCTCAAAGAGCTTTATTCAAAGAGATGTAGAGATTTTTCAAAGAAATATGTAGAGAATAATAAAGTTGAAGTTATAACACTGGAGCCAGCAGAGCAGAGGGAGTGTATGATTTCCTTTCAGTGTCTGATGACCTTGACACCGTAATTATGAACAAACAGTCCATTATTGTTGTCTTTTAAAAAAACCAATAATTGGCTCTACTTTTCTTCATTGCCAAGAAAAGAGATTTTGATACCTATTTATTAATTACTTGGAAACACCTAATACCGAGGTTAGCTCCATATTCTGAATTCAGTTTGCTGATAAAAAAGATGCCACTGAATTTTCAGTCTACCAGACTGGGGCCAAGATAGGCCCTGAGAAAAAACAGACATAGCTGCCATTACCTATCCACCCACACAAGCAATTTTTTTTTTTTTTTCTGTATAGTAAACAAAATCTCTTAATTAAGATTGAAATATATCACTGAGACAACATGTTTAGCAGAAAGGAATTGTTTAAGAAAAGACATAGGGCCTAGGCCTTCCCATCTGCTTTAGCGCTCATCATTTCACAAGGTTTGACCAGGACCAAATTAAGCACTTAGATTTAAATCTATTTCACTCCTGGAAGTAGGGAAGGCTGGACCCCTTCCCTCCTGTCAACATGAACTGGCCAGACATGAACCAACTCCTGTCAAGAAGCCGTGTACTCCATGAGCCATTGTCTACTATAGCAAGCTCCCCCCAGCTGCACATACATGCTTCTTCCCTTTTTTGTATTTTATTAATGGAATAATGAGCCTTTTTAATATTAACACCACATCCTTAACGTTGAACAAATTAAAATATAGCACAGTGTGGGAGATTCTACCTCCCCTTGTATGACTTCTTGTAGTTTCCACTCCTTTTATGAATGAATCTTTCTCTCTTTCATGTATTTATTGACATAGTATAAACCAGCAATAATCCTGCTTAGCAAAAGTCTTAACCAGCATACCAAACACCTACAATTGTACCTCACAAAGCTAGATACATCTGCTTCCAGGGAAAAGAGGTAAATCCGCTAAATGGGTTTAGAAGGGTTCATTTGCTTTTGCTGTATCTGTCTCTCATTTCGTAAATCTCAAAGGTACTATGGAGAGGCCTTCAACCTTCTTCAGGGCTGTGTATTTGAAACACTGAAACACACATATATGACATTTTCTGATTTGAATCAGAATTTGAATGTTTGTACCAAAACCGGTGAAATATTAGACTAAAATAATCTTTTAGGCACAGATTTTGTGAGGCAGATGCACATTTGCATCATTTAAAGGTATTCATAGTTCCTTTGGTTCCAACAGCCCAATTTACACACTTTTTTTTAGCCGTGTGTCTGAAGTATTTTGTTAAACGTAGACCTAAACAGGAAATCTTTGGCTAAGATTCTGATCTTCCATTTATGAAATAAAACAGATCTTACCTCAGTATTTCTCTTCTGAGAGACAGAAAATTCTTTGTTTCAGCTTGTAAAGAGACTGGTGTCAGAGAAGTTTCCAAGGAAATGACGAACTGTAACAAAACAGATTCCTTGTGATGTGAGGTTCAAAACTGAGAGAACAATACAGCTTCCGGGTCTCCTGTATTAAGCTCTTCATGTGAAAACAAATCTTCTAGTACCAAAATTAAGAGTCAGGCACTGGTCCTGCAAACATATAATGAAAAGAGAGTGGTTTCACGTCAGTAGTCAATTCTATAAAGCTGCTAGACTTTGTGAGCCAGACTCACAATAAGGTTTAAAAATCCTCATCTTTCTAAGGAGCTATTACTTGTTTTATATTTGATCAATATTAGAAATAGTAAAGATTTTGCTTTACTGAAGAAGAAGGCTTAAATTGATTTAAATGCCATAAGAATACTTTTAGCTATGGATTCAGAAGCTGGTCCATCAAACTTAATGGAGATGCATCTTTTCTTCAGGGTCTGGATCAGGCTTGATTGGCAGTTTGATAGCAGAGGCAGTGATTTTGCATAGAGCACTCTAACACCACCTTACTGCAAACAGCTACAGTTTTAAAAAGAAAGAATTACAACTCTCTGCAATGAGCAGAGAACCCTCAAAATAGTGCAGTAAAATTGTGATTCTGAGAAGATTTGTGTTGGCACGCATTCCTCTCATATGGAAGGACTTGGGTGTGCACATAGCCACCATCTCTGCCATATAAGATCCAGTCTGGATCCCAAGAAACCTGGAGGTTTATCAGAGTATGTAATACTAAATCATATATTTTAATAAGCAAATTGGGAGTTTAAAAAACCCAGCTTTTGCACCCTATTTGTGGTCTTCAAAATTTCTTTGGTCCTCTTATGTCCATCCAGGATCATGCCAAGGCTTTTTGTGAGCTCTTTATGTCTTCTGCTGATCCTGGAGTTGCTATTACTTCAATGGCATTATTTGTTTTCACCAAGAAGGAAGATTGGCCATTGCATTCTACTACAAAATCCCAATCAGCACTCCATAAAAGGAATAAGTAGTACAAGCCCAGCTGAAGACCCGACTCTTGTTCTTGGCTTTTCTGGAATCTGGTTTTAACTGTAGGCAACTCTGAGAGAGGTCATGTGCCTCAAGGGCTTCCAAAACTTTTGCCTCCCCTGGGCAAGGAGATACGGTTTGTCTTAATAGTTCCAGATGGTTACTAGAGATTAGTGTTGCTTAGCTATGTTGCCTTGATGATCATTCTCAGAGCAGGCAAGCAGTAATTAATTGATTCCATCTGTATCTACATTTGGGCAGAGAGTGATTTATAAAGTGATTTATAATGACCATTCCTACAAAACAGCAGAGGGCATATGATTAACAAGTCAGGCTATAGTGGTGCTGAGAGACTGACAGAACTGACAAAGCTTTCCATAAAAACATTAACATACAAGTTAAGATACTGTGGAGAACTTACAAGAGCTTGGAGTTTGAATACCAAACATGCTATTACTGTAAGAATTAGTTGATAACAAAATTTGTCCAAATACAGCGACACTGAAAATTGTGTCTGAAACTGCTATTGTGTAATTGTTGCTTAGAAGGTTACATCACCTCAGCTAAGTGAAGTACTTCCTATTAAGGTTTACCATTTAAAATTGAACCAGAGATTCTCTCTCAGTGACCTATTTTAGGAATGCAGAGTGAAAGATATTACAGTCCACCTACTGAAGTTTTCTTTCATTATTATTTTTGGAGTACCTACTATTCTGATAGGTTATTACAATTACATATTCATGAAAGAACAATATAACTTTTTCTGATGGCTACTGGAGTTCCAATATTTACTTTAAGTAAGGATCTTCTAGAGATCAACATTCAAAGACTGTTCCAAGCTGTCTCATATTGTCACTATAGATGGCCAGGGTTATGAGCCATATTGTGTAACATTCTTATTCGGAATCATTCTGTAAATGACTTACAGGATTTGCATAATGCATTGTCTGAATTAGTATTCTTGGAAGTTGTATTCTTGACATTGGGAAGCCCACCAGAGAGCTAAGTTCTTCCAATTCACCTGCTTAACCCATAAAACACGATCTGCAGACAGTTGCTTATTTCTGTAAGGCAGTTTCTACAGTATTGCATTATATAGTTTTGAGGCATTTCATTGGTGTTTCCATGGATGTGACTCATTGTATCAGATTTGAAGGACAAATACAGAACTGTCCTTGTTAGTAACAGCAGTTTTTTCTCAAAAGAAAACTTGCTGGGTTTCATATTAGACTGCAGTCTCTGGTCCTCAACTGAGGGGCAACTTTCTCCTTGTGAAGGTTGGACTTTAGTTCTTCATGTTTTAAATGGGTAGTATTATATTCATTTAAATGCATAGTGAGTACTCTATACATTTTGAATACAAGTCTAACCACTTCTCTAAGTGGACTCACTTGATCACAAACCTGTTAAAAAGAAGCAGGTGAAAATACAGTATTTCAGAACAGGTTATTTATGTGAAGGCCGACACTCTTTCTTTTGCAAAAGCAAACCTAGCTTGTGCTATTATTTACCACTGTTTTGTAGTCCTGGTACAAACAGGTGACTCTAGTATTTCAGAATAGGCCTATCTATAATTAAAATAAACTTGCAAGTAATCTATTCTGGCTATGCTCTAGTAACAGCTGTCAGATGGAGCAGCACTTCGTAAATCACCTTCTGTTTAAAATGGAAGTGTTAAAGTTATTTATAACTACACCAAATAAACGTCACAAAATACTTTTCTTTATTTACAGATGTTAACAAAGAACATACTGTGGGACAGATACAGGAGAGAAAATGGGATGTTTTTCCACATGGACTCATTTGGAGTTCTTCACACTATTTCCAAGCAGTCTCCAAGGGCATCAGCACAGCCGCTGGGCTGGAGTTCCACTCACTTTGCCTGAATCCAGCTCTGCTGAACCTAGCAAGAATCTTGCCCATATTTTCACTGCCCAGACTTTCACTGATGACTTTGTGACAGTTAATATTATATTAGCATAGAAAAATTGAGTGAAAATTTGAGTGTGGCAGGTTCTTACTGAGTGCAATAATTCCCCCCGTTCTATCTACCTCTAAACCACCAGGTACTGCTCATACATATGACTAGGATATACATGCTAGTTTGCTAAATTACAGAGGACAACAAAAAACTGGCCCAGGGGATACACCAGACTGAGGGAAAAAAAGTTAGGTTTAAACCTGTTCAGGCAAACTCACCTAAAACATGTTTCTCAATTGACAGCTCTGATCTCTTTAACAGCAGGATTTTCACAAAGTCAGAAAAAATTTACATAAAAATTTATAGTTTGTCATAGTATCCTAGGAAAGGAAGTCCCCTGCTACTTAAAGCTTGATAAAGACCAGTTTTCCAACAGAATGTCTCCTTCTTTTAGCTTTTTGATCAGAGAAAGTATCTTTCTGAAGACATTGACACCACTACATAGAGAGCTAACCTTGGAGTTAGCTGTTAAATATATAAGATAATTCAGGACAAATCACAGAGCTTTCCTCAGACTTCCAAAATTGGTATGCCACTGATTCCATGGTTATATGTTGCTGATTATTGGGGAAGGGAATTTACAAAGGCCTTTGGTTATGATTTTGACCAATATTCATGTTTCTGGTGATCTTAAACGTCTCTCCTGTCTCTGATTTGTGCTTTGTGGTTTCTGATCCATGATCACAGAATCACAGAATGTCATGGGCTGGAAGGGACCTCGAAAGATCATCCGGTCCAACCCCCTGCCAGAGCAGCTAAAATGTAAGAATTCAAGAAACGCTGATAAATATCAAATTATTTTAGCTATTTTGAGTTTATATTTTTTAGCTTATATTTTTTGAGCTATTATAAGATCTGGTGAACAAGGAAAAGCTTTCTGCCTGGTTACAGGGGGCACTTTCGCCTTCTGCTGTTTCCAGTATTTAATGGATTTCCTAGCTCAGGTATGATTGAATCTGACAGAACTGTGGACCGAAATTTGGTAATGCAGCTTTTGGAGATGAAAACTTTTCAAATGGTCTTCCCATTCTCTAACAGCAAGCATACACCTGTATGAGCTGCCAGCTCAGAGCAGATGAGCAGCTCAGAATTCTAAATCACTGAGCTGGCAATCTTTCTACCAAAGCATTATCTAGTACTGTATATGAATATATTGCCTTTTCAAATACCAAAAACTTCCTAGTGGCAACTAAACTTACAGTTCCTGGTCAGATCATGTAGAACAATGGATAATTATTACAGATTGTAGTAATTTTTGCTTATTGGTCAATTTTATACAACTGATTATAGAGAGAAGCATCATTCCAGTCTCCAGGCTCCTAGTCATAATTCAGTCTTCTATACCTTACATACTTCAGGATGTAAAGTAGGTCTACATAGAGATATTAAGGAAATAAACCAAATGAGAAAGAAACAGAAAGGAGATTTTTTTTTAATAAATATCTATAATTTAAAAATTAATTCTTATTAGTTGTTTCTAATATATAGCATTTAGAATAATGTTTGTGATTCTTCACAATCAGTAGGCATATAGCATTCTGTCATTTACAAGCATTAGAAACAGTAGTTACAAGCATTCCCAAGTCACTGAGTGAATTTAATTCTCTGTAGTTGACAGCAGTAGTTTTGACTGCAATTACTGGAGGTAGAATTGGGAATGATTTAAAGAGAAGAAAAAATACTTAAGCAAAAATTTACAGATGGAAAAACCCCTTAGAGATAGTATCAGACCTACACTGCATTGATGGCCATTAATAATTTCTTTATGATTTTATTGTAATAGAAAAGCTACAGATGTATCCAGACCTTTTTTCTTTATTTATTTTTTTTTTCTCTATTTTACTCATGTTTTATAGCAACTCTCAGAGAAATCATATTACAAGAAATTTGTCTTTTCAGAACACCTCTAAAACCTTATACCATTACCTGGTAGCCAATATAAATCTAATCATCTCATCTAGCATAAGATTTTATTGCATGTTGAAATAATAGCTCAGAGCTGCTCTTGGCCAATGTAACTACTGCCCCAAAATTACAAGCTCCAAACCCACCTATACAGCAAGGACACAAACAAAAATCCCATTGGCTTTATAAAGGCAGAAACAGGTCCTAACAAAACAGACCATCTAAATGTTATGTTTATTTAAATTCTTCACACTCCTTCTTTGAAATGAAGAGGCACTGCCCACATATTCTTCACAGTTCATTAAACTTACCAGGATACAATAGCATTGGAATGCTGTCCACAGCTGACTGGGATAAACACAAGATGTCTCATTGCATTTCTTCAGAGAAACATGTTTATAGAATCATAGAATGTATTGGGTTGTAAGGCTCTAAAGTCCAACCCCCGTGCAATAAGCAGGGATGTCTCTAACTAGGTCAGGCTGCTCAGAGCCTCATCAAGCCTGGCTTGAATGTCTCCAGGGATGGGACCTCTACCACATCCCTGGGCAACCTATTCCAGTGATCTACCACCCTCATATTAAGGAACCTAAAGTCTAACCTAAATCTACCCTTTTCTAGCTTAGAGCCATTTCCCCTTGTCCTGTCACTACAACCCTTGTGAATAAACNCCCAGTACAGACCTCTGAGGGACACAACTTGTCACCAGTCTCCATCTGGACTTAAGCAGAGTATCCTTAAGGATTAAATTACAAGCATAGGCATCCCCAGCATTTGCCTAAATACAAATGAAAAGGATCTTTTGTAAAGAATTCCTTTGTTTCACTTAAAGTAGACTCATTGTTGAGAAAAAAAAATAAATTGGAAAATTCTTTTTACACCTCTTTAAATTTCACCCTGATGTTAATTTATAGCTTCAGTGAGACGCGGTATCAGAGCTGAGATAGAGACAAGTGCAGATTAAATGCCTCACAGTTAAAGAAAATGAGTATTAGAAAATAAAGCTAGTTATACAGTTTGACAACTGAAGAATGTATATTACAATATGCAACTTTGGGGCATATCCTGGAGTTGGCAGGCTAACTACACTATAGATGAGATGCTTGGAGTTACGTGTGATCAATCATTAGTTTAATCATTGTTTTTCTGGTTTGTGTTTTATGAAGCAACAGATATTATCCTTTTTGGTTTTGAATGTTTGATACAGCTTGAATTCATAACAGTCCTCTGCATTCCACTGGTGCATTTCTCCATACCACTATAGCTGCAAACAGAATCCGTGCAGCAAATCTAGAACATGTCCATGGAGCAGCAAGAAATTAAGCTTTGAAAGACTTACTTAGTACAAATACATTTTAAAGATTGAAAGACATGAAGTAACATCATAATAACAATAACTTAGAACTAGACTTTAAAGAAGCCATACACGTATTTTCAATATTCCAGACTCTCTAATTTACTGTATTTGTCTTCAAAACTGTCCCTTTCTTGTCTCCTCTCATCTCAGTTTAGAACACATTCACTTTGCTGAAGTGTGCATCTTTCCTAGGAGACCTAACTATCAGTATTGAGCTGAAAATGAACATTCCTCATACATTTTCAGTGTCTTAAAACCAAAACAAATAAAAATATGCAAAGAAATCCTGTCATTTTCTAGACTTTTCAGAATTTAATATAAACCTAAAATCCCAAATCCACTTGGATATAAGGGTTTTACTTTGGCACAGGTGTTGCAGTCCGCAACAGCTGAAGTAAAAACAAATATAAGAAAATATCCTTTCAGAGATACATTTTGATTTTATGATCCTCTCTCTCTGAGTTTCCCCACGTTGCTGTGGACTGAGGAAACCACCACAGCCATCTGCCCAGACCCAGAAGGAAGTGCTCTCCCCACCATCCCATCACGAGACACCGGAGAAACAGGGCACTCCAGAGTTTTATATTAGATTTGGCCAATCCTCCTTGAATGGGAGGACTGTGAAATCTGTAGGCAATAATTAATGAAATAAATTAACTAAATCTAAATAGAATTAGACTTCCTCTCATTTCACTGAGATTTGAGACATCCTGGAAATGAGTGTATTTTCAGGAGAAAAAAAATTAGCACAAGTTAATATATATTCATAGGAGTTCTCTGAAACCAGATATGCAGTGTAGAGGTAAGTTAATATTGCAGGTGTGGGGGCTGTTCTGCCTGACCTTTAGTCTTTATTCGAGGAACATTCTGCCACCAGCATTAAGAGAAATGGCAAGCTTTGGAAACTGAGAACTTATGCTTAAACCATCAAGTATTTGAGAAAATTAGAGCATACACACATAAATATTTTTACAATTTTCTTAAAAATTTAAAACCTGCAGATTGATGTCTGTAGGAATATGCTGTATTTTAAATAATTTCTGTTATTTCCCCATCAAGAATAAAAACAAAAATGGAAAAAATTATTCAATTTTAGTTCTTGTGTTGTTGAGATTAACTTTTAAAAGTTTAACTGGTTCAAAGGATGTACATGCCAGAGAAGACTACTTTATGGTAGGAATTACTGGACATGTTTCCATGTTAAGCCAACTTGAGAACAACTCAAGTTTTGGCCAAAACAAGTTTTGGCCAAAGTATCCTTTAGATAGTGCAAGAAATACCAACAGAAGAAAGAGCTGCTTTTCCTCAAACAGCCTAAATTATTTCAGAAAGTGAAAGCTGTTAAGAAAGAGCACACAAGTCAAACATCTCAGATATTAGCCAGTATTGGTCTTGTGATTTTTTATTTGGGGTTGAAAATGTTTTAGCAAAACAAGAATAAAAAAAAATTGCCTGGTTATTTTTTCAGGAAACTTTTCATCGGAACTAATTTCATACAGCTCAGAAGGTGGAATGTGTCAGAGGATGACTCCTGTTATCCACCATTTTGGTGTGTGGTTTGGGGCACCATCCTCCAGGGTCTTGGAAAGGAAAAAGATGCTTGCTGGAGATATGCAACGTTTGCTTTTCTGTTTTTATTTTCTTTTCCATGCCATGCCTCTGTACATCTCGTGGGAGAGCCTAGTGATTAGCCACAAACTCTGGTTGATGATCCCTTTAAAAGCAGTTTGCTGTGCTCCTGTAGAAAACCAGACTGTCCTTCAGGCAAAAGCAGCATATACAAAATAAGATGTATTTGCTAAAATTGTGCCTTTCCCTCTTTGAAGCTGCCTGTAATTATGTATCTAGGGAATAGTTTGATGTTTACAGTTTGAAGTATATGACTGGTTGTATTTAGTATAATATTTTTCATCTTTCCCCTTTCTTGTTGCACTTTTTGTGGTCATAAATTAAATTATATTATGTTACAAAAAGAAAGGGGATTGAAAGCAAGTCACAGCAGCCCTGAATCTAGAGGCCAACCACCAGTAAGGTACTCTTAGGTGATGGCCACCTCCCCTGGGCCTCCCAAAAGAGATGCCAGCAGGATCCCTCTTAACAGCTCCCATTCACAAGAGTGTATGGCTTTTTTCCATGATGTCTAATGCCCAGAGGGATCTACTGGCTAGTCTGACATCTCTTCTTGGGGAGAAAAGCTAGCTAGCTGCCACAGCCTCTGCCCCTTGCAGCCAGACCAGATGTCTCTTGCTCATTAAAGCTGGCTCGGGTTCAATTCTTCTCTTGTATTTAGGAGCGTAAATTTCAAAAGCCTTACTTGGTTTCACAGGAGGTATTCCAGATTTATACCAGTTTTCTTGTGATCAGAGGCCAAAGTGAGGTCTAGAGAACATAAAACATACCCAGGATTCTGGTCTAAATCTACAAAGTTCCTCTGTGAAGCCTTCAAACAAGATTTATACTTTATACATTGATTACTTTCGCAAACATTCTTTAAATATTTTAATAGACCAATTTACTTTTTTAGGCTGGTAGCCAACTTTCTTCAGACAAATAGACTGTTAATGCAACTTGGTGGTTGTATACATGACCTCCAAATAATGGCCTCCCAGAACTATGCACTGACATCAGTGGGCTTCGTGTACGTTTCTGCAGGCAAAATGTCACTCTGCGTTATTAATTCTGGGGGAGTATTTGCACATTTGGAGTTTCAATGTTTTATTCATTAGAAGCAACAAAGTTTAATGATGCATATTATAGTTTAAGTCAGTGAATACTGAATATATTAAGTATTTTCAGGTATTTCCTGGAAAAAAAATTCTGGTTTTTTATCAGATGCTTTAATGGATACTGTACGTGCTATTTTGTGCTATAATGGACATCAGCTTCCTGGGAGACCATTTAGGAATCCTGTTCATTTTTAGAGATATGCTATTGGCATGTTAGTAGGTCTGTCTTGTGTGAAGTTTGCTTAATGCTGCTTTGTAAGCTTGTTTTCAGTTGCAAACACCAAGAAACTTCAACCACGTGCGTTGTATTTTCTGTGCTGTCTGCTCCAGGCTACTTATTTCTAGCTAAATAAAGTTTCAGACAAAATTCAACCTTTAAAAACCATTTAGTCTAGCTCACTAATTTGGTGGGAGAAGTGCATAGCAAGTGACAGTGGGGATGGAGAAAAGTGAGAAACCAAGGGAAGGAAACTAATTTGGGAGACAGTTATTGAAAAGGGAAAGACATCTCAGAGAAGGAGGATGGAAGAAGGTGTTACACTGACCAGTGAGGTCTGCACTAAGTGAATGACAGAGATGAGTTTTAACGGGAGTCTTGAAAAGTGAGCTGACTGAGACAGAACAGAATAAGGAAGTGGAAAGTAAAGAAGAAAGTTTTCGGAGGGACAGGGCAAGCCATGGAAGTGGTTTCTAGGAGGACTTGCTCCATTACCTTCCCATGGATCTAGGCTAACTAGCTGTAGTTCCCTGGATCCTCATTCTTGAAGAGGGAAGTGACATTTATTTCCTTCCAGTCCTTGGGAACCTCTCCTGAGTAGTATAGTCATCCAAAGATGATAGATAGTGGCCTTGCAATGAGACTGGCTGATCCCTGGGCACTCATGGCTACAGCCTGCCAGGTCCTATGGACTTGTGCACATCTAGTTGCTTAAATGATCCCTAGCTTGATCCTTGTCCCCCAAGGGTGGGTCCTCCTTGCACCAGTGGTCTCAGGGACCTGGTATTCCCAAAGGATGCTCTTACCAGTACAGACTGAGGCAGAGCAGTTTACTGAGTACAGCAGGCTGCTACATGTCCTCTGTCACCAGGGCCTCAGCCCTATTCAGATCAAGTTTTCTCTTGTTTTCCTTCCATGCTGATATACTTGCAGAAGCCTTTCTGGTTGCCCTTCATGTTGCTCACCAGATTCAACTGTAGGTGGTCTTTGCCTTTGCTAACTCCATCCCTGCAAGCTTGAACAGCATCTCTCTTTTCCTCCTGGGTCACCTGTCTCTGCTTCCATATCTTGCATGCACTTCTTTATAGCCGAGTTTAGTCAGGAGCTCCTTGTTCATCCATGCAAGCCTACTGCTGCCTTTGCTTGATGTTCTGCTCACAGAAATGCACCATTCCTGAACTTCGATGTGGTGGTCGTTGAAAATGAGCTAGGGGAGTTGCTGGAAAAGAAAAAAATGTTCCAAATGTTAAATGCTGCCTCAGAAAATCACATTATATCTCTGTCAGTTATATATGAATTATATATCTGTCAAATGTTTCCCTCCTTCTCTGATTAGAGGGAGGCACTTAAACCAAATTTTCACAGCCATTCATTTCTTATTTTCTAGGTGTCTGTCCTGAGCTTAGGATCTATTTACTGCAACTGAGAAAAGAAAGATTTGTAATTTGAACATAAAGATCTTTAATTATCTAAACACCATGTTCAGAGCATATCAACAGTGCACCTTCAAGTTAGAGGATACTTTTGACCTTCATCTCTTTGTGCCTCAATTAAATGCCAGCCCTTATCTCACAAGAGTTGGTGAAGTCAAATTAATTAGTCATTGTGAAACCCTGAGAGACAGTAGTGATAAGTGAGACTGAAAAGTCTATGCTGGAACTATTTATCTTCTGAGATGAACAGTGAGAAGCAAGACTGGTGCCACACACAGTATAAAAACTCTATCAGAAGGTGCTGACCAGCTTTTTGTGAGAACTGTTCAACCTTGGCACTTTCAAAATCCTATGGAAAAAGTGCTGTGAGATTATGCAATGTCCAGACATGAAGAATAAAAGTACAGCTACACGGATGATCTTAAATGTTGACATTTTACAATATTTCAATTATGATCTTGCAAACCTTGAGATGTTTCTACATGTAGTTATGACAGTGTATTTAACATCTCGGCCAAATAGGTTGTGACATCACAAGGTTTTGTTGTTTATCACAGCCCTTCAGTTTTTCTTACTTTGTGACTCCCATTTTTATTAAGATGCTTTCATTATTAACACTCAAATTTTTTCACTAATGGAACTCCAAGAGTATCTCTGGTAGTATAAGAAATAGTCTCATTAGAAAAAAACGTGTTTCTTAGACACCATACTGAACCATGAGGTAATGGAAAACATTTCTATTGCAAGGAAAAATATGTATTTCTTTAACATAATGGAACACATTTTCTATAGAAATATGGTACTGTAACCACCGTAGCTCTGTCACATATTTTGTTCCATTCCTTTATTTTCACAGATTTAAAGCTGAGCTATAAGACTAAGCTAGAAATTTACAACAGGAGCCCTCTGCTCTGTTACTGTTCAAAAAATATCAGATTCTCTAGTACCAAATTTCTAAGTTCCAGCTTCACAGTTTGCTTCTTTCTAGAAGATCTGGTACGCATTTCTGAGACAATACTTGCCATTCAGACAGCAAAGTGAGAGACCTTTATCCCATTCACTTCAAAGATATTTAGAATTAATGAACTTCAAAACTGAAAATACGACCCATCCAAGGAAAAGTTTGCTGTGATTAAAAGCCGGGTGAAAGCATGGAAGCAGAATGGTTTTCCAGCAAACTGAGACTGAAACAAATGGGATGAGTCAGGGCCCCCATGCTGCTGGACCTTCTGTACTTCTTGAAGCCCATCTAAACTGGTGTCAGTCTGACACTCCTGCGAGGACGTTCCCCAGCCTGACTTCTGATAGCTAGGGATCTGCTCCTTATTTATCTGTTGTCAGTTTGAAATCAACTGGGTTTGTGCTGTCCCTTCTTCCTCTGTGGCATTTACTTTGCAGATGCATTTTCCAGGAGTAATCAGATCTTTTCTCAGCGTTCAGCTAAATGAGCTGAGTTGTTAAGCAGTCTCTCACAGAACTCACTGCTTGTGCCTGTTTTTTGGGAATGCCCTCTGCATTTCCTGTGGTTTGAATTCAACATTTTGAATGTCCAGGACAATCTTTTCCTTGTCTGCTATTCAAGCACAGAAGAGAAGACTGGGACAGTACCTTGCAGCAAAAATGTTGGGAACACAAACAATATGCAGTAAAACTCTGAACCAGATCTAAATTCTTTTCACCAGAGTCAAACCAACTCCTTCCTTATTGCAAAAAGAGCAAAAAGTAGTAAATAAACACACAACCTACAGGAATCCTCTGGAATGTTTAAAATTCCTCTGAAAAATTATGATTACTGGCTGGTAATGCTAAAAGCAAAATTGTAGAAACAAGCTCACAGAAAGCCAGCCATATTTCTTCTGAATGCATCAGATGGAAGCAGTATTCAAGTTCCATTGCTTCTGTTTAATTCTGGGATATCAGGAACAGGGCTCCTCAGGCAGGTTGGCAATACTGCAGCTCCCTGCTCCATCAGTCTGCCACGAACACTGACACTGCCCCTCTGCCAGCAGCCCTGGGTAGAAACCTGTGTGCTCTGTGAGCCTGGAAGAGGCTGGGTGATTAACTGCATCCTTCCTGTGTGACCTTCAATCACCACCATAGGAAGCTTACGCTACTCTTTTATGTCATTTATATGCTGCAAACTATTACTCTGAATTGTGACAACTGTCAGTTTTCACATAGTTAAAGAAGGCTTGATGTAGCAAGAAAAGAAAAAGAATATGTTTGCACTTGTGCTTGCTTCCCTCCGCCCCCTCCCAAAGACAAATACTTATTTTGACCAGATTCTTCACAAAAGTGGTACTCAGGAGGGGGCTGGAAACTGAACCTTCAAGTTTTACAGTGACAGGACAAAAAGTATTATTTCATTAAAGACAAAAAGTATCTGGTTGATGCATCCAGGACTTCACAGTTAGAGATACTGTTCAAAATGTAACTAGCTCTGGAGGTTTCAGGAGGAGTCTGTATATATGGCATCCTCCAGTTGATGATGGAAATAAATCTTTTACAACAATGTCCAAGGCAGAATTCTTCAGCCTACAGAGACACAGTGATGATCACAGGATGATCCTAGGTGACATTTTTAAGTCTGTACCACTATTCAGGATTACACAATCATTTTACTTAGGAAAATGAGAGGTTCAGAGATCAGAAGACCGAAGAAAGGGATGAGTTCTTCATTGCTGCCCAGTTTAGTAAAGGTAACAAAATTTTGTCTGAAAAGTAAGAGTAAAAAGTAAAAAGTAAGAGAACTAAAAGCCAATGAATTTAGTGAACCATGAAAAACATGGTTGTTTCTTTCAAGCCCCACAGGTCTCTTAACAGTTGTGCAAAAGTATTTTTACTTTGAGGGCTTTTACAATTTTTTAATGAGTGGTTACAATTATTTTTATTCTTGATAAAAACTACATATCCTCTGGACAATAAGAGCACAATTCTGTCTTTGGAAAGAATTCTAAATGTTCACATATTTCTTCTATACAAAAGAAAAAATATAAAATTCACCCTTGAAAAAACATTTTGCCAGTTTTAGTGCTTTTTTTTTTTTGAGACAGTGAAGGTTAAATGCAAAAGTACTTTTTAGTTTCATCAGTTGTGTTGTTGTTAGGAAGTGGCAGGCAGCTGTGGATGCTGGCAGACCTGGACTGGGCACTAACATGGTGATCCCAGGACAACCACCTGATGTGGGAGGCTGGTTCCATGGCACCCCAGGAAAGCACACTGCTTGCCTCACTGCTGCTGGGGCAGAAGGAGATTTTGCTTGTCTCATATGCTCAGAGGGGTGAGTTTGGTTTATTGTCTTGCTCTAGCTATGTCAGGAAAGTGCAGGGCTGCCCAGCAATACTCCAGTCTGCACTCATCCTATGGTTTGTGTACCTTAATATCCCTTTAGCATTTCCTGCCTTTTGACCACCCTCTTCCTCTGCCCTGGTCTCCTCCACAATACTCACCAAATATTTTTTCCCATTCCTCCAAGTTTTGCTACATTTGTCCCAAATTTGCCAATTCTGATGCCTTTACCCAGGTAACCTCAGCCATTTGTGGTCTTAGTGATGCAGTTACCCTGGTGCCTTGCAAGATGTTACTCCCCCAAAGGTCTCCGGAACACTTCCCCAGAACACCTCCTCTGTGAAGTTGGGCCTTCTGTTTCATTTCTCACAAAACTCCCCCTTAACCACCTGTGAAACTCAGCCATCCCCCACGGCGCTATCTGTAACTTTAGTCATTTTCTCACGCTCTTACCAATCATGTTCAGTGCTATCTCCTGTAATGTCCAGTAATTTTCCACATTCTGCTTCCTTACCTAACTTCAAGCCAGGGCTTAGTCAGTGACCCAGTTATTTGTTCTAATGCTGATTCCCTAAAATAGATTTTCTGTATTTCTTTTTCCCACCCTTCACTCAATCCAGATGGATCCTCTTCAGTTTTCTTACTTTTTGAATCCCACTGAATCATTTACCTATAAGCTTCTTCCTTACTTATCTTTCCTCCGTTGATCTGATCCAAATGTTGCCTGGATTAGGGATGTCACAGGATGAATTCTTCTTTCTCTTCACCTCCTCCTATCAGCCTGTTAAAATCTGAAGACACTTGATGGCCTGAAAGAAATTTAGGTAATCACAGAAAGACTTCAGCAAAGAGAGGGGTCTCAGTGCCAGGAGGAAGCAAATGGAAGTGCTTATCTTGAGAACAGTGGCACAGCATTAGTTCTTCCTGGTGCACAGCCTTTACCAGCTCCCACCATCTATTCTTTCGTACAGAAGCACAGGCTCTGGTGCAGGAGGCTAGCTGTATACTTTTACATGCACATTACAGGAAAGAGATAGTATTAGCTTAAGATTTAAAAAATTAGGTGTCCTTAACCTGAATCACTGTGAACACCTTTTTTTTTCCCCATTAATTTCTCTAATTCATTACTCTGAAGGATTTCAAGTTAGCAGCCTAGAACCTGACATACCCAAAATCAGTAGAAACTCTCCAGATTTTCTTCAGGACAGTGAAATATTGCAGACGTCTGCAGTCCCATCACAGAGTGGTACTGAGGGACACAGCACTCCACATGACAGCTCTTTGTCACTTCTGAGGCACGGTCCACTCAAAGCTAGATCCAATCAGTGCTGCATGTCTCTGCTGTGCTCAGAGTTCAACAGTAAAGAGCTGATCTGCTGAGTGGGAGCAGGCAACACCACGTGTTTGGAAGTAGATGTCCTACTGATGGCACTATTTGGGTAATCAAGGTTAGCAGGGAAATGGAAGCAATAATACAGGCATCGGGATGACTGGGATTGTAATTTTCCCTTTTTCAGTACTCCTCCCCCAATTTGTACAGTATAAAAAAGTTTGAGAGTTAATTCTTCTGATTTCATTCATGTCTTTTGGCTATAAGCACGTATTTTGAAATTAAAAAAAAATTAGAACTTTTGGATGGTTTATAATGTTGTGGGATTTGATGATTCAGAACTTTCAACTGGTTTCATACAACTGAAAACTCAACTGTACCTACAACATTTCATATACCACCACATAGTTAATTTCTTCACCCTACCTAAATGTTCTTTTCCCCATAGGTATGGATTTACTAGTGAAGCATGTACTCCTTTGTGCCATATTCAAGTGTAGCAGCCATGAAATGGTTCTGCCTCTTATTCAGATGAGGCTGCATCCTGCTCATGTGATTAATTATCCAGAGCTACAAGAACATTCCCTTTTTAATTGCAGCATTATATTTTGTCATATTCTGAACAAAACCTCATTCAAAAACTCACACTAAATGCAAAGTAATGATGTTCTCTCTTAAATGTGTCTGGAATTTCACCACTGTGATCTTTTTATAAACTCAAATCTCTTATTACTATCCCTTATTTACATTAGTCTGGGAGATAAAAAGGGAATTGAAAAAAGAATAAAATAAAATTTATCACCTTATCTTCAGATTCACCAGCCCACATCTGCTTCTCATTTCTCCCAGCCTGCACAAGAGAAGGCAGCTGGTATAGGAAGGAAACCTCCTGGATAGGACAGCTTCAGCATGAACACATCCAGGAGCACTGAAGTCTTTCAAACCTCATGACAGCAAGGTGCTCTAAGACACCCTTCATGGGGGCAACCCCGCTATGGTAATGGAGGTGGCAGTAGCTTTGCCTAAAGCAATCCTGTTTCTTCTCGGAAGTCAGCTAAAAGGTAGATCAGGAAACTCCAGAAAAATGGTTCACTGGGAGGGGGGCAAACTAGAATTAGCATTGAGTTAGGGGCCTTGGATGAAACAAACTGCCACCAGAGGTTAGAAAGGACTGGAAGCTTTGATGTAGCTGGATCAGGGATCCTTTGTTTTCTGTTTCTAAAAAGCTCCCCTGTGGAGTTTTTGTTTGGGTTGTTAAAATCTGTTTAACTCAAAGAGCTGACAATAAGCACTTGGGAGCAAAACTGCCTCTTTGAAAGTCTTTTTGCTGTTCAGCTGCATTGGCCAGCCCTGCCAATTTATAGCTCTGTTCTCTCTCGCTGCTCCAAAGGCTGCTTAAGCAAACAATTAAGCTTTACTGATCACTCTGAGCACCAGAGTGACAAAATATGAACTTTCTCTATAGCCTAGAAGACACCCAGAACAAAAGCACTATTTTCACTCAGTGTTCCCCAGGCCATGCTATTAGGCAGCGAGAGGTTTCAGGGTTTAGTAGTCAAGGGCAACCTTTGCTTAGCAAGGGCTTAATTTCTGATTTATCAGGGCCCTGGACTAAGAGCAAGGAGTATTAAAGGCAGGTGTTGTTTTACACTCGATGTCCTTTGAGTAAGGCCATCTCTGTTGAATGCCTAACACAGTCAGTTTTGATCCCTGATCATCCTCCCCTCCCCGCCCCCAACTGATTTAAAACCTATTACTCATTATTTCCAAAATAAGATAATGTGGTCCCTGCATTGTGCTCACTGCACTCAAGGTGCCTTCTTCTTGTGACAGGACCTAAATGGTAGGCACAACTGACTGGCTCACCTCTGGGTGCATCTTGTGCATTTGCTCCTGAAGCAGGAGAAAGGCTTAGATGTAGCACAGCGGCCAGATAATATTTATCTGATGAGGTACTCCTTGCAATCCAGGTGACCCTTGTGGTGGGATGCCTGTGTATTATGTCACCTCTTAGATTGGGCACCTCCAGCACGTCATTCAACCTACAAGCGTGTGCCTGAGCCACCCCATTCCTACCTAAGACAGCCTCATAGAGTAAGATTTGGGATATCTGTACAAGCAGAAAAAAATTTGTTCCAAAGTATATGCCACAATGTGTATTATCAAACCTTACGAGATTGAAATCATTCCTAGATCAGGAATCTGTTGTGCTAGGTTCAACATAACAATACAGAATTAAAAGGCAGTCTGGAAAGTTTGCTGTTTGTTCTGCTCTGAAAAGCCTTCTTGGGAACTGGTAATATCTTTGCCTCTAAAACCAAAATGATTGAAAGATAAGCTCTATGAGAACATCTGATTTTATATGGGAAAACATCTTTGAAAGAAAGGAAGACAAACTTTTGACAGTTTCTCCACCAGTTCTAAACTTCGTATTTAATAAATTCCACCTCTGCTAGATTTCAGGCTGTCTTGTTCTTTTAGCCTGAGGTATCTAGAATAGGATTATTCCAGCCAGGTCTCCCAGCCTCTTCTCCACACTCTTCCCTACTCAAGTATACTCATGTTGCCATGGCTAGACAGTGGATGTGCACGGTGTAAGGAACGAGCACCTTCTTTGCTTGGGTACCAGCACCACTTTCCCTACCCTAACAACAGTAGCAGGAAGAAGCAATTGGGAGTGAACTTTCTGTGACGTAATTCTGCGTGTAAATGAGCATAAGAGCACAGTTTGTGTCTGTGCTCGTGTTCCTGCACAGACTTCTAAGCATAACTGCTTTTACTCTCCTAAGTTAAAGAACCTGTTCCCATTGCAGAAGAGACTGGATGGAAAATCACTACATGGCAGTTGAGAAAAACAAAGAAGGGATTTTGCTTAATACAATTATTTTATACTGCTTTTATCCACCAAGAATGGCAGCACTTTTCAGAACATTTGGAGAAGGCAGGAGGTGTTTTGTGGGAAGTAGTAATGAAAAATTCATGAAGGAGTAAAAATAGTTGGATCTTTTGGTTTTAATTCAGAATCTCTTTATATTTCATTTAGTTTCCTTCCCTATTTATACTGAATATAAACAAAGAACTTGTTCTAAAATAGTCAGATGAATGGGAATGAACTAGAGTGAAATAAGAAATAAGTCCAATAATTTTTAAAGTAAATGGTTAAACTCTAGATCCTGTATCTGTCCCTCAGTATCAAAGTGTTCTGGTTTATTTAGATATTCAGACCATCCATAGATTTAGCCACAGTTGCAAGGAATTTGTAGGTGATTAATTCCCTGAGAATCTGTCCATTTTCATTTTTTACCTGAGAAATCACGGCCTGACACATGGAGGTTGCATTTAGCTTTATCTGAACCTTCTGCTGAGCCCACACTCCTCTCTCACACTGCTCGAATAGTGTTCCTAAAACACAGGATTGTTGAGAATATAGGGTGAGTGATAGAGAAGATGCAAGAACAGAGATCACTGATGTTATCCTGAACCACGTTATCTGGAAGGCCTCTTCCACTGGAGCCTGACAGATGATACCAAGAGGAGCACTTCAAGTGCAGCTCTCTAGTACAGGCACCCCTAATGCACTCTTTTACAGTTATCCCTTCTCATTTACCCAGGCATTTCCAAGCCTTCCAAGGACTCCAGAAAGGAGGTAGCAAGAGAATAGAGAGCACGCAGCAGCTCCTTAAAGGCATGTAAAGACCCTGCAAGAAGGCTTCCAATCCATTTTGAGTCGGGTTTATATGATGCCAGAGTATAGGATGTCAGGATGATGTTTGAGGTGTAATTTTCAAACTAGTATCTCTCTCACTACACCAGCCTTCTGCATTGTGCCCATTGTGGTTAGGTCTCAGAGGAGCTAAGCAAACATGCCATCTTTTGTTCTGAACTTCCTTCTGTTCAAGTTGCGTTTGGTCACAGTGACCCAACAAAAAATTAGGTAGTTTCCTATAAAGCTGAAATCAAAAGAAGAAAACGTCATATTTCTACTTTCAGTTGCTGTTTCTCTGGTACCATGTTCAAGGATCTTTACAGACAGCTATGAAAAAAGAACCTTGACTTAGGATACTTTTTCAACATCTAAATTTCAGAAAGGTTTCAGGGTTAATAGAATTTAGTGTGTTTTCTTTTTCTCACTATAAATATGATGAGCAGAAAGATGTTGCCATGGTGAGATTTTATAATGTACTTAAAAGTACTTGTTACAGTTATGTACCACAGAGCCACCTTCACTTCTGTGTGAATAGTAAAGATATGTGAAAAATCAGCCAGGAGAAGTAGATGCTCTACAGTTACAGATGTTAGCAGTACTTATTTAAAGTACAGATGTTAAAAACATTCTAGCAGCCACTATATTATTTTGTAATCTATACATTTACAGCCAGAAAGGGGGAAGATGGTTGCATAAAATCAATACACCTTACACATAAAGAGTCATAATTATCTGAAGCTCAGCTTTGTAGTAAACCAAAGTTGAGATTACAAACGAAAAATAACACAGAGCTCTTGCAATCCAAGTTATCCATTGCTACACTATGTGCTTGAGGACATTTTTGTGTAGACCTGTATGAAATGCAATGGGTTTGCTTTGAGCACTAATTTGCCACTGCAAAAGGCAGTGTTTTCATGAATTACTGAGGTATAGCATTGTAGATTCATCTCTAGGGAAAGCAGTAGCCTGGGGCCCAGTGCTGCACTTTACCTAAGTCTGTGCTGATCAGAAAACAGGAGGGTCTGGTGCAGTTATGGTGTTACCATGCAAGCAGAGTATGATAACATTTGACTTTCTGTCCATTTGACTTTCTTACTGGCATCTGGAAGCATACCTGTGGGCAGTGTGCCCAGGCACTGCTGGTGGCTTCCTCGTTCCCTTGGCATGCCCAAGTAAGTTCTATTCTTCCTTGAGTCTGAACCTAAAGGCTCATTATCCGTGCAGCTTTTAAGTCTCAGGAAGTTCTGGGGCTTATCTTATAGAGAACACAGGCTTGTACCCTGAGATTTCTCTGAGAACTTTAGAGCACTTGAATGTCTGGCACACCTGTAGCATGTCCATACTGCTGATTTGTCTGGGATAGAGCTGAACAGCTCCCACTAGAGAGAGTAAGCATTAATTAACATCTTTTTTAAACAGAAGTTTTAAGCAGACACAGTGAGGCTTGCTCAATAGCCCTAGAAGGAAATATAACCCATCCTGAGCCTATTGCTAGATGAAATAAAATGTCAGACTATTCTGAGTCCAGTTGGTAAAGGGGACACAAAGCTCCTAATAGTATTTTCAGAGCTGCGTGCAGTTAATAGTTTGAAGAGGGCCGTGCAATTTTAACAAGATTATGTGAGTGCTACTGTGTGCTAGTGTGTGCCAAGCAGTGCTACTAGAAAGAACTAACTCCCTGACATTCCGAAGAAGTGCCTCTTTTGAGGTTATGGACTCATTTGCATGTCAGCATGAGCTGAGGAAATAGCAGAAGGCAGCACTTGGTGCACAGCTACCTTTACCTACCATGCACAGGCCAGAGAGAAAGAAGTTGGTTTCCTTCCTTTCTCCAGCACTAACTCTTGGCTCCATATCATCGCAGTGAGGCAGCCAACTCAAAGTGCCATACTGAAGGAAAAAACCTGCAGTAGCCCATGGCCTTTTGCTGCCAAAATAATCTTCAAAAGTTCCAGCAGAATTATGGTGATTTATACAGAATTTATGTGGATGAGGTGTATGGTGGTCTCTTGCACCAGACTAAAATTGGTGCATAGACACGCACACACACCTAAGATATTGTTCTCTAAGATATATTGCAGTGTATATATATTCCTGGAATTTACTTTGTTTTCAAAAGGTTATGTAGATATTTGAAACATAAACACTGCACTACACCTATGAAAAAGAGAAAAGGTGTTAAATGGGCTTTCAGTACCAACCTAAAACCCTAGCACCTTTCTAATAATATTTGTTAGAGTGCCTGGTCTGTATGCTGTATTTTAAAGTTGTGAAATAGTTGAACTAAAAAAAAAAAGCAAAAGCAAATCACTGGTTACAATTGCTTTCAATTCTTATGAATCATTTAATTCAAAAAGCAGGGATTCAGTTAATGGTTATATAGGATGTACCTCCTGTGAAGAGAAAACCTAAACACTTATTATTCGTAGTAAGAGGTGGTGTATGGTAAGGTTAAATATCTGCCAAAGGATTACAAGCAGGTGTAAACACTCCTGAATGCCTGTTATCAAATGTGGTTCCAGTCTAAAAGCAATGGGGATTGCACTGTTTTACAGTTCAGAGACTGTCGTGGTTTAGGGTCAGGGCAGCCCCTTAGACCTGTAACAGCCACTCTCTGTTAACCCCCCTCCCTCCCCAAGGGGGAAGAGAAAAGGAATAAGGGAGAAAGACTTAGTGATTAGAAAAAGAAACTAGAACAGCTTTAATTATGATAATAACAAAATAGAATATGTACAAATCTATACAAAACCAGTACCGAACCCAACCCCCTGATGGTACTGACATCACCGTCACCACTGGTGGTGTAGAGCAGGCACCGGGGGTCCCAGACCAGGCCCCCAGCAGACGGGAGCTGTGTTCAGGAGCTGGATTCTGGTACTGGATTCAGGAACACGGGATCAAAGGCAGAATGGACAGAGTCCTCCTTGGATGATCTGGGGAAGCAGTCCAAGAGGGGAGAAGAACCCAGGTGAAAGCCCAATAGACCCTCCTGATCCCTCTTTCTTTCCCTTTCTGCACCCCCCTGTGTGGTACACACCATCCAGCAGTGGCCTTGGCCTGCACCCCAACCCTTGGCAGTAACTCTGCCCATGGGCTGTTATCACTGCTGGCAGAAGACACTGTCTGTGAGAACAGGCTGCTGACTGCAGACAGTGCTGTGAGTTAGAAGTACTGAACTGAAAAGTCAAATCACTGAACAGAATTAGTTCTGTTTTCACCCAAACCAGGACAACAGACACGAGATAAAAATTTCCTCAAAAGTTAATAGCTAAAAAGAACAAAGCTATAATTTCAGGGGTGGAGATTTTTTTACTGGTATATGGTGACTGTTAAAATCATCACACATGAGTGTAACCATCTGTACAAAGACAGTTACTGCTGTGGCTGCATCGGTAGGGGGATGTGGCTTCACTGGAACAGTTGACTGGTACTCTGATAGGAGTGCTCCTTGCTCTTGGTACGTAACACGTAGCGTTTGGAAACTGCATCATTACAAAATATTTCTAAAATCATGCTTTGACCTTCTTTCTGCTGGAATCAGTGAGGAAACTCCTGTGGACCAATCCTAAGAGGTCAAGACACAGGGTGAAGTCCTAAGAGATTCATTCAGATCCTGCTGCCAGACAAATATGAAATGTTGCATTTAATAACAATCTTCATCTAACATAAATGTGAGAGCTACACATGCCTAGAGAAATGAGAGTCACTACTGAGAGAATCCTTTTAGTTTTCAGAATATATGCATATATCTTTAAGAAACCACAAATATATTCTGAAATATTGTCAGGACATAACGTTTGGAGTTGAAGATGTAACTTCTGTCTTTTTACTGGCAATAATGGAGAGCCTATCATTTTTGCATAGCATGGGAAAGACATTATCTATTACAGATGTGTATAATAATTATTTGTTATAAAACATTCTCATAACCCAAAGAGCTGTTTTGAACATTTACTCTGAAAATGTAGTGTTGTGAACTTGGAGAAACAAAGGAGGTTCATGTCAAATAAAGGTCAGGGGTATTATCTGCTAACATGCAGAGAGACTACAATAGGAAGAATAGCAATAGTCCTTCCCTAATTCAGCCACATCCACTCTGATTTTTATCCACGAAACAAAACAAAAAGTTAAGGGCACATGGCTTATAGCTGTGTGCTGTTGAGTACTATTTTCAGGTCTAAAGACCATTTAACTCTTCTTGAATATTTACAGCCTTTCTTTGGTGTGAATAAATCCATTTAGACAGTGATATATAAAACAATAGGAAACCTCATCATGTATTTTGATAAGTCAGAAAAATACTTCTAAAATTTCATCTGAACACACAAATGCTAACTAGAAAGAAGAAGAAAATACAAAAAGAAAAGGAAAGATTAAGTAACAACAATGGTTATATAGAAGAAAACTATGCTCAGCAGGGTAGTAAGTTTTTCAAAGTTAAAAACTTTCTACTTCCTTATGAAATATGTATAAGCTGTAACAGCCCATTCCTAGCTACATGCAGCTGTATTTGAAGTATTAAACCAAGGACACTTTGGAGTTACAAGAGAATAGAAACAACTAGAACAGATCTTCAAAAGTGTGAGTTGCTATATTTTATTTATAGCCATGTGTCTCAGAAATGGCTGCATTGATTTTTTTTTTCCTCAAAAATACTAAAATAAGTCCCTTTTGCAAGGAACCCTTCCATACAGCAGCAGCATTCAGCAGTTTTAGGAGGCTGAAAGAGGATCAGTTGAATTGCCATTACAACCCAAGCTTCACCATGGTGGTTCAAAGCATCGCAGCAATGCCTAGTGATGCTACATGCACCACCCACCAGGTCTCCCAGTCAGCCTGGAGAATTGCATGGTCTCTTAGTGTAAAACAGCCTCTTACTCTCATTTACAAGCTACCTTCAAATTATGCCCTCTGCATTCTGATTGCCAAAACCACTGAGCTATAGTGAAATTCAATTATGGGTTAGGATTTAAGTAGTCTGCAATTTTAGTCTTACATTTCCAACTTCTTGCATAATCCCTCTAACACATACCTGACAGCATATCTTTGTCAAACTGGCTATGGGTCCTGCTCCTCAGGAAGAGAAAGTGCGACACGAGTGACAAAAGGTGAAAGGACTTCTCCCTCTGCTATGCTCAATAGCCCCTATTTATCTCATTTTCTCTGTGCCTCTGAACGAGACATGAATGTGATACTGCTTAGTCCAAGATCCTTACCAATATGCTGCCCATGAAAGCCTTCCCTTCTGCCCTATATGACAGACACTTTAACCTCTTTTTCCTTTGTTCTGAAGAACAGCACCTATACAAGAATATGAAGAGATCACAATAGCCAAATGGATTATAAATATGTTCTGTTGCAAAATGCAAATCATATTTTAAGATTGCTGTTGTTTTAAACCAATAACCCCTTTAAAATAGGCCACTGAAATAACTAGATATCCATGCACTCAAACACAGGCAGAAATCGAGGAGACAAAGACATTATGTATAAGGGCATAAACTACTCTATATCATGCATTCACTTTTTTCAGTTGCTTAGAATGTCTCAAACCCATGAATCTTAGCATATTATATACAAGTATTTATGGATGCACTGTCTATTGTGACTGTGACGTACGCACACATTTTTGTATCCGTAATTTCTACATATATGCATTAGCTATGTGTCCTATTTTTATCCTGTCATACAAGTAAAGGCAAAGATAATCAGGAAGCTATTTCCCTGACAAACGAAACAGAGAAGACAAAGACGTTAGCTCTGTGCCCATCCATTTTGTGTGCTACTTGGCAGAAAAGGCAATGTTTTTCAACATCACTTTTTGCCTTTTTTTTTTACACTGTGTTGTAGCAATTTATAAGTATTTTTACAAGTGGAAAAACTGCACTTTTTTTTTGTTTTTTTTTTTGTCCCCGTGGTTCATCCAGCGTCTTGCAGTGGTTTCCATGGCTACGGTATGTGTGGTTGCCTGGGGGACGGCAGCAGCCGGCGCTGGCATCGGCTCCGCTCCTCCCGGCGGCAGCCAAGGGCAGAGTCTGGCGGGGGAGCGATGGGCAGGTGATGCACACTTCAATCTAACACCTGAATTCAGAAGGGTTTTACTTGTATGATGCGAGAAGTTTAACTGAAAATTCAGTGTTTTCTTCTTTTGAAGTGAATTAGGCACTAGTGGATCAATTTTGCAGGAGCGAAAGAGTTCTGATTGTGGGGAGACAGGAGGTATGAAGAGATGAACTGAATAAAAGTGTTGTGATGATTCAGTATTGGTGCTGATCTGCACTGAAAGCCTTGCTCATTTCTGTAGGTACTAATTGAAATAAGGACTACAATGGGATGCTGCTACCATCATCGGGCAAGTGAGAAAAAAACATATTGAAAAGCTTATCAAAAAGGAACAGAACTAGCGTGTAGGTTGCGCTGCAGCAGCCCTTTGAAACAAAAAGGCTGTCATACGTTCTCTGCCTCTTCTTACACAGGAACTCATCTCAGAATTAATCTGTAAGGCAGTAACACTGCCTCTGAGATTACCTCAAAGAAATATACCAGACTTATTAGCATGTGGTTTTGTACAACGCACTAAATGTTTGATATCTTCAAGAAACTCCATCTTATCGAACTGCTGCATACAGAGTCACATGATTCTTTCTTTGCCCTAAGGTTTCTTTTCTCTGTGAGCAGTTCTGTTTCCTCCACTAGGTTTTAGTGGATAGTAAACTGTAGCTGGTTGGCAAACTCTTGGGGAAGACACTACAAAATCAAACTCAGTGAGCCTTCCAAGTAGTGTGGGACACCTAATTGATCTGATGATACTTCTTCTGGTATTAGGGTAAGGAATAACAACAGATTGGAAATGCTTTTGAACAGAGCAAGGAAAAACAGCTGCTGTAAAGGAAACAGCTAATGAAAGCTGCACTAACAGAGTGTCTCAGCTGCCCCTTCTAGGGGAAAAAAAAAAGTGATACAATTTCCAATTTCTCTCTCCTACCCAAATAGATTGACTAAAATTAGAATTTGCATTGGCTGACAATAATCAATATTTTTGTCTCCAGACTCCTTTACAGATGCCCAAGGGTAAAGTGGATAGATATTTAACTTTTACTAAGAGCTATAAAGAAATTACATGAAATTGTTGCAGGTCATTATCAAGTTAGGATTTTGCCAGCCTCCCAGAAAACTCCACTAAACCCATCCTGAGTACTCACATAGCTACACACTGTTGGACAAGCATTTAGTTAATTTTAAAGCCTTACAAACACCTCTCCAACTGAACTTCTGGGATCTTCTCACTAATATTATAATTTCCACTTTGAATGAAAATTGTTCACTAGATTGTTTCCAAAACACACAAACAGAATGTTCCTATTTGAAGAGGTTTCAACTGAAAGGCAGATCATTTCTTGTACTTTAGAGGAATCAACACCAGTTTATACACAGTCTGAGTTTAATGCAATCCAATATGAATTAAGAATCAAATTAATTCCTATGATTAGAAAACCCATCACTAGCATTGTATCTATGTTTCTAAGGTTGGAACTTTGCTCTTTTTACATCTCATATTTTGGCTTTAACAAGGCAGTATAGTTTTTAGAGTGGTATTGCAGGTGTCCTTTGTGCAACATGACCAAGTCTCAGACTCTTGCATTGCCTTCAGCAATCAAGAGTGAAATAAATATATACATATGACTCAGTAGTGTAACTGTGACTAGGATACTAATCCTTCCTTCCTTCCTTCCTTCCTTCCTTCCCTCCTTTCCTCCTTTCCTCCTTCCCTCCTTCCTTCCCTCCTTCCTCCCTCCCTGGGCACCACACTATCTGAATGCTAAAACTTGTCCCCGACAGGAATTGAACCCACACATGCTCAGTTTCAGCAGAAGAGGTGCAGTTTCTGGCAGCAGAATGCCAGTTCTAATTGGGGAAGAATGAATCTCTCTAAATAAAATAATTGACCAGCATGGTAGCCCCACACATAAGGTCGGCTTAAACCAAAACTTGGTTGCAGTCTTCGAGTTCTGGTAGATGATCCAAGTTTTTATTTTTCCCTCCCACCCCCACAATTAGTTTTTCCATTTTAGGATCAGGGAGGGGACCTAAAATACCATCAAATACATATTTATGGTAGGTCTGAAACCAAGAAATACAGGAAATCTGAGGAGTGTTAGGCTGTAACTCAAATCCTCTACATTTTATCTAACACTCCATGTCATTATGTACTTCTCTAAATATTTTTTTATATCCTCATATTAGTATTTCTTAGCAAATTTTAATTTGGGAATATGTTTAGAATCCTAATTTGTTCCATCTTTGAGAATAGCTGTCACAGGGAAATAAAAGAAATACTATGTTTGGCAATAAAAATAATTGGTACTTTATATAGCATATTCCCTAAGTTCAGATATCTTCATTTTGTGACATTAGTGGAAATATGAATGGAAAATGAGCAGAGGCTTTGGTCTTCTCATTTCATTGTACTCTAAAAGCAGTTATGTGTGTGTCATTACAGAGGTAAATGACTTGGCTTCCAAGACCATATCTTCACTCAAAAAAAAGATTTCTCTTTTATTGCATGGCTAACATAGTAAAGAATTTCTTTTTTCCGACATTGGAGAAGGGCATTTGCAGCATATCCTATTTTACAGTAGAAATGACATGTGTTTTGGTAATTTTACATTATGAGTTCAACGTTTAATTATTCTGTAGAAAAGGCACACCTCTTCAAGTTTATGCCTTAGTGCTGTCCTAATTGGCACATCTAGCAATCATTAAGGAGGAAATTTTGTGCAACTAAACTGGCATTTTATATACCCAATGCAGCAATTAATGTCACAGCTCTAGATACAGGGTGATGATGTTAAAACCAAAACCACACATTCTAAGTCATACTGAAGGAAAGCTAGTCATTTTGTTTAGAATTTAAAGCCACTGAGTGGTGTTAAATACCCAGGTATGGGCTCTTTCCCTAGACAAAAGAGAGAGATGGATTCCTTAAAACTTTGCTTGGGAACTGGAGCGTTTTTTGGCACACACGTGCTAGGTGTCTAAAATGCTTGCTTTGAAACCACCCCAAACTTGAACCTGTGTTGAATGCTTCTCTCGTTATTTGATATTCCTCCTCATAAAGTTCAGCTGCTATTGTTACAATGAAATGGCAGCAATAAAATGATTTAAGAAAATAATAAGCATTATGTTCTGATAAATTTTTGAGTGTAAGTAGGGAACTTTTTAGTTAATAATGAATACAAGCACGTCCTATGGAAAGAAAAATCCATTTTTGAGATCTGGGCTAATTGACAGATGTGAATGTAAGAGATAAAAAGGAGCTTTTCTATATAAAAAAAAATAAAATATTGCCTGATAATGACCTGAACTTTGATAAAAATCGGCATTCCTGAGTAATCAGGAATGAAGTCTTTGCATGAAATCCACACACTATTGCATTGCTATTGTGCTGACAAAGTACCTATGTACTGCTTCATGGCTCTGGAGTGAACTAGGTTGCCTTCTTTACACGCCTCTAGGAAAAGCTACCTGTTGCCTTATCTGTATGCAGCCTTGGTTCATCAGATTACACATTACCTTTTTCTATATGTAATTTAAAATGGTAGCCCAGGGGAGCCAGTGGGATTACTTGTGCTGGTGCTAGTGGACTTTTCTGTAGGTGCCAGGACAAGGAAATAATTGACCTATTTTTTTTCACCTTATTTTTTTACCTTCATAAGTCACATTATTTTCTTCAAATAAGGGGGTTCAAATAAACCTCCTAGAATTTAACAAAATATTTTCCAACACTGTTGAAAAAAACCCCTTGAACTATTTTGGTAGAGTAACCAAAATAAAAAAAATGTTCCCAGTCAAAAGTCAGTGAGAGGTAAGTCCTTGCTCTGAAGCCCTGTGGGCCGGGTTTTGTGTTAGGACCCACCCTGGAGGGGGTGTTACCAGCTGGCAGAGCAGAAGAAATTTAAAAGGATAACAGAAAATATGCACGACACTAAATTTACAGGTCACTCCTACTGACATTCTAAATGCTTAATATCTTCTTATCAGGGAAATAAAATAAACTAATTTCACTGTTAAATCAAATAATACATAGAACTCCAAAGCCACTGAATATAACAATGGAAAGCAAATCCCTTGTGTTCACAAAAGATTGTAAAGCATTATGCTAAGTTTTACGTTGCTGTGATCAACAATGAAAGATATATAGAGCTACATTAATCAGGACTATCCCACCCAGATCTTTAGGCAAAACTACTGATCAGATGCAGTTGCTCCTGCAAATATTCCATTGCTGAAGAGGCTAAGTAGATAGTAAGATGAAAATCAACATGCAACAATTACAGCATTAAAAAATACACAGGTCTCATTCTCTTAACCGTGGTTATATGGCAACCTGTGAAATAATGAATGGCAAAGTAGACAATATCTTTTCAGCAGGGAAACAATTGCTCCTTGTGGCTCCTTTCAGCAATTCTACTCCATATATTTGAAATTTCTTTGTTTTAAAAAAACTGTGCAGCTGCTGCCGTTCTTCAGCAGTGGAGGCTGCATGACGAATAAAATCATTGTTGATGGAACAATCTCAGCTCTTACTTTAGCTATTACTTCATAAAAGTAATAAAAATAGAAATTTACCAATATTATTTTCTACCTGCATGCCTATTATGTAATTGTGAAGAAGAAAGTCTTCTGGCTTTCTGTCAAATTTTATTTTTCATTAGCTTGTATATTCAGTATAATATTATTAGCTTGTAAATTCAGTATAAATGTGACAGACATTTTAATTACAATCTTGAATTTGAAACAGCATGAGATGAGGAGTCAAGGAAAGATATAGAAGCATGAGATAGAGAAATGTAGAAAGAAAGGTAACTTCATGCATGTATTACTGAAAGGGAAGAGATAAAAAAAAATACTAAGCAAAATGCTTCGAGATTTGAGTGATGTAGAGGAAAAAAATAGTAACAAGTTACTAACTTACTTCTGATAGTATTTTTATGCCAACTACATCACTTTATAAGCAACAAGGTTTTTTCAGAGGATCCGCCTGCAGTCTCCAGTCAATATTTATTCCAGTTGATGTTATGCTGATCTGCTTCCAGTGAATAACATAATAGATCAAAGGAAAAAATAAAAACACAGCCCCCAAGGAAACCAAACTAAATCAACCTCCCACTGCCCAAAGAACAGTTGTGGCAATGGGAAGTCTCTTGCTCAAGGCTGGCAGAAACAGATGCAGTCAAGGAGTCTTACTGCAAGAGCACATTTGAGGCAGGACTTCGAAATGCAGCTGAGGTTTGCAGCCTGTAGCACAGACGAAGGAGGCTGCCATAGCCTAGGGGGATTAGGTGAGCACTGATTTGTACCCCCTGCTTGACTGTCAGTCCTCTCCAGCAGACAGAGCAGGCTGCAATAGAACATACTGGGTTTTCATCTCCATCAGCAGCCTCCTGGACTCGGGGGATGAGTGTTGTGGTGTCTTTGTTTCCTGTTGGTGAGGAGTAACTTCTCTAAAGTATTCTGCTGCAGCAGTTTACCAATAGCTAGATCTTAATTTTTTTTCACTGTTTAAATGAGAAGTGTTTGCAGCTTCTGCTGTTATCAGACATTTGATGGAGCAGTTTCTCAAACTTCCAAATGCCATCAGTCAGATGTGGCAACCCAGCATTCATGGGCAGCACCCTTTGTAGCTTTTGCACTTGAAAACTGAAATCATCAGGTAGAACAGAAAAATGAAATGAAGTTATTTGTTTTTCGTGAATTAAACAACCAGTGCTTCAATCTCATTCTTTCATGCAGAGCAGATGAGTACCTAACCTCAGCAAAATCTTACCTCCCTTGTAAAGAATTATATTGTATTCTACAAATCATAGAATCATAATAACAACAATATAAATAACAATATAAATAACAATATATAACAACAATAACAAAACCAAAAACATTTAGGTATGGAGAAGGAAAAAACCCTTATTTTTTTACAGGAAAAACACTCTTTTTTTCTGAAAGCTTCAAAAATCTCTTAGAATTATCCACACATGCAGTGCTGACACACCAGGTTAGAAGAGACTGCTAAAAGGAGCTAACTGGAGTTCCTATGAATAATAAGCAGGCAAAAGGTTGACAAGAAGAAGAAGGTGGCTTCCTTTATATTAATTAATATAAACATTAACTCTCTCAAGTCTTCTTCTCCAGACTAAACAGCCCCAGGTCTCTCAGCCTTTCCTCATAAGAGAGAAGTTCCAGTCCCTTAATCATCCTCATAGCTTTCCATCAGACTCTCTTTAGTATTTCCCTGTCCCTCCTGAACTGGGGAGACCAGAACTGAACACAATACTCCAGATGTGGTCTCACTAGTGCAGAGCAGAGGGGGAGGAGAACCTCCCTTGACCTGCTGGCCACACTCTTCTTAATGCACCCCAGGATACCCTTGGCCTTCCTGGCCCCAAGGGCACATTGCTGTCCCACAGATAATATTGTTCACCTGGACATCAACGTCCTTCTTTATGGAGCTGCTTTCCAGCAAGCCCTAACCCATACTAGTTCCTGGTGTTATTCCTCCCAGGTGTAAGACTCTACACTTATCCTTGTTGAACTTCATTAGTTTCCCCTCTGCCCAGCTCTCCAGTCTCCTTCTCCAGACCTCACTGGATGGCAGCACAGCCTTCTGGTCTATCAGCCAATCCTCACAGTTTTGTATCATCAGCAAACTTGCTGCAGGTGCACTCTATCCATTCATTCAGGGATATTACTCAATTACTTAAGTAATTAAAATGTTTCAGAACAAGCAGTGGTCACTGTAACTTTTGTCAGCACCAGTAAAGTTCTTAAGCTTTTAAATGCTACCAAATACTGTTTAACAGTGTATTTATTGTTCATGTGGCTTGTAATACATCAAACCATTTTGCTACCAACTCATTGACCACATCAGGAAGATACTTTTCTGAGTTTCCTTACTATTTATTTTACTAGAGCACATCCCATTCACACTGCTCTAGACAAGAGCTCGTGAAACTGGACACACCATGTGTGTTGCAAAGATGCAGAGGGGAAGGATGCATTAACATCTCTTAAAGACACAAACTGTAAATGACTTCAAATGTGTCCTGTCCTGGAAGACACAGACCAGTGGTGATAAGCTCTGGATGAGCAGCTATTCCACCCTCACTTCTAGGGCAGGTGTTCAGAAGTACACTGCAGGTGCCATGAAAGACAGCAGAGCTGTGGCAGGTCCCAGATTAGCAGATTCTGAGTGACTCACAGTGACACAGGCAGTTGTGTCAGTCACATACAGAATCAATATTTGCTTTGCACAGTATGTTGGACAGAAGACAGCAAACGAAGGCAGCAAACACCTCCTGTACACTTACTTTTTAAAAAATCAAATAATATTTTCTCTACTATCTTGCTGCAGGCTAACATCCCCAGGAAATAAGCTCCATCTCCCTCTTAAGAAAATTAACAAACAAGGCATTTTCTGATAGTTATTCAGACTTTGCATAGACCCGGGATACAGGAATAAACACCATTCCCACAGGTGAAGAACGCCAGGCAGGGTGGCTGGAGAAAGGCAGGCCCCTGGGCTTCACTGGTGACTCAAAGCTGCGTGAGACAAAGTTGAACCAGGCCCGTGGGGCACAGCCCCTCCGCGGCACAGGCGGCCGGGAGCCCCAGAGGAGACGAGAAGCTGGGGGAGCCCCGCACTGAGCCCCGGCCCAGCGCTGACCCCAGGTGGAGGCCCCNCAAGTCTTCTTCTCCAGACTAAACAGCCCCAGGTCTCTCAGCCTTTCCTCATAAGAGAGAAGTTCCAGTCCCTTAATCATCCTCATAGCTTTCCATCAGACTCTCTTTAGTATTTCCCTGTCCCTCCTGAACTGGGGAGACCAGAACTGAACACAATACTCCAGATGTGGTCTCACTAGTGCAGAGCAGAGGGGGAGGAGAACCTCCCTTGACCTGCTGGCCACACTCTTCTTAATGCACCCCAGGATACCCTTGGCCTTCCTGGCCCCAAGGGCACATTGCTGTCCCACAGATAATATTGTTCACCTGGACATCAACGTCCTTCTTTATGGAGCTGCTTTCCAGCAAGCCCTAACCCATACTAGTTCATGGTGTTATTCCTCCCAGGTGTAAGACTCTACACTTATCCTTGTTGAACTTCATTAGTTTCCCCTCTGCCCAGCTCTCCAGTCTCTTTCTCCAGACCTCACTGGATGGCAGCACAGCCTTCTGGTCTATCAGCCAATCCTCACAGTTTTGTATCATCAGCAAACTTGCTGCAGGTGCACTCTATCCATTCATTCAGGGATATTACTCAATTACTTAAGTAATTAAAATGTTTCAGAACAAGCAGTGGTCACTGTAACTTTTGTCAGCACCAGTAAAGATCTTAAGCTTTTAAATGCTACCAAATACTGTTTAACAGTGTATTTATTGTTCATGTGGCTTGTAATACATCAAACCATTTTGCTACCAACTCATTGACCACATCAGGAAGATACTTTTCTGAGTTTCCTTACTATTTATTTTACTAGAGCACATCCCATTCACACTGCTCTAGACAAGAGCTTATAAAACTGGACACACCATGTGTGTTGCAAAGATGCAGAGGGGAAGAATGCATTAACATCTCTTAAGGACACAAACTGTAAATGACTTCAAATGTGTCCTGTCCTGGAAGACACACAGCAGTGATGATAAGCTCTGGATGAGCAGCTATTCCACCCTCACTTCTAGGGCAGGTGTTCAGAAGTACACTGCAGGTGCCATGAAAGACAGCAGAGCTGTGGCAGGTCCCAGATTAGCAGATTCTGAGTGACTCACAGTGACAAAGGCAGTTGTGTCAGTCACATACGGTATTACAGAATCAATATTTGCTTTGCACAGTATGTCGGACAGAAGAGAGCAAACGAAGGCAGCAAACACCTCCTGTACACTTACTTTTTAAAAAATCAGATAATATTTTCTCTACTATCTTGCTGCAGGCTAACATCCCCAGGAAATAAGCTCCATCTCCTTCTTAGGAAAATTAACAAACAAGGCATTTTCTGATAGTTATTCAGACTTTGCATAGACCCGGGATACAGGAATAAACACCATTCCCACAGGTGAAGAACGCCAGGCAGGGTGGCTGGAGAAAGGCAGGCCCCTGGGCTTCACTGGTGGCTCAAAGCTGCGTGAGACAAAGTTGAACCAGGCCCGTGGGGCACAGCCCCTCCGCGGCACAGGCGGCCGGGAGGCCCAGAGGAGACGAGAAGCTGGGGGAGCCCCGCACTGAGCCCCGGCCCAGCGCTGACCCCAGGTGGAGGCCCCACCACCCCGTCAGCGCCTCGATGGTCAGGGCCCGCTCGCCCCTCAAGGCCCGCACACCTCGGCCCCCTCCGCCCACAGGTGCCTCAGTGCCCTGAACCTCAAAAAATTGCATAGTGGAATGGAAGGAAAAAGATGTAAAGTAAGAAATGTCAATGGTCAGATTCGTCCTATTGGGTCTTAGTTGAAACAGAACTAGAGGATTTGTCTTCAGTAAGATGTAGGCCGGTCCTTTGAATGAGCTTCACATGCTGCGTTGCATGTGTGCCTACTTTTAAAGATTGTTTTTCCACCAGTGGCAATGTCACAGATCTTCTCTCAAATGTGTACTTCACAAAAATGAGCACGAACCCTGTAGTTCATAATTGATTACAATTCCATTAGGAAACAGCAGTATCTGGCAAGTTTTACATAATCTAAAGACAAATCAATTCTAAGTGCGTTAGTACTTTTAATACTTCCAAATTCTGAGTTAAATGCTTTACAAATTCCTTATTTAATTACATTAATAAATCTTGTTTACAGATGACTGTGAAAATCAGTGAAAACTAATTCATTTTTCCTGTTCTGTCTGCAGCACAGACAAAAATAGAACAAATTTCTTTTTAGTATGGTCTAGAAAGTGAAGAAAAAAGCTTTAATTTAATATAATGACAGTATGCTGGTAGCACATGTTATTATCCCACTGTTACAGCTTCATATTTCTTTAGGAAGGAACTCCTTTTATGGGAAAAGACTTTTGCTCCATTTACTATGGAAAACAAGCATTGAATATAAGCTCTGTAACTTTTTAACTTGAAAGATTTTTCTTTTAAACACTGCTGTCTTACACTATCACTGTCCAAGACATTTACTGCATTAATTCGCTTGTTGCAAGCATTTGTTAATGGTTAATGATCAAAATACTAAAGGATTTGGTCCAGTATGATTAAAAAATATTGGCAGCCCTCTGGACCATACAAACCAGTTAAACACTGCTTTCTGGTAACACCTTAGCAGAAAGGCTGACCCATAGAAGAAACACAACACATGATCACGAGTTGTTGATGACACTCAGAAAGCAACAAGATCCCTAATTCACCACTTTTATATTGTTCATATCCTTAACTGTCAACACGGCACTAAGAAAATAATTAATTTCTACTGTTTCAGTAAATAGACTTTCTATTAGGGTCTGACCTAGAGTTCACTATGTTCTATGGAAGGGTTGTCATTTACACTGCTGGAAGAAAGACTACCCTTTAATCATTAGATGAATATGTCACCAAGTTAAATGTTGATTAAAAAATACAAGGACTGTTTTCCACTTGGGTTCATTACTCTTTTTCCTTCTGGAACACAGTTAAGCTGAAACATGCTGTACGGGACATAATACAGAGACAATAGGAAAAATGCTTGACTACATGTACCTTCACAAATCGTGAGGAAAGAACCAAGAAAAAATAAATTCCATTAGTATTCTTCCCAACTTTCTTCCTGACGCATGAATGACAACTTACCTAGGAACCCTAAGGATACACAAGTGTGTGAGGTATGCCTAAGGATAGGGAATTTAGTAATCTGGTTATACTGACATTCATCAAGAAAATACCTTCCAAATCTCTCTTTCTCTCTTTTAGAAGGTATAATTTCTAGTGTCATGTCTTTCAGAAAGGAGGATCTCCACTGTAATAGCCTTTGTCATTTCTCAGTCACATTGATATTCTTACAGTACATGGATTCGGAAAGCTGAGTCTTTCAATTATTGTCTTCTGATTTAAACTATTCAATTATTTCAGTTCTAGGCTTACAAATTCTTACTGACCTAGTTCCACCTGAAGCAGATCTGTTTCCAGCACTGTCTTTATCAGAGATACTCCTTTTGAGGGCTTAATAAGAATGGTTATGAATATGGTTGGTGTCTTTCAATGTATTTGGAGATTATTTCAGCATACAAAAGGTGTTTTTAATAAATGAAAACAGTATCCAATTAATAGCTGACTTATTATTGTATGTAGTAGGGTACAGCATACACACATAAGGTGTCCTAATTACTATGCACTACTATTAACATCACATTGCGTGTGCAGTGTTACAATTCAAAAGCATTTTAAGCAGTCTAATTTTCTTCAGGCTTAGCACAGCTCTTTTTATTCCTGAAATCTGAACCCTGATCTGAGGAAGTGAGGGCTGTGGACATTTCCATTCTTCAGCAGTGAGGAACAGGATTTTACATTCAAATGAACAAAAAAAAAACCCAGAAGATAAATGGTCTATAATTAAGACAGTGCATACAGAGATTCATTGATAAAAACTCTGATAAAAGCTGATTGAGATTTTGAAGGAATGTATAGCAAGAGATCTCAAGCATGCTAGAGCCTTCCCAGTTAAGCATTTCACAGGATACTTACTTTAAGTGAACCAGCTGGAACCACTATACCTAACCAGGCTAACTCATGCAGTGTAGGCAAGGCTAAGACCTGGCTTTAGTTAACATGACACTAAAAATACCTGTATGACCTGATAGCAGTCTCTGCTAGACCTGCTCCTAGCACTATGGCTAAGCTGAAAAATTTGGCTTTGTAAACTAAACAGTATCATGGTATTTAAAACATTTAGCAATGATAGATACTTGTTTAGAGGAGAGGAAATCAGAGCTTTCAGAAATAAAGAATAGTGCAACAGAAGTTCTGAAACTTTATGTGAATTTCATTCTCATGAAAAACTGTTATGCCTGAGAATAAAACTCCACGTGGACTCTGGAGGGAGGAGGTACAATTATCACAAGCCTGTGTGATCAGTGTTGTCCAGAAAACTATATTTCTTGGCTATGTGGTGTAGTAAACCATAAAGTATCAAAGTTTATTCCATCTGAACTCCTGCCACTCAGACAAGCTAAGGAGAGGAGGCAATATTTTTTAAAATGAAATTTGTCCTGAGAAACTATAAGTCTCCTTCACATCTGGGAGACAGAAGAGTCATTACTGGTCTGCAATCACATATACCCTGATACATCAAAATAGTACTTGGTGCATAGTTCCAAGAAAAGATTGTGATATTCAAGGAACTAAAAAGAATTTGAAACAGTAACAAGAGTGTTGAGACTGAAGTGCTGCTATTTTATAAACTTTTTATTCCTTTTTTTTCTTTCCTAGGAATATGCTGCTTTCTGCAGCAGGCAGTGTGGTGTATGTGTGTGGTTTTGGTGTGTCAGTCAGAGGCTATTAAGCTGTCATAAAAGAAAATCAGAGCACAATCTTTTAAAGGAGCAATTTTTTAACCATTACTTGGGTATTTTCCTTCTGCTTGCCATCACCAGAAATACAGGATCCTGGCACATAATCACTGATTTCTTGTCAAATGGACCTAAGTAACTAAAATGTAGTGATTAATTTTAATGATAGGCTATAAGATTTTTGAAACAATATTTTTCTTATATTCATGGATTATATTGGCTCGGTTAACCTTCTTATAAAGACAGAATTAGAAAGTTTTATATGTTGTCAATAGCCATTATCTCTAGTTTCAGAGTGTGCAATACATACAATACTGATTAAATTTCATAATGATGGCTCAGTCTGTGCATTGGGCCAGTGGTCTCCGAGGTCAATTTGTCCATGTGTAGTGGATGAGAATTTGGTATTTTCTCCTCCAAGTAAAATACCGTAGACCTGCCCGACTTCTATTTATTGTTGGTTGGAAGCCTAAAGAGCAGATCTCAGTTCCTGTAAGGCTTTGGAAATCCTAGTAAAACAAAACAAAAGGCAAGAGTTTGTCAACACGTGGGAGTGTAGAGATATTGGCAATCCTGATTTGCACAGCTATTCTATTTCATCTCCATGTGGGTAGGTCTGTGCCTCAACGCCTGAAGCAAGTTGTAGGACTGTCACCCACAGACCATAATCTTGCCTTAGCTTTACCTAGTAAATACATACAGTTATAGCTAATATATATATAAAACTCCACTAACTTTTAGAAAGATATATGGAGAAACCTAGCAAACACATTCTTTGACAGTTGTGAAACTTCTCAGTCCTTGAGCAATCTCACTTGTAATTACAATTGCAGAAGCCCTCGTGTTTTCATTAGATCAGATTATCCTACCCCCAGTCTGCAATTTCCCCAAACAATGCTACATATTTGTGCTTTTATCCTCTTTGAGACTCTGCATGAAAATACTGCAGTTTTCATAAATGACGCATTTGCAGTTGAAGGGAAGCATCATTTGCACCCCTTCTATAATCCAACGAATTATTCCATCCAAATTAAACTCAGTTATAAATGTTTCCTGAAAAACATCATCGTGGAGCTCTGTACGAATTGTTTCTATGATTCTTCCAGCCATTTCAGTTACAAGCTGTTTTTCTATCTATCTGTGCTTTAAGATCAGCTATGATATGGCTGTTAGGTTTTCTTTTCTCAATCCAAACTTTAAAAGCAAGAAGATGCTTTATATGTAGCAATGCTGCTACTAAAAATGCAATAGCCAAAATAGCATTCGGTTCTATCTTATGTAAACATGTTATTCTGCTGTGACTAAAAGGAATAAAATGTAAAAGAATTCTAGTTAAAATGTTCCTAGCTTTGCTTGGTTATTCAGGTATCCTTGATTGTAATCTAAATTCCCTCAGTTTTGTTTTCTGTACAAACTGATCTGCAGACAATTTGGATTCAGGTGAACTTGGGAAAGTCAAGACATCAGAGTTCATGCTTTCACTTGAGTACCCTGCAATAGGTCTCAGTCCGGTCCTCATCAGCACCCATCAGAGAAAACAATGACCATGACAATGCTTTTCTTGGAGTGAAATGTCTGCAGTGTGCAGGAGAGGAGAGGTAGCCCTGTGGTAGATGCAGCACTCCCCTGCTGAGGTTTAATACTCCCTTGTCAGAACTGAAGCAGCAGTGATAATTGCTCTTTATTGCTCTTTAAACGGCTGAGGTCCTCTCTGTCCTGGACACCAGCTAAGCACACTGGCAAACAGACTGACATTCGTTAGCTCCATCTACAGCCAATACTTCTGTCATGTTTGTGCATGTTGACTGTATTGCAGTTAAACAAGCCTGTAATTGTTTCCACTTTCAAAAGAAGCGTTTGCAAGTGAATGTTATTTGCAAATTACGGTTGGGACATTTGGATATAGGGAAGTTAAGTGTATAATCTGTTCATATTTATTAAGTGTATAGCAAACACAGCAGAGAAAATTGTCTGATGTTTTGATCATAAAACCATCCATCTGTTCTCATAGAAGACCATTATTTATTCATCTAGATTTGGCTATAATTGTTATGGAAGAGTAACTCACTCTTGAACTTTGAATGCTTCTTACTGACGTCAAAGCTAAACCCCCATCAAAGAGCAGCAGAAATCATTGATGCAGTTTATATCTTATATCTGCTTGTATCTGAATTATCCTGCTTTTCATTTCATTCATCAGCTCTCACTGATGCAGATGCTACCTGTTGATGGATTTATGGTAATCCCATAAATTCCATAAAAGTCAAGATTTTTTCAGCAAATGAGATATTAAGTATCATGATGCTTGGAATAACCTAGTGCAGTACTTTTAAACATCCATGTTTTAGGAACTGTTGATCTTTCTGTGAGACACTGCTTCTTCCATTGAGAAACTGTACACAGCCGTTATCTGCATTTAATTTATATGAGCACTGGATATTGCAATAGCACAATGACAATGTACATACATAAGGTGCACACTTGGGATTAGCAGTAGTCCTGTAAATTTTGCACCATGTTACTCAACCCATCACAGAACAGTGCACGAAAAGTGCACCCTACAGATTCCCTAGAACTTGAGCAGACCTTTGCCTTCATCCTTCCCCTCTGCTTGGTGCCCTGTAGGTGATTTCTATCAGTAAGTTTCTTTGTGCATTTTTTCCCTCGTTTTGGAATACTTCCTAAAAATATATGAGATAGTTATTAGCAAATAACTGCTGCTCTACTTTTACTTGGGAAGGGAATTATTTTACTCACTAAAAACATGGAGCTGAAGGTAAGTTATCAGCTCATGTAAGTCAGTCAAGTTACTGCCACTAGGCAGTTTTTAAACCTCAGCTTTTCATAAGCAACTGGGATTTCACTCTGAGGAACTCAGATATTAAATGCAAATTAAAATGTGTATTGGGGATTCTCACTGTACACTTTAAGCGTCTAATGCAATACTTAGACTTTTCATTCTTGCTCAGTTGAAAATAATTTCTTTCCTTACCTCCATAGTTTAATTAAGGTTGCTTCTTTAACCTTATTATTTCTAATTGAAAACAACAGTAACAGAATTTTGGTATGCATAGATTTAAAATATTAATTTAAAAATTAAAATCTACTTCTGCCTAAAATTTGAAATAAATTATCATGGTCCCACTGGCTTTTCAGAGGTAAATGTCTCCTTTTATTGCTTAGAGGAAATAGCCAATGCAAAAAAAACCCTAGCTAGCAACGGGCAGAAGCATAAACAGTTCCCAAAGGATTATATTTTAGATACTTTGTTCAAGATCTAAAAGCTGTAATGGCCTCAGATAAACTTCCAAATGACCAAATTGGTCAGGTTTCATTGAGTCACAAGTTGCAGAGTGTTCAAGTGTTCCAGGTTTCACCTGACCTGGGACTCTGCCTGTCAGCAAAACAGTGCAAGCACAGTCACTTCTGTATTGCCAGTTTATGTTGCTCCCTCTTTGAGCCAGGACCTGGATTCCGTGACTGCCCGCACCACACTCATGCTAATTCACTTCCAGGTTCCTCTCTGAAGTGACCGTATTGTGCTCTAAAATCCACCAAACATGCAGTGGGGATACCGATCCTGCCATCTTCTGGTTGCCCTCCAAGGCCAGTTTCTCAGTATTAGTCCTTGTGTTCTCATACGCCCTCACAGCATGCTGAGGAACACGTAATACACACCTGGCATCATATGATAAAAGCACAGTCTTAATTGCCTTTCAGGCACTTTAAATGCAAAAGACATGTTAAACAGTAATTATGTCCCCAGGTTACAAGTGTATTGCACAGGAACCACTTGATCTGCTTCTGCTAAATAAAGGAGGTGTGAGGAATGATGCCCAGCGCCAATGCCACACAGCACTCAGCAGCTCACAGCTAATCTGTGTAGAGTTCGTTGGCTTGAGAGCAAAGGAGTCAGAGGAAAGTAGCAGGAACCATCTCTGAATTATGAGACAAGCTGATTACGAGTCAATGGAGCAATCAGGAGCTAGTGCCCTAAATCTATTTTCAACTGCTAACCAGGATAGATAGAGTTTGTTTAATCCAGTGGTTACTAGTGTTGAGCATGGGGACATAATTCAGCAGCAATGGTCCACATGGACCGTACTGAAACAGCATGTAAGTAGTCAGAGATGTGACACACACACTGGGACTACTACTCACACTAATTTAGGGCATATAAGCCACAAGTTCCTCTTCTGTCTGTAAAAGTAGTTGCCCACTCTTCCAAGAGCAGTGTACACTAAAAACTAATTAGTGGCATTAGGCATTTTAAACCAAAGTCTTCATTGATGTTATGGAGCAGCACAGGACAGGTGTTTCTTTTGCAAACTATAAAAGTTTATCTGCTGCTTAAGAGTAATGAAATAGTTGTAAAATTTACATGCTAAATTTAAGTAATATCTTTCTGGGGAAAGATAAGTCATGTTTTAAGGAAAAAATATGGGCTACATCAAGACAAAGCAAAGTTTCTGACGTGATGCCACATATATAACTACTATTTAAGATGGAGAAAATAGATAAGAATTGCAGGTCAACCTGAAAGCAACTATTGGGCTGCAGGGACTTTACATGGAGAGTATCTCAAGGGCCAACACAAAGGTTATTTGATCTTTTCATCAACAAAAATATAACAAAAAGTAGGAGTGTGCTAACTGAATCCGCAGATGACAAAAGGTGAGAAGCAGATGCCATACGGGAGATAGCAGTGTAATCCAAGAAGAGACATCTTGAGGATTGAAAAAAAAATCAGATGGATTCTGCCAGTATAAACTAGAGTGCCAGTACCTGGGGCCTCATAAAATTCCAGTAAAATCTAAGGGCTACTTGACGACATACGGTGTCTTCATGCTGTGATCCAAGGCAGCAGAAAGGCATCCTGGTTCCCACTTGATACAGTTCTGGTCACCTGGTCCTGCACAAGCAAGATACACTAATTCAAAGTGCAGCAAGTATAGAGATTGACTGTGAGAGAAGCCAACAAGAAAAGAAACTTTTTGTTCCACAGAACTAAAAGTTGCTGGTGTAGCATCCCAAGCAAAATGACAGCTGAACAAGAGGCAAGACTGCTTTTGGCATAAGGAAATTGGAGGGGAACACCAAGCAGAAGAGCTTTCTGGGCTAATGAACAGAGTTGGTAGAACAAACTGGTGTAGACTGACTTTGCATATACTGCATTTTCAATAATGAGATGAGTTCCTAAATAAATTTCTCTATGAGAGTAAAGAAAATGGTTGGCTTCAAAGAAAATGTGAGACATTTATACCATAGTTGCCTGAGAAATAAAACAACTGGATTTGGTAATCCAGAAAGTCCTGGCCAAGCTTATTTTCATGTTCCTGCCATGGTAATGCAGTGATGAGAAAGGTGTTTTCATGTGAATGCTATAGAATATTTGTGATATATAAATGTCTGAGTTCATGTCTAAAACATGAAGACACCTCCTGTTTAGCAGCTGAACCCCTTATGTATACACTTGGATCAAAATGAGGTTATTTCACTCGTAAACTAAACTGAACAGCAGCAACTTTTTGTCAGGACCAGTTAAGTAGAGGCAAAGATCTACTAGTTCGTGCATCAGCTGTACTTGTGTTTCTTACTGATGCTATACTTACTAAAAGCTAAAATAGCACAATATGAAACAGAAGCTGTCAGGTGTTTTATGCCCAAAATTCAAATTAACCTTGAAGTTTGTACAGAACGTCCTCCACATTTAAACCACCTGTATTTTAAATTCATAGCCTTCTTTCTGAGGGAGAAAATCAACTAGCAGAAACACTGCTTGTATTTTATATTCTGCTACTGCAGTAACTGCAGAAGATATCTTGATTAACTAAAAAAACTACATTGACATCATCAGTGTAAATGGAAAAACAAAGAGAAATTACATACATGTCTAAATAGCACCTGACTCCAAGAATTCTCCGCACATGAAGAAACCCCTAAGGGATGTCTGTGCCACAGAGCAAAGATCCTGGATCAGTACTGATGACACAAACTCTGGGACTAAAATGAGTTGTGGCAGACTGACATTGTGAACCGATTAGCCACAATGTGGAACAGAATTTATAAACCTTTATGCAGTGCCACAGTAATCTGTAGTCATGCCTCTTTTGGAATGTCAGCCAGCACTCAGAAGTACCTCTGAAGACACGGGGCTTTTGAAACTGAGCCTCCACTCTGCGAGGGGAACATGCCGAGTAAGTGCAAACAAAGGAAACTTTGCACTTGGATTCACCTTCAGTTCTTCATTTAAAATGTGCAGCCCAGGGTTTTATCTACAGTTTTTCATGCACAGGATCTACTTGTCTGATTAAGAAAAATTTCTGTTTTGAAAACTTGCTAGATGACTGTCTGCAGGAGAGAACTGGGGCCACCAGTCAGATTGGCCCTGCACACCAGTCCCTTTTTTATACTTCGAAGATTTCTTAGAAAAGTTGTTATGTCAGACTTCCATTTTACTGCCCCCTTTATGCTGAAAAAGCAGCTTACTGTACCTGCTTTTGGAGCTTTGGCATAACGAAGACGTGGGAAGCTATGGCTTCAGTTAAGCTGTTTTGGTGAGGAGCAGAGGCAAAGGCTCTTCCTTCAGTGAATAGCCCTAGGTCTGGGCAGAGGAAGACTGCAAAGGAATTTCCTAGCATAACATATGTTATGTCATGTATAAAAAAGCAATATAATTTTCTCTTTTGCTCCAAACGTGTTGAGGAAACAGTAGGAAAGAAAGAGAATGAAAAAAAAAAAACCAAACCAAACCACCAAAACATAAAAGAAGTTTTAACAAAGGAAATCCATGCTTGGCAGATGTATTTAACCACTAACTAAACAAAGAACAGGGGTACCTGGAGAGGAACAGGCAGAATTTCAGCAATTAGAACTAAAGACAAGAACAGAGAATAAAAACAGAAGAAATGATCATTTTTTCAAATGGAAATTATCATGCATATTCTAAGACAACTTAAGACACTTTATTTCTACTTCACTACAACATGAAGTTAATCAAACTGTACCTAAGCCACCTTCATCAATTCAGACCATACACAGAGCAGGGTAGGGAGACTTTTCCTGCTGTCTCTTGAAACTGTGCACTCTGAATAGGAAACAGGGATTCAGAGGGAAATCATGACAATGACTAAAATGTGTAAGTTATAAACTGCCCAGCAGGGAGCTGTCAATGTAAATGGTGTTGGGAGCAACACTGGAATTTCTACACAACAGGTTCTTTGCAGAGGTCCATACAGGTTCTGCACTGCCAGTCACAGCGTAAGAACGAGTAGATAAAATGGCCTGCAAAAAAGCTGGCTATTTACATTGTGCTGGGGAATAAAGAAGCACTAGCATTCCTGAGAATCTAATTTACAACTATTTTAAGGACATTTTATGCTAATAGATCAGTCCAAGAGGCCTCCTAATGTAAATGAGGCTCTGTGTCTCTCAGACACTATTCCAGCTCATGAATCTGTTCAATTATAAATACTTAATTACCTTCAGGGTTATTTGTGGGCCTAATTAATAATGTGTGTAAAGTGCTCTGATATCCCCTGGATTAAAGACAGCACAGAAGAACAAAGTACAAACCATATTTCGTGAAACGTATTGCTTCATAAACCAAAATAAAGCTAAAAACAAGAATACCAAACTGACACTCATAACTTACTTGCTAGTTTTCCTAACCCCTCCCCTTCTCCACTGTGTCTTAGTTAGATTTATGTGATTGTGCAGTAGTTTATTTTTGAATTGCACATTTTCATCTTGGAGGAAAGAACAACACGAGTGCATTCAAGCCTGCAAGTGTTGCATGTAGGACTAAGCACTTGGAAAGTTATGGGCAGAGCATTGTAGAATGTGAACGCTTTTGCTTTGTTGCTCTGCATACACTCTGCATAATCATGCATGCAGTCTACACAGAGAAAAAGCCTGATTCACTGGGTTGACACCTGCCTTGGTACTCCCACTGCACGGAGAGGAGGAGAGATGTGTCCTCTCTCCACTGGTATCCTGCTGGAGGGGAGGTAGCTTCCCTAACCTTTAGCAAGGTCAGCAAAAAGCTCCCATTCACATTGAAGTACAGTTTGCTTCCCTGTCCCCCAGTTTCTCTGGTGCTGTTCTCACAATTTGAATTAATAACTATTTTGATGACCTCTTACCTCATAGGCATAGCAACCTTAAGACATTTTCCAAACATTCTTAAAAGCTAAAGATTATTTAATTTTAAGAAACAAACAATATCGCAGGAACACAGGAAGAGAGACAATTCCTGGGTCACAGGCTAGGTCACCCATCAAAAGAAATACAGCTCCATAAATGTCTGAATAATAAAGAAATAAATGAAATAAAATAATAATAATAATAATTAAAAAAAACTACAAAAAACCCAACTACAAAAAAAACCCACAACACAAAAAAACACAAACCCAAACCAAACCAAACCAAACCAACAACCCCCCCAACCTGTTTTTTGAGTTTTAATATGTGCCTATCTATGATCTGACGTGTGTAAAACCAGTCCAAGTTATAAATGATCCCTATCAGCTCCTGTTACAAAGTACAGCACTGTGATTCAGCAGAGGTGAAAGGAACAGGGAGTACCAGAAGATAGAGAGGTTTTACATCACACTGTCAAGGTCAGCCCCGCTGGGTTCTGTTCCATCAGCTGTGAGGCTGTGTCTTCATGGGGAAAGATAAGCAGAATTCATTAAATAGAGATGTGATTTTGAAATATCTTCAATACACCCTAGAGTTTATGTGTACTATAATTCATGTATACGGTAATTTGTTGACTCAAGCAAAATTCATTTACTTAGAAAGAATTTGTTTCTCATGAGAATATTGCAGAAAGGCTGACTTAAAGTAAACCTGTTAACACTGCAGTAAATTAATTTGTCTTCATTTTGCTTATATGTCCCAGTCTAGACATGTTTTTAATTTGCACCCCTGTAGTAAACTTGGAGAACAAAAGCTCTTTGAAAATCTTTCTCTGCATTTCTTAGCCTTTGAATAATAAGAGGAAAAGATGGAAGAACAGTCACATTCAATGACTATTGATATAAATTGTGGTTGGGGGAGGACTGCTTTTAACAGAGGCCTATAATTTTGTAGGTGAAACTCTGTGTTGCCAGTTGTATTAAACTAAATCAACATTTTGCCTCTGCAAATAAATGTGGATTTAGCTAACAAGGCAAAACCACAGCTCTCAGACAGTGAAAACTGAGTCACTGAAAACCACGGCTTGTGAATCTCCTCTATACATCAGAGTAACTGCAGCACTCCTGACAAACAATATGCTCTTTTGTGAGAACTGACAGAAATCACCAGCCATCAACATGACTTCATGAAATAGGGCTGTGTTAAAGGTTTCACACTGTACTCCTGAGTACTGCTTAAATTATACAGGCTTGGTCACTTACTGGCTTTCTGACCCTTTTTAGAAGGCAAATCTGTTCCGCTTTCTTGCCAGTAAGTATGTATATTTCTTGGTACCAAGTAGAGCAGTACCACAAAATGCTGAAGCAGTGAGAAGAGATGCAGAAGCAGGAACTTGCAGGCTACAGAAAGGTGACCTGTACTCTCCCTTTTGGAGCTAGTTTTCAAGGAACTGTTTCACAATGCAGAGTACATGCAGGATGCTTTAAGAGGCAATGAGGAAGTGTCAGGCTTTGCTAAACCTCAAAGGCTCAAGCAACCTGTAAGTTTTTATACTGGCTGAACAGGAAAGCTTTTCTCTTTGCAGCAGTCTGAGTCCTTGCTTAGCAAGGTATACTGGGCAGTTTAGACAAGCACAATGAAAGATCTTTTATGAAGAAAAACTGTGTGTTCTCATTTATGTTGATTTGAATGAGCAATAATGGAATAGTGAGGTTAATGCAGAACTCAGGACAAGTGGGTGAAATAAAGGACTGAATCTTAATGTAATATCCTGCATCTTGGCTAGAAAAAAACAAAGAAAATAGTAGAAGGGAAGGAATAAAGGCAATGATCCTTGTGGAAACAAGGTCATTACATGTGATCAATGCCCATTTGGACAACTCACAAATGTTCCAATGCTCGTATGTAATTCATCCGAGTGGTTTTAAAAGACACTCAAAAATCAATACATGAGCATTCTGTTAAGTGCTTAAGTGGATATAAGGAGTGTGTATGCTGTTCTCAAGCATTTGATATAGTAAAAAGGCAAAAATTTGCTTCACTGATGTCACCAGGTAGTGGTGGACAGGATTTATATCTTCGGTCTGGTTTGGGCATTGAGTTGAAATGATTAAATTGGGATCAAGAAAAGGCACAACACTGTATCACCTGCTATGGAAGCTGTTATATTATTGAGTAATGGGGTTGTCGAAGCGGGTTTGTGTTAACTGCAGCAAAGACATACTATTGCTATCTTGTGAAAACTCAGGAGAAAGAGTAAAACCGGTCTGTGCATTTATTTACCTTAGGCTATTTCTGTCACTGACCGCAACTGCAGCGACTTAAATTTTCATCAGAAAAAGAAAGAAAACTCACAAGATGGCAATTTTGGGCAAGCTTAACCGAGTAGAAGCTTTTCTTGCCACATTTATAGGTCTTTCCATAGTGTTATCTGTATAGTAGTTGACAACAGTGTGTGCCATATACAGCTGCATCATACAAAAAAACCCCACACAATAAAAATTGTACACTAAAATTTTTCAGTGGAAAGCCTCCTCCATACAGTTAGTCTGTGATGAAGATGCTGATTGCATTGTCCACTTCACAGAGGTATAGCTACAATATTTATAGTGATCTGGAACTTAATTTATAGTGTGGATCACTATATGTGACATCCTTCTTAAGCATCATTGATTCCTGTTGCAGTAAACCCTTTAACTCTATTTGACACACTGTAAATGTTAAACAAACAAACAAACATCAAATCATCAAAGATTTTATTTTTGTAACAGAATAATAAATATTTATGCCAGTCAGTGCATAGACTCTGAATTTAGCTTGGTTGTATTAATCCTTAAAGCAAGTGTAAGTCAATTTAGGAATAATTTTCTCTTACAGTTGCAGTTCAGACACAGATCCTTATAATTAAACTGGGAAAAAAAATCAATCACACACAGGAACCAAAATTTTCACCCATTTCTGTCACTGTGTACATGCATGTGTGCAGTTTCCCTGGGTTTAGAAAGGTTATTCTTGTGCATACAGTTACTTTTGTCTGTTAGTATTTGCACCATTGTGGGCTTAGATGTCAATAAAGGTGAAGCTTTCACTGCACATCAAAGAGCTCTGCACACCAAACTTATTGCTGATACTTCAGATGCTGCTTGGCTGAATGCAGGTATTTAGTGGGTATCGTGATCACTGCTGGTGAAATACAGATCCTTGTCACTCATTTCTGACCAAAGTTTAAACACAACCCTGTGAATACACCACTTACTTAAAGCAAGCTCATCTCTCTTACCTCTTGGCTGTATTTTAGGGTTATGTCATTCACTGTTGAGCAGCACAGTTCCTTCATGGGCAGACAATTGCAGACATTGTTTAGCCTACTAAAGTTGCTGTTAAATATAGTGAGGCTGATTCACTGGTGCCTTCACTTTAGGCAACCATTTACCTCTCCAAATATGTGCACTAATACCACTACTCTGATCTGATAATCTACATACACTTTCTTACATGCCAAGGATCAGATCAGAGAACTACATTCTTGTCTCGGGATTTTCTAGTTCATTTGAGCTGAAATCTTCTTTTCTACCATAAAGTCTTTTAAATGGATGAAAAAATTACTAATTTGAAGAAGCCACAAAAAAAATTAATGTGTTTTTATCATAAAAGCAGGGTCACTAGGAATAATCTTCAAGTCAAGAGGCGTTTTTAAAAATTTTAAGTAACATGATTTTCCAGCTCTGATTGTCTACCACATAATGTTTCATGCTTCATAAAAAGAAAACCAAACGCTACGGATTTTGTTCAAGAGCAAATTTTGATGTGGAAGCAGATATTCTTTAAATTTAATTGTAACAACTTAATAAAGCTTAATGAAAGGAATAATAACAAACAAAAAAGAGAAAAACCTAAAAATACAAAAGACTATATCCCCAGCTCAAATATCATAAGCATTTTTTCAACAAATAATTAAACATTTTCTTAGGATGAGCACTTCATTGCACATAGACAAGAACATGACCAGAAATTCCAAAGTCGCATCTGTCATACAAAGAAGACACCAAAAGGATCCACTCCAACACAAGGCTCACTGAGAAGGCTGATCAATTCTACTGGCATTAAGCACATTAAAATGAAATTGTGCAAGTGTTTACAGTACAAATAAATAATAATGGCCAAACTAATGGAAAGGATTAAAGATTTTTTTTTGCTAAAGATTCTCAAGGGCCCAGAATGTCTGTCAGCGCTGTCGTATAGATCATGAGCACTTCCATATTTCAGCATGAAGCTTCATCATAGTTCTCTCATACTGTTGTAGGCTATTATTGATGTTCTCTAGAGGTGTAAAATACAGCTCCAGTCCTCTGCCAACTTTCATGTATATAGTATGCTGCTTCTGACAGATGATTAATGTTCAAATTCTTAAAGTAAACACATTTCTCTAGTTCAAATTCTATACAAGGAGATAATATTTTAAAGGATGGCAGTTCTATTTTTTTGACTGTTACTAGATGCATTCATCTTTATTTTTAAGGAAGGATTGAAATTTAATATTGGTGCATGGTGGGAGGAGAGAGATTTATTTACTTTGTTAGGAATGATTTATGAAATCTTGTTATGGGAGAGGAAATTACTGCATCTGAAGGTGAATTATGGTGCACAGTTTAACCACATAACATCTTAAGTACCAGTAAAAATATAAATGACAGCTTGAAGGTTCTGATGGAAAGAAACACAGTTGAGATTGCCAGTCAGCTGGGAATCTATCAGTCATGTAAGTCTCTCCTGAAGCTCAGACTAAGGCTAAACTTTTCCTCAGCTTCAAACTAATTTGATTAATGTTCTTTCTTCTTCTCCATCTCTTATAATACAGAAAACGTCTCTCCCAAGCTTGTAACCAGGACTTCTAGAAAGGTATTTTTTAGATAAAATATTTCAAAAGCATCCTAGATTTGTGGTCACTAGAGCAAGCCATCCTTTGTGGGGTGCTAAAGTCCAGACCTGTGAAGACTGTTCCTGAGGCTACTCACCAGCCCCAGCATTAAAGACAGTTCTGTCACCATTTCGTGTTAATGAAGGACTGAAAAAAGAGAAACTCATAAAACTGTAATGCAACTACAGAGTACTATACCATGTAAAAGGCAACGTGTAGCTAAGAACCATCCCAAGCAGCAGCACTTCCCAAGAGTGGTAGTTAAAGCTCTAGGGAGTGAGGAAGAGGGTTGTCAGCGAGGTGAAGTGACAAAGAGAAATCTCAAACAGCCGGGGGAGGTCACAACGGGATCCACGGCTGTTATGCAACAGGAGAGTGGTGCAATGCAGACACTGCCCAAACAAGGCATTAATCTACAAAGTTAATCAAAGACATTTCACATCTTTCTTAGCTTCTCCTGATACAACTTAATTTTGATCCTGATTAATTAAGGTCTTAAATAATTAATTATCTTATCATTATTATTCCTGTACAGTAGTATCTCATCTATGCTTTGGATTGAAAAGGTATAGCAGAAAATCCATCAGTCTTCACTCTTCCCATTTGCACTTTACAGTAGGAATGCCATTTCTCCTCCAGAAGACACAGCCACCACAGATGTCAGGAACAGCTTCCTGCGATATATTGGCACACTCCCAGGGAGTGATTCCACCTGCCTTTTCATTCCTCCCAGTGGGATTTTTATAACTTTGTTTTATTGTCAACATAGTAGTTTTCTAGCAATATACCAGGCAAAGAAAGATTCCACACAGCAGATCAGTCTTTTCTTCTGCTCTTTTACTTAAAGAGGATGTTTTCAACTGCTGAAAGCCACCAGAAAGGCAGAAAGATGAACAAAACAGTTGTTATACCATTATTGTTGAATGACATGGAAAGGACAGCACAGGGAGCTTTATCGTTTGAAAGTCTATTGATGCTGTCTCTGTCCTCCCTGATAGGTGCTTTAGATCAGCTTTTTGTGAGGGTGAAGACGTTCTGAACGTTTTTTTTTAAGAATACAAATACTAAGAGATGTAGGTGTTGGAAAAAAGTGAAACAATGAACAGATGAGCTTTTGTAATGTATGGGAAGTCTGCAAGTCAAGAGCACAGATTGCATTTTGAATAATGCATTTGGTATAGAAATAACTAAATAACTCAGCAGAGAACACAGTGTGTAAGGCAATTAAGCAATTTTACCAATTAAGCTACGGTCTACCTCAAAATGATTGTCGTTATTTACAGCTGAGATTGAACACATAATATTTATGAAACAACATGGTTAAAGGTGACTATTTCCTTGTAATACATGAAAAGGTAGAGCAGCCATGGGTATGAAATCAACAACAGGACAAAATACTCTAACCTAGATAAATAACTGTGTCTACGTTCAAGGATCCTACTATGTAGGCAGACCGACTGCATTTTATGAAACCCAGGAAATAAAATGGGAGCTGTACTCAGCCTCTTTGAAAGTTGTATTATTCTTATTTAGGATGCCTAAAATGATATTTCTGAATGATGATGGCAGCTTCAGAATTTGCATTTTGAGGGAGTGTGGCTAGTTCAATCAAATAGCAACTTATGATTTCAAAGCTGTGATTTGGAAGTCAAAGATGTCTTCCACTCTTATTGCTAAATCTATTCCCAGAAGAACAGAGAACATAGAGAGATGAATCTCAGATATTAACGTAAATGATAATCAGAAGGCCTAAACTGATGGTCTCTTCCAGAGTCTAGCCAAAGTAAAAGGGGAACAGCAAGACAAAAGAGCAAGGCAAAACTAATGAATTCTCAAAAAGACAGAGATGGTGTGTTTCTTCCTTTTATTAATTTAGATGACAGGACAAAAGGAAAAAAGATTCAAATGTTTTATCAGTCAGGACTAAGGATCTGCTGAGCTTAATGATTTAATACCCATTAACTTTAGATTTAACTCTTGCACTATATGATTGCATGTCAACAGCCAGGCACATTAATACACAATTTCTGTTGACACGTCTTTTTCCTGTCAAAGTTAACTCAGGTTTATGATCTTTTGATTTTGATTGAAAAATTCATTTTTAACACCCAGAATCTTTAAAATAACAAAAAAATCCAGTTGAGTATCTAATCAGGATACCAGAAAGATATACAAAATTCACAAGAATAATGAGATTTCTTGAGAGAGCAGTACACTTTCAGAAGATGTAAACTTCTCACCAGACTATCATTTAACCTGTTCATGATTTCACACTGTGGCAAAGCCTAGAAATAAACTAGTGAAGAGAAAACGCTATCTTGAAAAGCCTGAGAACACCTGTCTTGGGACTCTTCCTGTGGTTCTGAGATTAATTAACTTGGAAGCACAGTCCCAAATATAAGAGTCCTTCTGGATACCTTTTGTCCTGTTCTGTCAATCCAGAATAGCCAATCCATATGGCTAAAAGGAGGAGATGATATCTGCTAAGGAATTACTTCTTTCTTCCTGTGGCTGGTGGAAGACCATAATAGGAGGAGAAGAGACATAGACAGTTTCCCTGTGTCCTACTGATTGTTTCTCTGTGTCCTATGGATTACAGCCTACCCCTAAAAGGGTGTTAACAGAAACTTCAAGTTATAATTACCATCAGGTTGGCAAAGCACTGGTGAGCTTTTCTGGCAATAGCACTTCACATCAAACACCTGTTTGCAGTATCATAAATTTCACTGGAATTAAAAAATCATATTCTCAGTATCAGAAGAGGCTGAGTCTCTCTTCAAGTTTTTATTTTATGTAATATTACAGTAAATATTTAATAGTCCTACGCTAATAGCTATTTTACTGAAATGTCTCTCTGTCAAGGAGCAGCACAGGAATTTTCAGTACAGCAAGCTTCTTATCATAAAATCACAGAATCATAGAATGAGTTGGGTTGGAAGGAACCTTTAAGTGCCATTTGGTTGCAGCCCCACTGCAGGGACATCTTTCCTTCTTGGAGGGGGGACACTAGTGAAACACTAAAAAAGTGTGTCAGTGGCAGTACTTACTTAAATGCTCCTTGAATGGAGGATGTAAATCCTTTTAGCTGGTTCACACTTTAAGAGACTTCAAAAGGTAGTCTTTGAAGTTTAGAAAAGACTTTTGAAGTGGCTGAATATGCAAAAAAGAAATTAGAGTGTTTATTGCAAAGCACCAAACTTCATTAAATGTTTTTGTCAATTAGAATATCCAGCAGGTTTTGCATAGCAAAAGAAGAAAAGTAGGGTATCCTGCTAACAAAGACTTCAGGTGACTCCTGACAAAGCATCTCGGGTTACTCAAGCCTACAAACGAACATGCAGCCCTATTAGGGATACATAGACCAGACAGAGCAGTACCCTCTGGAGATGCCCCTAGCTAGCAGGTAAGGATAATAATTGGTGTTCTTAGCAGCCAATCTGGTATGTGCTCTTGCCCATGGGACAGAGCTGCAGCTCTGTAGTGTCCTGTGTCATTTCCCTTACCTGTTTTGGTTTAGATCAGGGCAGCATCTGCATCTGACACAAACACTTTGAGCTATGAACTGTATCTACAGTCACGCTCTGATAAATCTGAAAGCCTGAACTGATTTCACCTCTGTTAACTCCCTCTTTAGGCAGGATACGTACGTGGAGATGCATTATTGTTTGCATTTCATTAAACACATTTTTCCTCTTTTGTAAATAAACACCAGTAAAGCTTAAAGTCCCTTTATATTTTAGGTTTCAACTAATGGATGTAGTGAAGGAGTGCTGACAGCATCCGAGGTGGAAACAGTCTACTGCCAGATACCAAGATAACAGGAGTAGACTTCTCAAAGAGTAAACATGGGGACAGGTCCTGGGATGAAGTCTGTGAGCAAAGATGTACCATCTGTATATGCATGGCTAGCAAACACATTGTGAGCTCTCGCTGCATGAGGGACATCACACTGCCTGATAAGGGACTAAGCTAAATGTTGAAGAGTTCCAAGCTCAAGCCCTAATAATCAGCTTGCAGAAAATAGTATATCCCTTGCAGAGGGCAGATACCATGAAAGTCCTTTCTTTTCTTCCTTATTCAGACATAATAATGTACTATGGGGAAAGAAGCAGAACAATTTTCCTACGAGAAATGTTTAAAACAGAATGTAATTTACAACAACAGTTTCTGTCTACAACTCATTGTTGACTGAATACATGAGTAGCTGGTGGATATTGTTGTTTTGAACTGGTCCACTTTCCCAGTGGGGGGTTCCTATCTCCTTGATCAAAGCACTGAAGTTACATCTTTGGGCTGATTTTACAGCTTCTACTTCACTCTCCCTTTAGTAGGACAGAATAATTGAGACACTTTTTCTGATGAAACTGCTTCTATCAAAAATAAGATATAAGATAAAAAATAAGAGCTAAGAATGCTGTTACTGTTGATCTGTGTGCCTTGTGTTGCTGTAGCACGAGCTGTCACAGAGAATACCATTTAGGCATATGAAAGAGGCAACAGATGGATTCAGGAAACAAATGGGGAAGCCAATATAACAGTGAGAAAGCTTGGTGAAAAGTTTGGTGAGAAGAAATGGAGAGGTCAAAGCGTACCAGCTGCGTAATCACTCAAAATTTTCTGTCATCATATGGGAAAAAAAGGCCTTAGGCAGGGATGTGAAGGCAGACAACAATTAGCTCTGTGAATGCCAATAGGAAGCTCATGCTAGGTGTGAGGATGTGTTTGAAAACATTACACAGGAGTTATCAAGCTAATATTAGTGGTACAGGAGAGGCTGGGAGATGATGTCTTAAGAACATCAGGGCTGACAGGTGAGACAAGGATATGGCATAAAAATTATGTGATACGTGTTGGAATATTTTAAGGTTTTCCATGGTTGGATCCCTTGAGAAATAAAGAAAAAAGTATCAAACATGAGTTCTAAAAGGAGAAAAACAACAACAGAGACATGAAGAACTACATCTTCCAGCACTGCAGTCGGGAAATTACCCTTGACAAAATTAATACTTACCCTTCAGAATCAAGAATATCTTTTAGGGGGTAGCCAATACCTACCTAACACTTGTTTTCCCTGTTGAATTTCATACTACCTTAGGCTACAGCAAAGAATAGACCTGACAGACCTGAAGGGCAGCAATGAAGAAAATGGTTTATTTTAAGGTATTTTAGTCCAGGCAAGAGCAGAAGGCACTAAATGCTCCCACAATTAAAAAAAAAAATAATAAAATAAAGACCTCAACCTTTTCAAACCAAAGTTACTGATAGCTCAGGTTAGTCTGTGTACATTTCAGTTTCAGATTAGCCTGTGTATATCTAATGACAGAACAAAAGCTTGGAAAGTTCAGGTACAAAAGTCTAAAAATCTGAAGCTGGAAACCAAGATGTCAGAGGGTCCCCTTGTCATAGGCAACTCTTAATCCTGATAGTTAGAGATGAAAATCAAAACTCATTGAAGCAGCAAGCTTCAGAAAAGCCGTAAGCCTTTGCCAACACCCACTATAAAGCTCACTAAAGACAAGATGATGATATTGGAAAGTAAAAAAAAAATAAAAAATTGTAACACCAAGGGATTTTTTAATATTTCAACATATTTGCATATAGAAAGAATACATGTATCACTTTGAGAAGTATAGTTTCATGGGTATTTTTCTAGAAAACAGCAAGCTAGCCTACTGAGTGAACAAGGGATTTGTCTATCATTTATATAATAATACATAATGAGAAATAAACCGTTTCAGCTCTGGTGACTTCATGCATTAATGAAGCAAAGATGATTTACATTGGTTGAATGCCTAACCTGCACTGTGCCAAACTTTTTGAAGGAGTCCAAACTGGAAATGATCAGCATTTGAATTTGCTTAGTGGCAACAAAGGGGTATTTAGGTCTTTCCAGGCACTTGGATGACAGAGAATGCTATTTGAAGGACATGGATGATATGTTTTCAGTGATTGCCATCTAATTTCAATCTGCCTCTCTCCATTTAGGGATTTTTTTATTGCTTCCTCCTCCTGTCATTCACACCCTCAGCCTCAGGGACATTTGTATTTGTCTCCTTGGCTGGCTCCTTTTAATAAGGCCATGCCTTGTTATTTTATTACTCCTTAAGTGGCCTCCTGTGCTTGGGAGCATCTTCCTTCCAAATCTAACTGCAACTTCTGAAGTTGAAATATGAAATTAATTTGACAGGATTTGTTATGAAGAAGGTGAAGACCCCCAATTGAATTAGTGATCAGTTTACTGACTGAGAAGTAGACGTTTCTGATGTCACCTGATTAACCAGACTAAATTTTCTGCAGAAAAATTAGCCTGTTCAACCTCCTAATCCTGTTGATTTTTTAAAGTTTTTGCTTGATATCTTGATTCTTAAGAAATAACAAGTACAGCTGTTTGTATTATTCAATATTTGGAATATTATCAGAAATTAGAGTCAAGTTTGACTTGCATTTTAAGATGCTAGCTGTTAGGTACTTGACTTTAATAAATGCAATATCAAGCCCTATTATTTTACTTTTGGTCAGCCTATATGTATTTTTTGTGTAAACATAGACAATACATAACAGCTTCCCTGAAATTACTTTTTATACATGCAAATTACATAGCTCTGACTGATCAGTCTTTCCACTTTTCAAGTCATCTGTATCTACTTTTTGACTTTCTAATCTTGCTAATTCCTTGCAATGTATGAGTCATGCTTGGCATCACTGTATTATATTTTGAGATGTGAGAAAAGAAAAATAACATTTATCATAAACACAGATTTTTAGATTTATCATATAGAGGCAATGATTATGTATTCTCAGGAATAGTGCTTTAGATCAGAAACTATCACAAAAGTATTTTACTCATTATAATGGAAAAGTTTCAATTCTAATCAAATCTGTGATACATTATCTTTACCATATCTTAGAAAGGAGTATTTGAGATTTCATTGTACTTGACAAGGAAGCAAGGCTGTGACTTGGTATCCTATGGTACATCTTCTCCACCTTTTGTAGAGCTATATATTCCCAAGGACATCATCCCAAAGACATCAGCCTGAATGTAGTAAGGGAAGTGAGCGTTACTTGTCTACAAGCCTGGAAAGTTCTTGAGACACAATTGTCCTACCTAAACCATGCCATTTCCTTGAGATGGGACAGAAAAAACAGTCCTTCAAGAAGAAAAGGGAAGCTTAAAGAAACTTATTACATACTGGTTGGTTCCCATACCTCTAATTCTTTCCTGTCCTATTTCAGTTTCAATAGCTTACTACCTTTTGGAATCGTACCTATTCAGACTGATACATAAAGCTGATATCAATCAAGCCAGTTCTCTAGTTCATGTTAGAGTCATACCGACTTCGGTTCAATGTGAGAATTCCACCAAAGGAAAATATTCATACGTTCCTAAGAGCCATAGGACAACAGACTGCTTGTCTCCTTAAGAAGGTCCAGTATCTGAAACAGACCATTTAGTATTTTAGAAGGAACACTGGCTTCTGTCAAATATACCAGCCCCACTTGTGCTACTTAGCAAAAGTCTCCCAGACATCATCAGCCATGTTAAACCCCTCAGCCACATACTTGCTGTGCCCCCCATGAAGGGGTAGTGGCCACACTGTAATTTCCCAGCAGGTAAAGCATGTACCATTCCACAGGACTCTGTCAGTGCTAGAGGAGGGGAGGCTGAGTGTGAGGCAGAGTGGGTCCTTCCAGCAGTGAAGGCCCCCAGTACCTCCAGACTGTATTATTAGGAATGGCACCTGTGGATTGAGAGGAATGATTTTTCTCCTGTAGTCACACCATGGCTAGAACAGCATCCACCTAACATACCAAAAGCTCTGTATTAGGGGAAGCAAATTTGTTATTTCCAGAACAAAAATATTTAAAAAAAAACCACCAGAGGGATTGACAGCTGCAAAATATGCAAGTGTTATTTGAGACATGACCGTTAATCCCTCAAGGTATTTTCCTACTTCATCCTCCTTTTCCATACTTTTCCTCAGACTTTTAGATGCTTTATAAAAAGGATGAAAAAAAAATACTGGAAGTTCTATTTTAGACTGAGCATTCCTTTCTTTCTCATTGCCCCAGGATGTATTTGATTCCAGTAAGCTACATGAAAAACTCAATTGGGATTTTCTGATATCCTCTCTGTCCTGACCTATTATTGAATCTCCTTTCAACACTTTGTGAGAAGAGCAGTGTAATAAGCAGATATTCAGAGGTTGCCTGCATACATGGGGCTCAGATGCAGCTGCTAAGCAGCAAAAATCAGGTTGCTGTGCACACTGAGAGATGTGGGACTTTGGGGGAGGGGGTTTGTTATATAAGGAGTATTCATACAAGGAGAAAAAAAATGCAGAAACATTAATAAGTGAACCTTCAAGTCTTCAAGCTTCATAGGTACCTTGCCTGACAGGAAGGGATAGAACAGAGTCAGTCAGAAATTCTCAGCTTTTTAAATTAGAACCTGACAAATCACCACAACTCTTTCAACTCATCTTCCAAATTTAAATTTAATTTTAAATAGCATTTCCCTCCACTTGGAAGAGTGTGTCCAATGGATCAAGGGAGGTGGTTATTCTTGGCACTGGCAAAACCACATCTAGAGCGCTGTGTCCAGTTCCACGCTCCGCGGTGAAACAAACAGAAATGCCAGAGTCAGTCCAGCAAAGGGATATGAAGACAGTTAAGGAACAATAAACAGGCAATAGCAGAGCTGAGAACTAAACGCAGGTCTCCCTACCAAGAGAGATGTTTCAACATTCATACACTTTAAAACTTTAGTCTACATTTGATGATAAAAAAAAAATTTTTTTTTTAAATGCAGACTTTTCCCAAAGTCGTAAGCTGGAGCATTATTAAGATCTGAAATTGCTGATGAGCAGAAAATGATGAGCAGCAGATCTCCCAGCTAAGTGCTGTTTCTTGGAGTAGGCTCTTGTAGAGTTTCTCCTCACGGCAGGACTTCCCCAGAGCTTCAGCCTAACTGGAGGCCAGGAGTTAGTTTAGTATCTTGCAGAAGTGTTTATCCTTGAACAAATATTCCTTGCCACCATCTCTGGTTGTCGTAAATAAAGATAAATCAAGTTGGCATGAGACTGTGAGGAAGGAGAAAAGTAATAAATAATAAATTAGAAAATAAATATATTTAAGCACTGTAGAATGCAATAGGTCTGGGAGAATTTATCACATTTTCTCAAAAAAAAAAATGCAGCTTTTTGAAAATAGTTGGGTGGCCTACTGCCATCAGATTTTTCTGTGCATTTCCAAATTAAGAAATACAAGTTTTATGTTGTTTGATATCAAAATTAAAAAGTTAAATTTAAAATTGCCTATACATTTACCTTCTTTTTTTTTCTAGGTCATTCTGATAATTAGAATCTTCAAAATTAAAAAAAAAAAACAAAAACAACCAAAATTCAAAAGAACAACATTTGGAATGAAATTCCTTCATATACAGATGACTGGTTTGCTGCATTTAGTTCTCCTAGCTCATTGACAGTCTCTCAGTTCCATGTTTCTTGCACATCAAGTCTATTTTTCAGAGGCAGTGTGCTGAGGAAGTTCCATTCAAATATCTCTGTAGGGAATTCCCTGACCACTCTGGAGTGTCACAGGAATTCTGGGTATAACTGCTTTAAAGTCCACATGTTGGTATGGGTTTTTTTGTAGTATAAAATGCATTTTCTTAATCTATTTTTAGATCTAAGAAGTCTGCATTAAAATCTTGCTTATTGTGTATCAGCTCACTCAGTTACTGTCATATACATTAAAATGTATATACGTAAGCATCCATTCACAGAAATCCTTTCTAGATAAACTTTTAGGGAAGTCAGAGATTCAATTAAATTTTAACCTCTTTCCATTTTCTTTGCATTTTCATAGCCATTTGAAATGTTCTGTTTTTTAAAAAACCAACTCTTTGAACTCACCCAAGGGAATTAGCCTTTTAAATTGAAATCACACATTAAGTGCATGTCAATTAGTTATCAATGCAGCACCTTTCAAAGGGAATTAATTCCTTTGTGGCAGAAACCAAACTTCTCCTTTACAACAGTGTTTTTTCGACTTCTTCACATTGTTTTTCTCTTCATGGCTCTTGCAACTACTCAAATACCTTTTTTCCCCACTTAACACACTCCACTGGGCCAGAAAAGTCATTTGCAGAGAGCCTTGATAATTTGTTACACTGCACCAATTAGAAGCTCCTGTTTACACAGATGCTACATGACTCTATGAAAATCCCACAATCCCGACCTCATTAAAAACCAGAGCCCAAACTGGATAGTCAAGGAACAGGCTAAACTAAACCCTTAGATCATGGCCATTGAGCAATATGTATACACACATTTTAGGCTATATTTTGAAGCAAACATAGTGACAATGCATTTTAAACACCANCAGTTCTTCTATTATCAAGTATATGAAGTATTTCAGGTAAAGGGAGTCACAAAATGTACAGACACCAACTGCTGAGAATTTAATTATTAACAAGCTTAATCTGTAACATGCACCATTCAAAACCTTTTTTTTCTTTTCTCTCAAAACACCACCTTTTGCTTCCACCAAGAACAGGAGGGCTAACTTTGTCCTCTTCAAAGACTTACTTGGAGGAATCCCTTGGGCTAAGACTCTATAAGGTGAAGGGGCCCAAGAGAGATGGTTGATATTCAAACATCACTTCTTCCAAGCTCAATGCAGATGCATTCCTTTGAGCAAAAACTCAAGGAGAGGACACAGGAGACCAGCGTGAATGAGCAAGGAGCTGCTAAAAAAACTCAAATGGAATAATGAAGTTCACAGCATGTGGAAAAAGGGATAGGTGTCTTGGGACAACTCTAGGAATGCTGTCAGAGTATGTAGGGATGCAAAAAGGAAGGCCAAGGCCCTCTTGGAATTAACTCTAGTAAAGGAAGTAAAGGAGAACAAGAAGGGCTTCTTCAAAGACATCAGTGGTAAAAGGAAGACTAGGGAAAATGTGGGACCCTTGCTGAATAAGGTGGGAGCCCTGGTGACAGAGGATGCAGAGAAAGTGGAGTTACTGGATGCCTTCTTTGCTTAAGTCTTCACTTCTAAGACCAGCCCTCAGGAATCCCTGACCCTGGAAGTAAGTGTGAAAGCCTGGAAGGAGGAAGTGTCTCTACTGGTTGATGGGGATTGGGTTAGAAATGACTTGGGTAAACTGAACACACTCAGATCCATGGGCCCTGATGGGCTGCACCCA
>VWZY01010895.1:123178-141208 GCA_013399075.1 Chloroceryle aenea
TGGTGACCTGTAAGTAGTGGTGTTCCCCAGGGGTCAGTGCTGGGTCCAGTCTCATTCAACATCTTCATCAATGACCTGGATGAAAGGGCAGAGTGTTCCCTCAGCAAGTTTGCTGACGATAGGAAACTGTGAGGAGTGGCCGATATACCAGAAGGCTGTGCTGCCATCCAGCAAGGTCTGGACAGGCTGGAGAGCTGGGCAAAGGAAACCTCATGAAGCTCAACAAGGATAAGTGTAGAGTCCTGCACTTGGGAAGGAACAACACCATGTATCGGTTAGGTGTAGTCCCACTGGAAAGCAGCCCCATGGAGAGGGACCTTGGCTATGACTTGACTTTCAGTATTTCTGTGCTGCTGCTTCTTTAAATCCTGACCTTTCCAAGTGGATCACTGGGGAAGTCACCCTAATATTAACTGAATACTATCTGACACCAGCATTGGATAGGCAGGAGCTAAATTTTCACTGTAGAGCTGGCCCCATGTGCACACTTCTCCAGATGGGATAATCTATCTCTCTCATCAGAGAGCAAAATAGGAGCATAAGGAAAGTCTTTCATGTCCAGTGCCCAAACTCTTTCACTGAGTGTAGGATCCTGACACAATTACACACTAAGCAGGTTTGACATGCTAGAGCATGTGGAAAATAAGTGAATCCTTTCTGGAATATTCTGCAGGAGGAACAAAAACTTGCACCAGTCAAAAAGCTTTTTGGAAAGACAAGTATGATAATGATTCAACTGAAAAATTTACATGCAAAGTACTAGTAAAAGAAAAGGGAATTTCATGGTGAGTTCACCAGTTAAATGGAACTGGCAAGAAAGATGACATGGCATCATTACCAAAGTTGTAATTCAATTTGAGAGTACTGTTATTCATGATGAGGGTTTTTCATAAGTGAGAGCAGCAGTCAGCCTCCAGGATGTGGTCAAAGCCCCATGACCCCACAATAAACCAGATTTAAACCAGAGAGGTAACAGCTACACATCCCTGAACAGGCAATGACTATGTGAAAATACAATTTCTTATTGGCCAAATGAATACTGCAAAAAGAAAGATGAGTAAATGCTTCTTCACAGTGGAAAAACTCCACAGACATCACTTTAAGGACAGCTGATGCTAAGAACACTTCCACTCTCACTGGATCCCTATTGATTAAAAATTCAACCAAAAATGTAAAATGTTATAGTATTTAGAAAAATAAAAATGGAGACGTAAAGGGAGGTAAAGTTGGTGTGCTGCTTAATTCAGGGACAGCAAATTAACTCCTAACAAGAGAAGATGTTTAAAAGAATGGATAAAAATAGGGCTATTTGCATAAAGGGATAAATGTAAAAGGGAAATTAAGAAACAATGATGATGGACCGAGTGACCTTTGATGTTCCAGTAATTACAGCTATTATGTTCCTAAGTTATGCAATTCTCTCATGGTTGTGGCTTGTATCCATAAATAGGACCCTTAGTGTTAAAGTAAATCAGGACTTCAGATATTTTTAGTTCTAAGCTACTAATTAAACAACTAAAAAAACCCCCCAACATTCTACATTCGAGTTCTTCCCTCATGCTTGAATAATGGAATGAGATACAAGCTGCCAAGAGATGTTCAGACATGAAGCTGCTACTTCCTGCTAAAATCTTCCCAGTGTCTGTACTTCCTTCACCAGGAGGGGAAGCCATTCAGGCTGGGTATTTATTTCAGAACACAATGTTGCCCAAACTGAGGTTTCAAAGATTAGTTTACCTTTTGAAAATGCACAGAACCCCACTAGACCATTTTTCAATATTGAATTTTTAAAAAGCATACATTTTGATGTGGGTTTTGTTGTTGGGGTTTTTTGTTGTTGGGTTTTTTTTTTTAATTTTTGGATTTTCAGACTTTAGGATACACTTCTGTAAAACTTCCAGTCATTTTCTGAATAAGTAAGGTCTGAACATCTGTGCAACTGCTCTCTCCTCTTCTTTAGATGCTTCCTCTTCTTTAGATGCTTTTCTTCTGGACAAGAGCTGGGATTCTGATATAGGCACAATTTCAGAAACTGAAGCTTCAAACTTCAGATTTTTAAAGACATTTAAGCACGTAAACACAACACTGAAAATCTAGTGTGTTTTTCTTCCTTTGTAGGCACTTAGATTCTTTTAAAAATCTATCCCTAATGCTTGTCTACTTCCATCGGGGATGCTGTAGCTGCAGTACAAAAACTGAGGGCACATCCAACCAAACAAAATAATTCCTCATACAACGGTGTGACCAGACCCAGGTGGGATCTCTTATCAGCAGAAGGTGAAAATACAAGGACAATAGTTTGGTTTATTCTTAATTCCAGTCCAGTCAGCTTTTGGAATAAATCATTTTAGAAAGCCCACTGTGAAGAGGCTGCCAGCATCTGTTGGCAGTAGCAAGGTTTATAATTTATGCTAAAGGTTGCAAAGGGAGAGCAGCACCTCTGGCACACTGTGGGGAGGGACCAAGTCACCATGTAGAGATTGTGAAAGTCTGTGAGGGGCTTTGCTCAGGTGGGAGGAAGAAATTCAGATATTTTAGTTAAAGAGAAGACACATGGGCAGATGTCTCTCTCTGCCCCACATAGCAGAGAGATGAAAACATTTTAGTACATATATTTTACTCTTGAGTGGACCACTTGTTATTCTATCTTGACACTGGTTAATGCATCAAAGTTAAGATCCTGGGATTATTTTACTTTATGTAAGGTAAAGTTAATTTCAAATAACAGTAAATTTAATTGTAAGTGATTTTAAGGAAGTGATTAACCTGTATTGCAGTGCTGCAACTCCTGCCCTATTTCAGACTCAAAGAAAGCTTGGGTTCCCATTGTGCCATTCATACCTCAAACATGGCAAGATGCCTGAGGCCAAGACTTTACTGGGAGAAGGAGTAATTGCCAAAGCAGCACACTGAGCAGTCACAAAATCTGGGTTCTGCTGAGTCATGTGTGACACAACCAACCTGGACTTCTTACTAAAGAATGCATTTTACTATTATTATATATACTTCCTACTACATTAAATGGTTTGGATATCATGGTGCAGAAGCTCTATTTATTTCAATGGGACTGAGTAAAAGCTGGAAAAGAATACGTAGAGAGGTATCTGCTGAAACCACAGAAGGAATGGGATGAATCAGTCACTCCATTATGTTTTCAGGTCAAGTTCTTACTATACAGTCTCCTGTTATCTGTAACACAGACTCTCACCGAGTAGACCCAACTCTTCTCCAATACAACTAGCTGTTATTTCATAGTTACTTTTACAAGTTACTTGCAAATGAAGCTCTAATTCCCACAGAAGTCCCCAGATCTGATCCCCCACCACTGTCTTTCTCCTTTCCCGTCAGCAAATATGGCATTTACTAAAAGCAGAGCAGATGCTTTGTCTGTAGAAATTGGATTAGTTAAGGGAATTGACAGTTCAGGGAATTTTCGTGTTGACAGAGCTTTTTAGTTTCACATGAATGGCAGGTCTGTGGAACAGGGCCTGTGCATTTAGGTGTGTTGAGAGGTAGAGAGAAAATGGAACAAGTCCTTCCTATCTTTACTTTCCATGCAGTTTAAAAGCATTTTGACTATTTCTAGATCCTGTATCACCCATACAGAGAACTTTTCTAGGCAGTTTAAAATGCAAACAATATGTTATATTACTATCATTGCTATTACACAACAACCTACTGAAAGGCAGAAACCTTTCCATGAATTTCAATTCCAGCTTTCCATTTACCAATCGTTTACCAACCATTTGGAAAGTCAGTATATCATGGTTGACTGCACAGAAAGGAGAATCTTTTACAGTCATAGAGGCTGTAATTATATAATGTTACACATTAAACCAATTTCCTCAAAGACACAGTGTCATTTGGGTGATGGAAAGATGCAAAGGTAGCCCATGATGTAGTCCAAAGAATCAAGCAATGCGATTGTGAAAGCACGTGTTCATCTAAAGTATCACAGTTGACTGCAAAGTTCTACAGTAAATGTCACTGGAATATTGGTATGCATTCCAAAACCCAGAAAGGTACCTCAGCTGGTAGTCACCTGTAACTCTTCAGTGCCTTGGTTTTCTCTTATCTAGAAGGCACAAAGCACTGTATTTCTGAGGTTTCTGGTTTGAAATCAAGCAATATATCATCAATTTCTGGAGCATGTTTAACATTTCTGGTACAAGTTGAATGGAAATTGCATTGCAATGACAGTCTGTGAAGTTTCAAGACAGTATGACACATACCAGCTATGATAATATTCTACTTCCATTGTCACAAGAGATCTATTATTGCCCTATTGACTGACTCCTTAGTCCAGCAGCATTTGCAATGGGTGGCACTGTCAAAGAAAAAGGTTGTAAATTTTATACCATAGCATTTTCAAATGGAAGCAATGATTTAAAAGAACAAATATTCCAGCTGACCAAAGACATTCCAGGCAATGAAACATTAACACTGGGAGATTGTTTATATGGATAAAGTTTGACATTAACTTCTTTTGGCTAAAAAATCCCCAAACCCCCTTGAGATGCTTTTCTGCAAAATGGAATACAAATTTTCTAACCAGCTCAGTCTTTATCATAGAATCATAGAATGGTAGGGTTTGGCAGGGACCTCTGGAGATCACTGAGTCCAAGCCCCCTGCCAGACCAGAAATCCAGACTTTCAGATAAACTAAAGATACTAAGCAGTCATTGAGGGAAAAACTACTCTCATAGCAAGAGCAGACAACATGCCTGCCCCAAAAGACTTTTTCCTCTGAGTTAGAAAACCTGAAGAAACAAGTACAGAAGTAGAGATGGTTAGACCTTTATGAAAATGTATTTATGTTGATATCAAAACCTTTCTTAATACTCATTTTTTTTAACTCATATTGTTTCTCAGCTTCAAACTGGATTCAGATGCAGTTTCTGATATGCCAGCTGAACTGGACTCTGAAGCTGCTAAGTATTCTGGGATGAAGATTAGGCTCTTACTTATATTTTTTCCAACAAACACCAAAAAAAAAAGGAGTAAAGGTTAGCAAAAACTTCTCATTTATCATGAATGAGATTTTTTTCATATGTTTAGCCAGCTCTGACTCTGCAAGAGATGAGAGAAAGGAGAGGCAAGGAGAGGCACAGAGCCAGCAGTTCTGCCCCAAACAGCAAGCACACTCATGTTTGGGAAAAGTAGGATAACATTCTAATTATACTCATGCATTTTCCAGCTGAAGGTTAGATTGAACATGAAGGGTTGTGGCTCATGTGCACACAGCAGGTAGAATCTCATCCCAAATCTCACAGCTTACAAGAAACACACATGACACATGAACACACATTGCATACACTCTTCCCCAACTGCTCCTTACTTTTGTAGGAGATCTCTGGGCTTTCCAGGAAAGAAGCAGACAAAATAAACAGGTAAAGTCTTTGCCTTTAAACATTTGATCTGCAGTTCTGCAAGAGTGTATTAGTAGTAGGAAAACAGCTGGAAATGTCAGATTTCTGTGAATGTAGATTTCAGAATTATTTTCCAGAAGATTTCTTACTGCTGCCCTGTGTAAGAGACATTTCAGGATAGAGCAGGGATTGGAGAAGATGCAGAAGTACTGAAGGGGTTTAGAAGCAGGAAATCAGAATATTACAACTGTAACACAGTGGCTTCTGTGCAACAAACACATACCTGAAATGTCCAAGTGTCTTCAAAACCACAGTGGCTGATCAGCTACTTTCCTCTCCATTCTCTACACTGGACCATTCAGATTGAAATTTGGAGGGACGGATTTATTTTAGGAATGGGCATAAGAGAAAAATACCTTGTTGAACATCACCATTCTTAGCTTAACAATGAACATGTGGTCAAATCTGCTTATATTTATTCACTGTTCCCCACTCAAATAAGCAATCTTCTCTCTGCTGTAAAGCCTGGACAGAGGCTAACCCTGAGCAGCTGAGCTGCATCCAACTCTTAAGACTTGTTCAGAACCAAAACTCCAATCTCACAAGACTGAAAAAAAAAAGGCAGAAAATAAGGTATATAAAAATGTTACTGCAAATAGGCAGGTAATTTTAAAAGGGAAATTCTTGAAATAGGAATGCAAGCACAGTCTACTGTAGAAAATGAGTGATGGAATAGATTTCTTTTTGTTGTTGCTATCTGACAACAATTTATTTTCATCATTTATTATATTTATTGTATAGGACTTCTATGGTATTTAATATTATAGCTTGTTCAGCTACAGCAAGAGTTGGCAAAAGATTTATTTCAAAGTACTCCCGCACCATTTAAAGTATTTTAATAGTGCAGTAATTTCTGCAACCTGACCTGATTTGGCCACACTATTGAAACTCAGAAATGGAAACTATAACCAGAGTTTGTTGTATACAGTATGGTGACAATTACATTTTAACCAGAAGCGACTTAGTTAATGCTGGGTACTTTAAATGAAGCTGGCTGATCAGTAGGTTGTATATATTTATGCCCTTTGAAGACTATTTGGTGTTGTTATCACAAATGTCTTCTACTCAGAAGAGAAGCTTTTTCAAGGAGGAGGTCAAAATGTTGTTATGCAATGATGAGCAGTTGAAATGATGGCATTTTTTGCAGAAAGTGTGATTATTCAAGGATGTGTCTAACCAAAGGACAAATAAATTATTTCTAAAATCTTTGTTAAAATCTCAGTCTGATCAGACATCTCAGGGTTCTGTTTTTCCTCTGTAAATGACACATTTTAACATGAGAACCAGAGCTCTGCTTGTCAAAATCTGTATGAGTGACTGCAATTAAAGTGTTTAAAAAATGTGAAAATGTGGAGGCAATACAGCTAATGAACCATGCTAAAGCATAAGAGGGATCTCAGCTATTGATGTTTCTTCTGAAGACAAAAAATGTGTTTTCAGGACTGGTATACTTGAATAATTGTGGTATTTATATATATTTCCCTTTGCATTTCTCAAGTCATGTTTTGTTTTAAAATCGAATTTTGTAGTAAAAGATTTTCATTATCGAATTTCTTTGGTTTATATCACATTGGGTGCCATGGGGGAAGTCACTGAATGGACTACAGAATCACAGAATATTCATGGTTGGAAAGGACCTCCTAGATCACTGAGTCCAACCATACCCATAACCAAGAAACACCTAAAAAAATCCCAAACACCTAAATACCAAAATCCCCTGATCAAACATGACTTCAAAACCACAAACACTAAACACAAAATACACAGAATAACCCCCTGGATGCCTGCCACTAGAACATGTCCTGAAGCACCAGGTCTGCCCATTTCTTCAGTACCTCCAGGGATGGTGACCCAGCCACCCCCCTGGGAAGGCTGTGCCAGAGCCTCACCACTCTCTCTGTAAAGAATTTCTTCCTAATATCCAATCTAAACCTCCCTGGTGCAACTTCAGACTATTTCCTCTGATTACACGTGACTACATGTCCCCAACTCATCTCATACACTGTAGTATTATGCATTCATACCAAGTCATTACATGACTTGGTTAATTACCTCCAGAATTTTGAGTTACATATTAAGAGCTCTTAAGAGGTTATGTTAGTTTTCTTTAAAAGTAAATACTAGCAAAAGTACTTGATCAATTTTTTTCTTAATAAGAGTAATGAGAAAACAAGTAGGAGTGTTCCTTGACAACATCCACTGAGGAAGTGGAAAATTAATCCCACTTTATATATATATATTATAGTTAATGTGTAACACTGGGAATAGGAACAGTACAAGAACACTATAATGGCCAATTGTTGCAGTTCCACAATTGCATAGAACATTTCTGGTATTAGTACTTTAGGATTTTAACTAGAACAGAAGTGTCTTTGTTGAACTGCACCATGAATAAGACAGCAGTAAACTGCATGAAATGAAAACATTCATGGAAAGGTTGCAAAAAGCATAGCAAACAGTCACGGGAATGTAACAGCTGTAGTAAAACTATGATGTCCACTAAATGCAAGTCCTGTGGTCTTGTATCCCGACGTGAACAGTTTACTGGTTCACCCAAAGAATTTGAGTACAAGCATCACACATGATACATGATAAAATTGCCCTCTGAAAGCCTCTATTGCAATAGATTTGCTGGACCAATACACACGTCACAGTTACACTTGCTTGATTTCCCAAGTGAGCTCTACCAGAGTGTTCTTATTTGAATAACACTGACAACTTGGAGCTCTAAAAGCTTAAGTCACACAGTGATTTACTTGTGAAACTCATTTAAAAAGACTGATTTGAATTTATATTCAACCCAGTAACTGTACCCAGTTCTGATAGAACCTGAAGGTCTATTATATATTCTGCTTTGGGCTCAGATTGGGTAAAAAGATGAAGCATGTGCATGGATCTACTCTTAGTCAGGTCAGTATTTAGAATTACAGAATAATTTAGGTTGGCATGACCTCCAGAAATCTACCCTGCACTCAAAGCAGGGTGAATGAAATCCCATTTCTCAGGACCCTATCCAGTCAAATTTTGAGTTACCTCTAAGAATGGAGGTTCTACAACTTCTCTGGACATCCTGCTACAGTACATCCCTAACAGTAAAATTATTTTTCCTAACCAGAATATCTCAAGTTAAACTTGTGCTCATTGCCTCTTGCTCTATCATTTGTCTTCCCTGAAGAATCTGGCTCTATCTTCTTTCACCCTCCCATCAGGGAGCTGAAGACCTTCTCTTAGGCTTTTCTACTTCAGACTGAACAAGCCCATTCCATCAGGCTTTCCTCGCAGTGATGTGCTCTAGCTCCCTGCCCACTCTGATGGCACTCCAGTGGACTCGCTCCATTCTGTCAAGAAATGTATGTACTGGGGAGGCTCAGACTCTACGTGGTAGTCCAGCTATACTTTCAGAAGTGTGAAACAGAGAGGAATAACTCATTTTAAAGCCTGTTTAAGTCACTGTATCTGTCACAGATTTGCAGGCAAGGCTTTTGCAGCCAGGCCTTTGGTGACTACTGAACAAGTGAATTTGTGAACTGGTTCCAGTAGGTTTTGCCTTTTGTCAGAGAGCAACAAAATAAGGAGATTCCTCAATAGAGCAGGAAAACCAGCTCAAGGCCTGACTTCTGAAACAGATTCCCCTAAGGGAAACTGGAAGGTCAGAGCTACAACTATTCCTCAGCTCTGACACCTGGGGTAGAATTCATTTTCCTAAACATAGGCATCTCCTGTCATGTTAGACACCTTACTCTGGCTGACACAGCTTCCTGGGCCTGGCAGATAGACACAAGGCTTACAAGACCTTTACCTTTCTAGAGGCAGATGGAGGTGAGGCAGGAAACCTTCAGTGTCAGAAATGGTGTCTGCAAAGGCCATCCGTGGTTACTGCAGAACAGTTGTGGAGTCAAGGTGGCCATCCAGACCCACCCGCTGAGGACCACTCTGATTTGTACCAAGTTCAGCCACTGCAGCTGATCTGGGGCAGGTCTGCCTTTGTCACATTCACATGAAGCTGGTGTGGAGCATGGACAGCATGTTACATTAACGCCAAGTACAGATAGGTGAGAAACTGGTTGGATATATAAATGGCATAAAAAGCACAAACCCACAATTCCCTGGTTACAGAAACACCAGAGCTACTTAGTCCTAGAGAAGCAAGAAAAAGGAGGAGAACAGCTGAGTCCTATTGTAGTTGTTGTCTTCTTTCTTCTTGCCCTGAAAGGGCTGGTGTAAGGGGAAGACTGTCAGGTCAGGAATTCAGTTATCTAAGTAGACTCCACTGCAGATCAAGTGAGATCCTCGCATCTTGCACATTTAGCCATTGTTTTAGAATTGTGTCATGAAGATAGTTGCTCATAAGCACCTTTGGCATTTGCCTGTAAGTACTCTGAGTATTTCAGTCATTATTTTTTTATGCTGCTGTAAATCATAGCGGTATCAGAACTGTGCTCTGAATACATCAATTTACAAAGTGAATGCTACTTTGGTAAAAAGAAGACTTCAGAAGTGCTTATAACAATCTAAAAATAGTTATTTATTCTCTATATTTATTCTGTGTAACTTATTATTTATACTCAGTTTAATAAACAGTTTACAAAGGACGACTGGTACCAAATAGTTCAAACAGTACAGTGGCTCCCAAACTCCACATTCCTGAATAAAGCTCCACCTGTTAGAAAGCTAAGCAATGAGTATAAACTCACAGAATGATTTGGGTTGGAAAGGATCTTAAAGATTATCTAGGTCCAATCACCCCGCCATGGGCAGGGACGTGTCCCACTAGACCACACTGATCAAAACCCTGTCCAACCTGGCCTTAAACTCTTCCAGGGATGGGGTATCCACAGCCTCTCCAGGCCACCTGCTCCAGCATCTCACCACCCTCATAGTGAAAGATTTCTTCCCAACATCTAATGGAAACTGCTTCTCTTTCAGTTTCACACAGTTACCCCTCATCCTATTACTACACTCCCTGATGAAATGTCTCTCCCCATATTTTCTGTAGGCCTTTAAGTGATGAAAGGCCACTACAAGGTTTCTCCTGAGTCTTTTCTTCTCAAAGCTGAACAATCCCAACTCTCTCAGCCTTACCTCACAGGGGAGGTGCTACAGCTCCCTGGCCATGTTCATAGCCTTCCTTTGAACCTGCTTGAGCAGGTCCATTCTTTCTTATACTGGGTACCTAAGAGCCGAATGCAATGCAGGTAGGGTCTCGCCAGAGCAGAGTATAGTGGAGGAATCATCTCCCTTCACCTGCAGGCCACATTTCTTTGGATGCCACCCAGGATGTGATTGGCCTTCTGGGCTGCAAGAGCACGTTGTTGGAATATATACTGGGTCTACCCTGCCCCATGTTCAGGATCTTGTACTTGGCCTTGCTGACATTCATGGGGTTGATATGGCCCCACCTCTTGAACCTTTCAGCTCCCTCTGGTTGGATCCCTTCTATCCAGCATGTTGACCACACCACACCGATTGGTGTTGTCAGCGGACTTGCTGAGGGTGCCTTAAACCCACTGCCCATGTTGCTGCCAGAGACATTAAACAGCACCGGTGGCAATACCAGCCTCTGAGGAATGCCACTTGTCACAGGTCTGCACTTGGACATCAAGCCATCGACCCCAACTACTTCAGTCTGATTATCCAGACAATTCCTTAGCCACCAAGTAGTCCATCCAACAAATTCATGTCTCTCCAATTTAGAGACAAACTCACAGGCAAAAAAAACAATAATAAAGTCCATCTACCTCCTTTCCTCTACCTCCAACCAAGTAGCTGCATCTGAGCAACAACTCAATAACCTGAGAACGGAATAGAAAAGTCACAAAGTCAGGATATACAGACGAGACAAGGAGAAGCATATTATCTACTTATTTGATTACCACACAAATAACATTTTGTCAAATACATCTCAAGAGAAGCATGTGCATTTTTAAAGTCTTAACCCTATTTGTGCAATATCTACAGTGATTATTTTGTAGTTTCACACACGCACGCATGAAAAATCTGACCATTTTAATTTCAGAGCTTTAGCCACTTTGAGAAAGACTTCCTGAATGTTTTTTTAGGATAGGAAAAGTGAACAGAAAGTTGTGTCACAGTGCAGAAAACAGGAATGTGATCGTAACCACTTTTCACAGTCTCACAGGTATTACATGACTGCACTGCTTCCTGGGAAGACACACGAGCTGAATTCAAAAGGCACTGAATTCCAGATGGTTCAATATAGGTGTCCAAAGTCTGGTAGACAATGTTTATTTCTTACTCCAGCAAGCACCAGTGTCTCACCAGTCAATACCTCTATGCAGAGGGATTAGTTGTGGTGTCTAATAATTATCGAGTCACATCACATTAGTTTACAAAATGCTTAGGAAGGGATTTTAAAACTTCTTCAATCTCCTGGTTCCATCATTGCCTTATTACAGAAATATAGAGGTTGACAGTCTAAAAAAAAATAGCAAACTCCTAATCTGCAGCAAGTCACACTTGGTAAATCCTGTCATTGAAGTTTTGTAACGTACTGGAACACAATAATAATAATAACAGTAAAAAAAGCAGTTAGAGAAATTGCATTTAATCTAATAAGCATGCAACCCATTGGAATCGTTAAGGCAATTCAGCATGATGCACCAACAGAGTTGCTTTCCAGGACACAAATGCAACAGTCAGAGAGAAAAATGAATTCTTGAGCTCAAACTCAGCACTGGGACCAAGCTGCTACCAGTGCAGTGAAAAAACTCGTGGCTTTTCTTCTTCCTGTCTCAACCATTTATTCCTCTGGTCAAAAAAATGACTCCAACATATCTGAGTGGTGCATATGGAGAAGACCATGGATACAAGGTGTGCAAGGAATCCTCTCTCCCTGTCCCTGCCCATTACATGGGAACTAATACCAGCAATAAATCCAGTAAATCTTTGTCTGCTGTCTGTCTCCCAAACTACTGGGCAAGAATGCATATTTTTTTCCCTTCCAACTCAAATCAGAGCCTCAAACAAGATGCAGCTTTATGTTTGCAACTGAATACTGCGCAAAAGCTCAGCAGCAGTTAGCAACAAAACAGATGAGTTTTTCTATTCCTAGCTCAATGCATTATTCCAAAACCTAACTTTTCCCTCTTTTTCCTCCAAATAAGATGGACATAGTCAACTTCCAGCTGTGAATGAGTTCTGAACATCATCAAATGGACAGAATAGGCTGCTATTCACTAAACATATGCAGTTACAAACTCTGCTGACCTTTGACTGAGAAATGGATTTCACTAAGCCACCGTTTAAGGTGTTGCTTATGCTCATCCCTACAATAAAGCTGCAATTTCCCACCCTGAGTTTTGGCAGTAACTGCAGCAGAATGTCAAGCTGCAGAGCCGTGGTCAGTGAGCTTAATCCCATCTTCCCCTTGCTTTATTACTGTAAATCTTGCTGTACAGAGCTTGGGGAAAAAGTATTTTGTTGAATCTGAGTAGTGGGAAGTTAGTCAAGCACATAATGATTCCCCAAAAGCACGGTGACTATCACAGCAGTAGTGCCACAGGAAACAAAGTGATTTCAGGCAAGGAAAGTGAAACAATTATTTTTTGAAACACTTCTCAAACCACCAAAAGTATGCTGGCAAGAACCACAACTGCGTGGAAAATGTATACAGATTGGGGTTGTTTTTTCTGCTAATATTCCATTTTCTTAGCAAATACAGAGTCACTGCTACTTGAACAGCCATTTTTTTTTAATATATTTATGAACTTTATTCAGTCAAATACTGGTGAAAAGAATGGTAAGGCAAGAGCAGGAGATCAAATATTAAATAGAAATATTAAATAGACGTGAGCCTAGGCTGCTTGACCTCTCCTCTCTTATGGCTCTGTCTTTTTGCTTGATCTACCTCTCTTGTAACAGCTTGTGTCTTAAGAATGTCCAGTGACCCCACAGATGTTCCCAGTAATGCTTGACTGTATTAACCTCAGACTCTGACCCCTTTCCAGTGACTGTCCAGTTCCAGTTCAGCAGCCAACTTTATTGCTGCCGTAAACCTGTACAACTATTTTTAACATTAAAGAAAAAAACAACCAACCAACATGAGAAGAAACAATGCAGCCCTAGGTATGTTAGTACCAGCTGGGATCCTTTGTTAGGTACATCTGTTTCACTTCTTCCTGTAGTGTTGCCCATTCTTTTCTTTAAATGTTTCACAGAAAAATTAGATCTACACAATGAACTTTGGGCTCTTGGCTTCCTGTGCTTTTTTGTTCTCCAATTCATCTGTCTCAGAGTTCTCTACCAGCAACTTGTCACCATAGAAACTGAGCATGTTTCAGTGATTGCATTTGGTATATTATATAAAACTTCAGATATAGTAAGAAAGCTTTACAAAAGATTTGTAGGTGGCCTCAAAGATGATCAACATCTGAACATTTGCAGTGAGCCCAGTCTTCTGTGGACCATCACCTCAGGTTTGTCAGCTGCTGGGGTTTACTCAGGCCTGGCTGGCATGGTAAAGTGAGATCTGCTGCAGTAGCTTAACCTGTTGGTCACTCTAAGGTTTAAAACAGAGACAAGAAAAGTGCCTAGGAGCCAGTAGCTGGATCAGCACATGAAGTGTGATGCACTTTCCTTATGTATGATGCACTTTTTCCTTATGGAAAACTGTCTTAAGAAGACATAAGGCTCCTACCTGGTCTTGAAAACACTGTAGCATCAGCATGAAGAGAGCTGCAGTTGCCAAAATGGGTGGTGCTATGATTGCCATCAGCATGCAAACCTAAAAAATAGGTATTTACTTTGTGGACACCAAGGGAAGCAGCTGCCCAAGCGGCACTGCCACTGTTACAGTTGATAACATTGCTCTCAGTATGAGAAAGGATCTTCGCCACTATGTACAGCACTACCTCGTCTTAGTTATCTTGCCTCATGGAGCAGCAGCTCCTTGGTGGCAATAGGAAGCTAGTCAAAGGTCAGGTAGCATGTGCTGTTATTATCCATAGACTCATCCACAGCCAGGAGGCAAGAGACAGTTATGGTGGGCTCCTTGTTCCAGCTTCAGTTTAGCAAGGTGCTTAGGCACATGTAGGACTAAGTATGAACACTGATAGAAGAACAACTACTTCAGGCTCTTCAGTGAAAAAAAGCCACCAGTGACACAGCTCTGCTACTCTTACCAATGTGTCAGAAGTATTTGCTTGCTGAGAATCATGGTGCAGCAATAAAACAAATACTAATGTGAGTATGAAGTTTGCAGTTGGGTCTGAGGGATGCAAAAGAACCTCACGGATGGGCAATTATGTCTGCTCTCACAGGACCCTGATGCTGCACATAGGTGCTGCATTCCTGCAACTTGCCAAGAGCTGTGGGAGTAACACAGATGCTCCTATATTTCATCTTAACAAAACAGATAATCTCAAGACTATTATTAAAATAATTTGAAGTGGATGTAAAAGCGATCCTTAATTAATGGGAATGATTCAGTGTGTACTTTTGTGGCACACCAGTCTATACTTATTTTTGAACCATAAGAGGAAAAATGTCAAAAGTTGAGGAGCACGTTGCTTAATTCATCTTGTATGGAATATATTACTTAGAACAATAAGGAGACGGAGACAGAAAAATGTATTTAAATAGGATTGTCTGTCAGTGTTTTCTAGTCAGGCACATGAAACTCCCCCAGCATGGCACAATAGATGTAGGAACACCAGGCTGATGTGCTCCAAATTTTTTATTAGATGATTCCACACGGGACTTTTTAACCTTTTCCAGAAATATTCTTTATTGCACTAACAACTTTGATATTTTAAAATGTCTTTTTTACATAGCCATTTTTTCTGAGGTCACTGTGGTGAGCCAAGAAAATGCTTCATAAGCACTAAGTAAAACCAGAGGAAATAAAAAAGAAAAATAGGTTTTTTTTTGCTCGCTCATCTATTAATTCCCAATAAGTTCCATTTCACATAAGATGGTACTCGCATCATCAGCATTTGTGTAATTCTCTGCTGGACTCTGTCCTCATCTGAGTCCCCTTTTTTCCACTGTGTCCATGACAGCAGCCCAGATCTGGCTGATGAAGTGCAAGACACTGTTCTAAGCACAGTACTGAAAGGGGAAAAGGGGGAAAAGACAGTATTTTAGTGCAGAATCCAAATTATAGTAAGGTAAAGAGAATCTGTTTGTGACCATTAAACATGCATAGGAAATGGAGGAGGTAATTAGTCACATTACACATACACTAACCATTTACAAAATGAAGTATCTCGTGTGGTTACCACTTTGATCATACGTATTAGTGAAAGAAGTTACTGTTCTAAACAGCTGGTTTTAAATATCTGTCTCCAGGGAGGAAGGTACTTTAGATACTGGTTGATAAATTATCCCACCACACAATAAAACAACAAGCCCTGGGTGCAAAATGTTGCCAGATCAGTATCTGACACACATTTTGTACTGTCATGAAGACTTTACAAGATGTAGGACAATGAAGAATAACAGCACTTAACACACTGCTCAGCAGCATATACCACGATACTTACCGTGACAAATGCAGCTTAGGAAGGGCAAAGAATAAGGTTACTTCTTCTGGTGGCAGGAGTAGAAAAGGCTGAAGAGCTCCCCCCAGACATCCATGGGGACCCTTCCCATGGGTCCCTCAGGGGGGGACGTGAGCCTGAACTCGGAACAAAGCAGCTTTTGCTCAGTCTTTCGGAGGCAGCGCAGGCAGTCCAGCCTGTTGAGGCAGGGTAACAGCACCTCCAGCATAAAGGAGAGAGGACTACACTGAGACAAGCTAGAGAAGACTCAGCAGTAACTGCTGCTCTCCCACTTCCAGTGGATGAAACTCCTTGAGTGCTGTGCACATACCCACCTCTGCCTCTCCCAGCACTGGGACACAGCACTGGTATCACCAGCCAGAGATGTGCACTCTGATCCTTTTGATTGCTCTTCCAAAGGAGAGGTAAAGAAAGAGCTGGGGGACTGCCCACCCCTCCTTTCTTCTGGAGATGGAGGAAGCAGGAGGTAGAGGCTCTCCTCCTTTTTTCATTCTCTAGTTTGTGACGTGTGATGAGGGTGAGGCAGTTTCAGCTTAGACTGTACACTGAAGCCCAGTGCAATTGTCAGTGAACGTGAAAATAAATTCCTTCTAACAGAGTAAGGAGGCTTCAGCTGCCTGCTTGAGTGCACCTAGAGCCCAAACCCACCTGCAGGAGTTAGTACTGCAGAAGGTACAGTGCCATGGACTCCAGTCTGCCATGGCAAACTACTGCAATCATCGAGGCAGATAAAAACAGTTTGTTTGTAAATCATGGATGTACAGTGGGTAGAAAAAATAATCTTTTGATTTATACTGCAAGCTGGATACCATATATTTGATGTAAAAAATGAGGCAAAAATATTGGATGTTGCAGCATCACCTTTCCATATAAAACCAAGTATGAAGTATTTTTAGCAATTTATTAAAGAATTCGGAGCAACAGACATGGTGGTTTACAAGAGATCTGTATCTCTTAGTGATATTGCTACCTTATAAACTTTCCTAAAACTTCCTGTTTCATCCTACCCAGTGTGTAACATTTTATTATTATTATTATTTTTCCCCCTTTATTTGCACTTGGAATTTAACTGTGTTGGCAATACCATTCCAGGTATCCAGCAGCTTCTGATCTCTGCTTTAAAGATGCAATATTTCTTGCAGAGAAATTCATCAGAATGAAGCAGGCTTCAGAAACTGTTTGGGTAATGTGCCAAAGATGGAGAGCTGACCAGGCTGGATGGGACTCTGAGCAACCTGCTCTACTGGGAGGTGTCCCTGCCCATGGCAGGGGTTTTGGAACTGGATGATCTTTAAGGTCCCTTCCAACCCAAACCATTCTATGATTCTGTGATAAATGAAGCTGAATTTCCTGTAATCACAGAATCACAGCATGGCANGCATTATGCCTTGGGAGACAGAGGGAAGTACAGGGCACAAGTCAATTGTACAGTCCAAAGCAGAATAAAGCAGCTAGAGTGAGTTTATTGAGCTAAAGAGAAAGATAGAGCAATAGGAACATTTCTCTTTGTTGGTGTCATTCCAGCACATTTACTAACCATCCACCTTGGAAACCACCTTCATTAGTGCCATAGCACCATTCTACTCACATTCATTACTCACTTTGATACAGGGCACTCTAGATGCTCAAAACATAAGGAAATACAAATGTCATGTCCATGCGGTTTAACAGCATTTTCATTTGTCTGTCCAGTGGGAGGGACTGACTGACCCATCTACAGGAAGAGCAGGGAGGAGGATCCAGGAACCTTGGTACAAGGAAAGATTATGGAATGTTTCATCTTGGGGGTGATCACGAGGCAATTTCAGGACAACAGGGGGATCAGGCCCAGCCAACATGGGTTCATGAAGGGCAGGTCCTGTTGAACCAACCTGATCTCCTTCTATGATCAGGTGACCAGCCTAGTGGATGGCAGAAAAGTGATGGATGTTGGCTACCTGGACATCAGGAAGGCATTTGACACTGTTTCCCCCAGCATTGTGCTGGAGAAGCTGGTGGCTCATGGCTTAGACAGATGGACTCTTCCTTGGGTTACTGGCTGGATGGGCAAGCCCAGAGAGTTGTGGTGAATGGGGTTAAAT
>VWZY01010898.1:0-29390 GCA_013399075.1 Chloroceryle aenea
TATAAGACTGGACCCAGAAATGATTATTACACGAATTATAGAGTTAATTTCAAGAGGGCTTTTCCCTTCCTTGTATCCTTATATACCCTGACGCTCTTGGATGTCTTTTACAACCATAATGGTTCTAAAAACCCCTAAAAATAGAAGAATAATTGGGTTCCGGCCGTGCAAACCTCTTAAGAGTGCCCCACGGTAGGAATTAGCGGCCCGTTTTCAGTCTTGCTGAAATCCTTTCCCGGAGATGTGGAGTCCTCCCCAGGGCCTGCGCATCCCACCTGGGACACGCGTGCCCGGAGGTCTGGCACAGCGGAGCCTTTACGGGCCCTGCAGGTCGGGGGCGGTGTCTGGGGGCAGGCCGCAGGGTGGAGCAGGCTCTGTCAGGCCCGTCGTACAACCGGGGCGGGCTGGAGGCCGCTGTCGTTACCGTTGGATCGCGGAGAGGCGTGGCGGAAGGGGCGGGCGCGGCGCGGCGCGCGGCGGCAGCGGTTGGCGNGCGGGCTAAGAATAGCATCGTCCACGTTTCATAGCATGTGCTAAGTGCTCTGAGTGGCTTTGCATGTGCCCTATACACGGGCGCCTCTGGAGATGCTAATTTAGAGGGGGGCTCTTGGTGTTCCCCGCGGTTGCTGACAGCTCTTGCAGGTGCCTCCTTCGCGCTGGTGAGAGGAGATAGCTGAGCCTGATCGGGGAGAGGCTGGGCACTCGCAACTTGGATTTAATTGGGTACATGATGCCCTAACTTGGATGAATGGGCTTTCATTAGTTGCAGGAGAGTATGAACCTGAATAATTTGCAACTGTGGAAGATGACAAGTCTGAGCTTATTCTTCAGTAGCTGGCGAACTGCTCCGTTTGTGTTTCTGTGGTAATGTACTTAGAGAGTGTTGTATGTAAAATAAGGTGCTTTTTCATGTAGCCAAATAAAGCTATAGCTGTTTTGTAGTTTAATTGTGACAAAAATATTTTGGTTTTGATGGATGCAGAGTTCCAATCCGACAGTCTTAGTCACCCCAAATTATTCCTTAAAGCAAGTTTTTCTATTTTAAATGCTACTTCTCTTTATTTTTAAGAGTTGTTCAGTCTCATCCTGTCACTGATTTTCCTATTGTATCACTGGTTTCCCATTTCTCACTCTCTTTCTGGATGGGAAGAAGTCTGTGACTATCAATATAGAAGAACACCCTTCTCTTGGTATATGACAAAAAGGCTTCCTGCTTTAAATAATGACTGAATTAAATTTATTTCTAACTGATTAGTCATTAAAAATTAAATTTGGATGAGTGATGCCCTTGTAAAAAGGGTTAATCTGCTTTAAGATTAGGAGTCAGTGGTTGAATATGGAAGGCCTGTGCAGTTTGCAACTGTTATTCTTCTCAGAAAATGTGTCTTTGAATTGGAAGTGTAGCGAGCAGCATCATTAATCTTTGCAGATGTAGTAGCGCTGCTAGCATCTCTCTTACATCTGGGGCACATAGTTATCTTCAATTACCAGACAGAAGTTTTATCTTCTATCAAGTTCTGGCTCCGCAGTGTAACTCTTGAGCTGTGCTATTTATTAGGTACCAACCTGCCTTAAATCTGTGGTAAGTGTATGAGGGAGAGAGACCCCCTGTCTCTGAGCAAGGAGGGAGAATTACTTGAGATATTTATTCCCTTTCGTAACACAGCTTTAAGGATTTGGGAAAGCAGATAGTTTACCAACTTTATGATGTGCATGTTCCATTTGCCTAAAGAACCATTATGCAGCTGTGGTGAAATTATTTTTAACTATGATTATATTTTCTTCTGCTTTTTTCTCTGCAATCCAGACATCGTTAATCTAGGCACTGAATTTATAGTTGGATAAGAGCTTAAAGGCATATATATTAGTACATGGATGCAGTCAGTTCTGTTGCCCTAGAGCCAGCCTGAAGAGAGGAAAGAAGGGTCTCTTGCTTCAACATGTGACCATTTTTATTTTGGTTTTTTTTTTCTTTCTTTTCTTTCGGATCAGGTCTTGAAGCATAGGGTGAAGGTTTCTTTTCACGGTGCATGGACGGAAAGCCAATGCGCAGGTAAGATACTGAAAACAATCCAAATATAATAAATCATGTTTGTTGGTTTCATAAGTGTCTAGGCCAGAAAGTGTTCTTTGTTTTGTGGACTTTTTGGAAAGGCCTGGCTAGGAGAATTAAAATATAAAGCAGTCATTTTTAGTCCTTGTTTAAATGTATTTAGTTTTCAATACTTACAAGACCAGATGTCTTCCTAACAAAATACTAATTTAAAGATAATTGTAATTCTCCATCCCTCTTCCATACTTCCCCATTTGCTATCACATCTAAAAATCCAGTGTTTAAATACTTAGGCATTCAAATTATATGGGATGAAGTTCCTGGGAATAAATTTAGAGTTGATTTCTAAGGAGCATTATTTTTCCCTTAACTGAAGCAATTTAGTCTGTTTGGTGGAGTGAGGCCTTGGGAGTAAAGGTGATTTCTAATTACAGATGGCAGCTGCCTCAGTTCTAATGAGTTGAGGACACAGCTGAAGTTTAATTCAGGGGAGTTGTGCTTATGTCAGAAATGTTACCTGTTGTATAGAGAAAAAAGGTCACAGTAAATCAGTGTGATAAGTTGGCAAACAGGATTGTCTGCTTGTTATAGTTGCTTTTCACTCTACGATGGCAGTGCCATGGAAAAACTTAATACCAGATGTATTTCTATATGTGATACAGGTTGTGTGGGAGCAAATCTTCCTGAAGTTCTACACCTCTAAATGAAATAAAGAGAGCTCAGGCAAACTGCTTAGTCTGTCTGTGCTCTTCAGGATGTTGAAAGAAGCGAAACTATTACTGGTAATTCTGCAAACAGACGTGTAAGAAAATGCAAGGAGTTTTAACCAATAATTTATATAGCTACAGCATTTGCAGAAACCGTTAGTCTGGGTTCTGTGTGATGGAAGGAGGTAAGAAATAAATAGTAATTTAAACCCTTGAAGAGTGACACTATGTTGTTTAATTAAATCAACCCCTCAAGCGCAACAACAAAAAAAAGACTGTGCCGCTGCTGCAGCTAAGCTAATGAGTAAACTATGGGACATGATCTGGGCACCACTGGGCCTGTGTATTGTTCAGTATTTTTGCCAAGATAAGAAATGTGGTTTAGACAATGAGGAGCTGTACGTGACTTTTACAGTGAGTTCCTTTTTCTCCAAGAAGGATTAAGTAGCAGACAAGCTCTCTTCCATCTTAGTCTTCTGCACAGGCTGTTTAAATTTTAACTACTGTAAACCCACAGCTTTTCAGGTTCTTATGTTGTACTGGATTTATCAAAATGATTTTGCAAGATGACATAATATTGGTGACTACCTTGGCTTGTGTTTCTTGTTTTCTCTCTACTCCTAACGGAAAAAAGGAAGTTCTAAATTTATTTGTATGTCTGATGTTTTCTGCACATTGCACTGAGGCAGAGAATTAAAATGCTGAAGTTCATACATCTTTTGTGGGTTTGTGGCCTTGGAGTTGTGGAAGGTCTGTCTGCTACTCAGAGTGGGTAGTGGTGGGTGACAGCATGGGGCTGAAGAAATAGAGGTTTTCTGTTGTGGTGCTGATCTGGCACTTCAGGATTTATGGTTATTTTTAAATTTCATTTTGGATAATGGCAACACACCAGGCTTTTCAGTACCTTTTGTTTTCCCTTCCTCTCTGGCAAGTCAGAGTAGAGCACAGATAACACATTTGACATATTTACATGGCTTTTCTTTTGAACTAGCCTTCCAGCTGATCTGTCTGCCTGGATAAATTGTATTGCTGCAGTCTAGCCTGACAAACACGGCTCTTAATGTTAGCTGTGGGTTTTAGTTCCCGATTTTGCTTGCATGTTTTAAGGGCTTCTGGGTGGATTGTTAAAATTTCTGTTTGTTGTTCTACTGTGTGTCTTAGTGAAAAATGATAAAAGGTTCCTGACTGGATTTCAGGCTCACAGATCTTCCTATGAAGTCCAGCTAAGCAGATGGTGCAGCACTTCCTTTTATCCTTTTACTCGGGGCTTTGCAGCCATTTAATGCCGCACGCAAGAGTCCTGTTAGATGTTGCAAGAACTGGGGAAGGAGACTTGGTCAGTACTGTGCTAGTGAGTTTGTATCAAGTGTGTATGGCATTCAGAGGGGGAAGTGCAATGTGAACAGAAAAGGAATTGCATCTATACCCATCAAGATGACAGTAGAGAAAATGCATCGATGTTCAAACAGGATTTATCTTGCATTAGAAATTAAGTGATAGCTGGGGCCGGATATTTTTCCACACTGTCACCGAGCAGCAAGGGAGCATCGTTTTGCTGTAAGTAAAAGCAAGGCAGAGGGGACCTCTCCAGTGAGCAGTGTAGTCCCACAGTACCTGAGAAGGAGGGCAGAGCACATGTGATGACCAGATTCCAGTACTCAATCAGGCAAGTCTCTAGCAATGAGGAAAGGCTGAGGTCAAGCCAGGAAGCTAGCTCATCAGGCCAGTATCAGTGGGGCACAAGGTCAGGTCAGTGTGCCTTTAACATGGCTCAGACCAGGTACAAGGGCTTAAGCAGCTCCTAGGTAAAGTGTTGAGGCCCTCCCAGCTCTTTGCTGGCAGCCTGATGCCACGTTACAGCTGTGCTGTATCAGAGCACAGGCAAACAGACCCTGCTGAGGGGGAGAGGCTGCAGATCCCAACAGTGGTTTGGGGATCTCACTTGCAGTCAGAAGTTACCTGGTTGCTTGGATATGGTTCTTGCCGAAGACAAACTTCAAAAGGCCTAGGAAGGTTTTGAAGGCTCCAGTAATGACCTCATCTTTCAGAGTATGGACATTTTAATTCTTGGTGAAACTGAGTTTTCTTGGATTGCTCAGTGAAAATCAAAGTGAACAATGTAAATAGACACATACACCAGATACTTGCTGATCTCCTTTTGAGCAATGTACAAAATTATTGCTGTCAGGTTTATCAACTTGTTTGCATAACTCAACCTTGTTGAGAGCATACAACTAAGCCTTGCTGATTAGGTAATAGAAGGAATTGATATTTTTACTAGTAATCAGACTTGTTGCAGATTAATTCCTATAATATTGATTGCCACAATAAAGCATTTCCATTTATTTAGTTGTCAATGTTGTGGTGGTCACTTCTGTTGCTGGGTGTATCACCTCTGACTGGGCTAAATCACAGATCTTTGTTCTACAGTTCTGTAAAAAGTATAGGATGTATTTCCTTTGTGTATGTGTTAAAGGCAAGGCATTGACAGAAATCACTGCTGGTTTGGTTTGATATTTTCCTTTGCTGCTAAACATTACTACATTGCTATACATTACTTCTGAAATCCACTAGAACAACGTATGATTTTGGATTTCAGTCTGTTTTCATCCTGAGACTTGTTCTGTTTCACAGGCTTTAGGTCAGCCTGCTGTTTTCTGCTGAACTGTGCTAAAGCTTGCTAGGAATTTAATGGTGACATGTACAGTGTGGTGTACAAAAAAAAATGCAGACCCCTCTGACTCAAAATTTAAGGAGCTCTATTACAGCATTGAAGAGATTTATTTTTTTCCTAGATACATGTTATTAGATACTTTTTTAACTTTGGAAGAAGCTGCTATAAGCTCTAAGGAGGGTTGTCTCATAGGTGCCTGTGTTAATGAATAAAGTTTTGGGAACTGGCATAGCTGAATAAAATGGAGGCAGAGCAGCCGATTTATTTAGCTGACTGTTAATGCTGCAGACTGCCTCTTCGTACTTTTCAGCAGTCTGCTACAAAAACTGATCCTTTGTCAGCCCTTTTCTTAATCCCATTGTATTTGCTGATTTCCCCAGCCCTGCCTTTTGATGGAAGCTAATCCCTGAATATCTGCATAGCCGAGTATGAATGTTTTATCCTCTCATACACATTTCCTCTCTGAGCCTCAACCCTTCTTAATCACCCTGAGTATTCAGGAGCAGCTCTTAGCTCTGCATTTTGGGGGGGGGGGGGGGGGGGGGGGGGGGTNNGGGGGGGGAGGCAGGGGAGTGGTGGTGTGAAAGGCAGCTAGCCTGCCATGTGAGAATCAAGTGCTGCCTTCTGTCTCTCACACCTCTAAGCTACTGACTCATCATTTCATTTTCTATGCATATATATGCATAATGCACACATAATACAGTCAAATTATTATCCTGGTGGAGACACATGCCATCAGATGGTGTCTGTTTAATTCACAGTTCAGTGACGGTGTATAGCAGCAACCCACAGTGCTTAATGTCAAGTATCTGGTTTGATCCAGTTCGGAAATTCCCAAGCCCATTGATCACTAGCTTCTGCATTACCCAGAGATGAGTTATGGATGAATCAGGAGTGCTAATTTGATTATTACTCTTCTTTCTTTTTTTTTTCATCCATTCTATTTTCTTTAATCATTAACCAGCACTTTCTCTCATGGAGGAAGGAGGCTGGATACAATGCAGGTACTTGGATAAACTGTGATGAGAACAATGTAGGAGTGCCTTCCATTGTTACTAATCAGATTCCTTTTCAGTTAGTTAAAGTCTCATTTGGGCAGAAAAAATCCTGTTCTGTCCTGGGTAAGGACGACTAGGACTAGGACTACTGCCTAAATCTGGCTAAAGAGACACATGGCGTAAGATGGTCGATCCCAATGCCGTGTGCCAGCAAAGAGTCTTGGGTGGTGGGATTGACAAGGTACATGGTCTTTCTTCTGGCCTTAATCTACTCTTTCTGTGCTTAGAATGTGTGCCAATCTGGAAAGCTCTTTGAGATCTGCTTTGGGGTTGTTTTTAGTGGGCTTTGTCTTCGAGGAAAGCCTGCAGGTGTTAACAGAGGGCTTCTGCTTTCCAAAAGGAGGGCCTGTCCCAGACCCAAAACCTTCTCTTACGATATGTAGTTGGGTGAAATGGGTTTTTATTTGAAGAATACTTGTTCTGTGCTTAGACACTTCGACTGACAGCTTAGTCAAGACAAACTGTCCAAAATTATTACAGTAGCATGTGTTTTAATAGGGCTCTTATTTTTCCTTTTTTCTCCTGGGGTTGGTTTGACATAGTTGAAATCCCTAATGCGCAATAACATTCATTCGGCTTGCTTAGCAAGGGCTAGACTCTCCAGGGAGATTTTTGTCACCACCTTTCTCCAGCACTTGGTAGAGGGATTAAATTACTTACCCTCTGGCCTTAGCTGCTGAGGACTATGGAAGTAAGCCAATTAGGTAAATTACTCTTTAGTCGAGGTTTCTTGGGGTTTTTGTAGGGGTACCATTAAATTTGGTTTGCGTATGCTGCTCTGAGGAGAGCTTAGCTGCATTGTTTGTGAGGAACTTGGCAGAGCTTTTAAAATGGTTGTCAAACCCCACAGGGTGAATTTGGGTTGTGAGGGACAAGAGCGCGTGGAGGAGAGCGAGAGGTGGTATAATGGCAGAAGGATTTGTCAGAGGTGTCAGGAGAACAGTGATGGATATAAAAAAGATGGAGCAGGGATAAAAGAAACCTAAGGCATTTAAGGTGCAGAGGCTGAACAGGAGCAAGCAGCAAAACCCAGAGGGGAGACCTAGCCTGGATCTGTGTAACTAAGACAGGAGGAAGAGGTAATGGTCTGAAACATCTGAATATGATGATCAAGGAGCGGGTGTGTGGGGAATGGGAAAACAGGCTAAGATGCAAGTGAATAATTTGAACTGGTGTAAAGAAACTGGTTTCACCGTGGTTAGGCCGTGCATTTGACATAACAATGAGAGGAAAAGATGTGAGGTTCTTTGTTTGTTTTTTTTTTTTAAAAAAAATCCTTCAAGCATGCTGCAAAATACATTGAGCAATGGCAAAGCAAAGTTAGGTTTCTTTTTAACTCCTCATATGAACAATAAGGTAGCGACAGCTCACAAATACCAGTGTAGCAGAGAAGCTGATAATGGGTAGTGTGTATTGAGTCTTTGAATATATCTCCAGTGTAGTAATTGATATGTCATTGGTGCTGATGCATCTTTTAAAAATTAGCATATGATACATGGCAGAAATTCACACATGCTGGGAACATGCAAAATGGTGTCTTAGTTACGTGTGTCCTGATCTTATTTAGTCTGATTGCTGAAAATAGAGTTGGGTTTAATTCTTTCCCGTGTAGCACTGATTTCAGTCATAACATGGGGGTGAAGCCTGGTGGGTAGGCAGATGTCTCTGCAAAGTGTGAGGTATGAGATGTCATCTTGGTTCATCCCTGAAGAACTGCAGAGGCAATGCTATGTTCCCGTTCTCTCAAGGTAATGGCATATGTGGTGCACAGCATGATCTGCCAGAGTTGTTGTACTGCCGTGCAGAGGTGTGTGGCACTTAAGCCGTGGCTGAGCTGATACCTGCTCAGGGATGTGAGGGATAAAGAAAGGGTACCTGAACTCGTGTAAAGAAAAATAGCAGATAGCTAGAACATTTCATGCAGAGCTGGAAAGGCAGTGTATTTTCCCTACTCTGTGCCAGAAGCTTGTTTTATGTATTCTCAGGTGGTTCCTCATGTCTAAGATGACAATCTTGATTTTATTTTCTTCTTTTTTTGTTAGACTGTTAATCATGGATACTTTGATTGTTTTGAATTTCTCCTGATTGGTCTGATAACCGCAATTGCCTTCTTTCAGTTCTTAGTCTGCCATTCTTTCAAAAGATTAACCTTCTCTTGAAACATGTCAGGGAAGGTGGATTGAGTCAGAAGCCTCCATAATTCAAAAATAAGAGGTGATGATTAAATGGATGTTCTGTGAACCTGAAAGATACTTACGGTGAGCTGCAGGACATTTTAAGAAACTTGAAGTCTGTCCAATAGCCTAGTGTGTTAAGTTATCACAGCAATGAGCAACCCTATCAAAAGTGTAGGTAGAAGAACAGAGAAATTTGGTTAAATCACACATCCTGGAATTCTTTGCAGGGGAAATACATCTCTAGGTCTGTCAAAGAAAACTCAAGTGACAATGGGCAAGTTCAGCTAATCTTCTCTGCTTTGAGTCAGTCTGAGAAATGAGGGTAATACTTCTCTACCACACAAGGCTATTATGAGGTTCAGTTAATAAATATGTATGTGTAGCTGGGTATTACAGCGATGTGTCAAAGCGTATAAAAATAGGTGTAAATACAAGCCTGTTGCAATTTGGCATTTGTTTACATCTAGGTGTGCTTTGGTTTGAGATGGATTCCTCTTTCATGTGATCACGTGCTTTTTCCATGTTCCAGCACAGAGCTACAGGCACTGCTGGATTTGTGCTCATAAACAGTGTGAGCCCTAGAGCTTTGGCTGACAGTTGGTGGTACAGTAGTTGATGATGGTCCTGTTGCATGGCTTCCTCCACTGTAGGTGTACCAGTACTCGACCAGGAGAGACCGTAATGGACGTGACCAGCCGTTGCACACTGGGAGATCCTAACAAACTGCCGGAAGGGGTGCCACAGCCTGCTCGCATGCCTTACATCTCTGACAAGCACCCTCGACAAACTTTGGAAGTTATCAACCTTCTCCGGAAGCACCGGGAGTTGTGTGATGTGGTTCTGGTAGTTGGCGCGAAGAAGATCTACGCGCACAGGGTGATTCTGTCAGCCTGCAGCCCTTACTTCCGAGCCATGTTCACTGGGGAGCTGGCAGAGTCTCGGCAGACAGAAGTAGTGATCAGAGACATTGACGAAAGGGCCATGGAACTGCTGATTGACTTTGCGTACACCTCTCAGATCACTGTGGAAGAGGGAAATGTCCAGACCTTGTTGCCAGCTGCTTGCCTTCTCCAGTTGGCTGAGATCCAGGAGGCCTGCTGCGAGTTCCTTAAGAGACAGTTGGACCCTTCCAATTGCCTGGGCATCCGAGCTTTTGCCGATACTCACTCGTGCCGCGAACTGCTGAGGATTGCTGACAAGTTCACACAGCATAACTTCCAGGAGGTAAGAAGCTTGTGTGCTGCAGTCACGGTGTAAAATGTGTGACTGTGTCCTGTGAGAGCTTTGAGCAACTCTCAGTTTCCGTTTCTTTCCAAATGCTGCCTTCACATCTGCAGCGTGCCCTAGTAGTGAACAATGTCAGCTCTTAAGTGGGGAGGGAAGAGGGAAAGAGGTACTTGTAGGACCGTGCTGTATGGTTTGTATATGGTTTGCATTTCTTCTCTTGAAGTTGTGTGGCAAGTGCTACGTGGAAGGCAAGGTCATAACTGTAGTTGGAGTTTGGCACTGAATCTTGTGTGGCTGCACAATGGTGTGGTATTTCACTCCCCTTTCGGAAGTGTTCTGGATTCTACATGATTAGAGGGTAGACAGGTGTTAAAGTAAGGAAGTACATCAAAAGAACAACAACAACAAAATGTTTAGTTTAGGAATTGGAAAAGTTAGGTGTATGGGGTTGCTTACAGCTAGCTGATGCAGTTACCACAGCTCCCTTACTGTAGCAGAAGTAGGGTTTTGCATCTATTATTCAGCAGCAGTTGTTTGAAAGTAATTCAAATGTGTAATTCTGTAGCTGACCTTTATAAACTCAAGTCTGTCTTCCTTTGTTAATTCTGTCTAGATGATTTTTTTTTTTAGGGAGAAAAAATTGCTAGCAGGTTCAGAGAAAGATCAGCATAATAATTAAGGATTATGTGAGCAATAGTCTGTGAAGAGTGGGTTTTACTAAACCATTACACACAGGTGCAGAAAGGAGCCCAATGCTTCTCAGTGCTGTCTTTCCTGAGCCCTGGGTAGAAGGGCAAGGATTTGTGTACATTCTGGAAGCAGCTACTCTCTGGGAGTGCACTCAGTGCTGGGGCCTGCTTCCCTCCTAGAGAAATTGTTCTCTTGCCTTCTCTAGAAACTGCACTCTTCCATCCCTTGGAACAGGTAGCCTGTTGCAGAGAAGCCTCCTTTTTCCACCTGCCTCACAGGTAGATCTTTTCTAAAGGGAGCAACTCCAGTGTTGACTCCTGATGCTAGTTTCCCCAGAGAAGCAGCAGTATTTAAGTGCTGTGACTGATTACAGCTTGCTGACTTTTTGGTCTGTTTCCTGGAGGGGGAGGGGGGAACCAAAACAAAACAACCCACTAATTTCAGTCAGGTATTACTTAAGAAAAGTATGAACAGAAACAGACGCAATTGAACTTGATTGTTGGGCACACTGAAGACAGTATTTGGTATCTAACTGTAGACACATGAAACCAGTTTGCTCTAAAAACTGCAATTAAATTAAATACATCTTTCCTAACCATAAATATTAGAAAATAGAATTTACTGTTTGAGAGCTTTTTTTTGTAGAACTTAGTGATTTCCCAGAAGCTCTCTATTTTAGCTGGCCATTTCATGTGCTCTCTGCTTGCTCTGCATTTCATTTCTTCCACGTTACTATTTTTTGTTGTTGTTTGGGGAGCAGGATGGTAACCAGATGGGCATTTATTTTCAGTGCTTGGCCATTTTAATGGTTAGATCTGCACTGCTCTTATTATTGCATGAATAGGACAAGCTTACAGGCCTCTAAATGACTTTTTAACAGCGTAACAATTTTTAAAAAAAGTGGTTTAGCATTAATACATGCAGCTGGCTGTTAAGAGCTGCTTGCTATGGGATTCTTTTCTTTTGCAGTCCGTGTTTTACAGTTTCCTGTCTGTCTTATCCCTGTTAAAGCACACAAAGGTAAAAGCTTTTGGACTCTGAGAAAAGTCTCCTCCTTAAAGGTGATGCAAATTATATTTTACTTAACTGTATCATGGCCTGTGGAAAACAATTGTGTAGATTAGAGCACTGTTTCTTTGGCCTGAGCAGGTTTTGGTGTCTCTTTCATGCCCTGGGAGTTTTGAAGCTCTTCATCCTTAATGATGGCTGCTTTTTCTTCCGCTGTTTCTCTGCAGACAGTCTTAGTGGTGCTGCTTGTTGGGACTGTGTTCTGTTCTGCCATTGCTCTCCATCTGGAGAGTGGATTGGTTATCCCTGTGGGAAGTCAGTGACTTGGCTACTAAATTATCTTCCACTGTGGAGGCTGAGAACTGATGAAAAGATGTGCCTTTCTCTGCAGAGGCTGTATGGTCATTGTTCCTCCAAGTTGGCAAGAAGAAAAGTGAGATGGGAATTTCCTGGATGGGAATGTAAAATATAAAACACTAGGCATCAGGCCAACCCATGCAGTTTCTTTGAATTGCTTTACATCCTCTGCTGTGCTAACCTCTAGTTCTATTAATTTTTATGTGTATTGCTGCATTACATCATTAACTTCTTGGTAAAATGTTTTTCCAAGTTTCCCATTCCCTTCAATTTAATTTGTTGCCAAAAACCCCTAGTGAATCTTGTGCATGAAATGTGAAAAGGTTCTATTAACAAGTCTGCTGTATAGGAACAGCCTTCATCTTCTTTTTTGTTTGTTTGGTCTCTGACATCTGTGTGAAGAGGAAGTAAAAATACACTTAAGGATGAACAGCTTGTACTTTGTATGAACAGACAAAAGCTTCACTCCATATCGTGTACTCTGACATTTATTCTATCTGTTGGTAAAAGCAGTGCTGCACTTGGGTGCTGCAGAGGAAATGAAGCCCATCCAACTCTTGTTTAGGAAGCAAGTCAGTCAAATAGACCATTAATATTAGTCAGGTAATGATTAGCGTCCTGATAATTAAGCCAAAATAAGCCAAAGCATTTTAAATAATTATTTGGTTTACTACATAAGCTAACAAGTAGTAACAATTTGGTTTGCAGAAGTGCTTCCAGTACTCTGAGGTTTGTGAGGCCATCGATGCAGCCAGGCTTTCTGAGGGTGGAAGGGATGGTCTGGATGACCATCCTCAACTCATACGTTTGCAGAGTCCGAGGCTGCATTTATAAACTGTTGGGGTAAAGTTTAGACAAACTGGTCTATGTAGAAGAGAGAGAGACTATGGAAAAATGCTGATAAAAATCTTTAATGACCACCCCAGTTCTTACTCTAAGGCTGAAGAAATGTGTGGGCTAACCTTGTTGTGCCTCTTAATACCCTTGAAAGCCCATGGTATTCAAGAACAAAATCTGGTGGCTGATCTCACTGTCTGTCGTGGTGTTTTTTAACAATATTTTCTGTTGCCAGTAACCTGGCAATTTTTGCATACTTACTCTGCTCTTAAATAATTTCTTTAGATATTTAAAAGGACTGCACAGCTGATTGCCATTGAGATCATCATGATGTCAAAAAGTATTTTTCTTTATGCTGAAAATCGTAAAATAAGTAATGCAATTCTAATGTGGTTGCAAATGAAAAGGACAAGCCAGTATTTAGACATTATAGGCTATAGGATGGGAATGGTTGTAGAGAAGCCAAGCTGGCAGTTATCAATGAAGCCATTTCTGCATTTATTTTGATTCTCACATCTTTCCCATCTACCTGGTATCCGTACAGATGATGTGGTTGTGTTTGAGCTCTAACTTCCCAAGGCAGTTGCAGACTGACTCACGTGGGCTCTGTGCTGTGTGGTGTGAGCAGTCCTCTCGTGGCAGCTAAAGCCTCCTGAGAAACTTGGTCACTGTCTTGTGTACTTGAAGGACTTAACATGTTTGCAGATTGTCCATGGCTTGAATTTCACAAGAGATCAGTCCTTAGGAGGCTCAGATTCCCTCTTAAGTGTATCTGGATTTATGCATACTCTCTGTATGTTTATAGTGAATGAAAGAGACAGTATCAAATGTGTCCATCTCCTGTAATGTTTTCTGTTCTGCCACAAATCAGCATTCAGAAGGCTCTCTGTGTTATCTGCAGTGCCTCTTGTTTCTGAGACTTTTATTTTTGTGATGTGTTTTGGATTTCTTGTGAGTAGAGCCTCTCTTCTGATAGTGCTTTTCAGTCACGTGTTTATCACCTATACAACATGTTTATTTCTGCTTTGTGTTAGTCAGCAAAAAAGGAGACAAATTTAAGGAAGGGCTTTATTTTTCCTATATTTTGAAATCTGATCAGTGTGTTCCGTGGATTAACCCTTGATCAGTGTCCTAAAAAAAAAACCAACTTAGTGTAAAATTCCCTTTCATTTCCACCCCCATTTAAAAGTGTCTTTGTGGTGTTGCTAGGGACTGCATTCTGCTCTGTGCACCAAACCATCCACATATGTTGATGTCCAGACTGGTGGGTATTTAGCACTTGACTGGATCAGTCTATTAGATTTAATTCAAGTGGACTGTATCCCCTTTAGAATTACACTGAAGTGATGGAGTGATGAATGGCTCTGGTGCTGTGGCCACTATCCTTATTTTTTTTTCTTTTCCATTTAACCAGGTAATGGAGAGTGAGGAGTTCATGCTGCTTCCTGCCAATCAGCTCATCGACATTATATCCAGTGATGAGTTAAATGTTCGCAGTGAAGAGCAGGTGTTCAATGCCGTGATGGCCTGGGTGAAATACAGCATTCAGGAAAGAAGACCCCAGCTGCCCCAGGTAATCTTGAGCATGGTAACATCAGTGACCACTTCATCCAGGGGAAGAGGAACGAGGGCTGATACTGGTGGTGCCACAGCGGTGTCACTGTTCTCAGTCATGTAAAACCACAGTAACTCTCAGAATTCCACCTGTGATAGGTGGCTTGCACTTTCCCTTCACCTAGGATGGCAGATGCACTGTCTAGAGCTTGCAGTAGGGGCTTTGTTGAATTGTTGCCAGCTAGGACTTGCCAAACCAGATCACTCCAGCAGTCTGTCCAGACAAACCTGCCTGCCTTGCTTTAAGCATTGTATAAAACCCATAGTGAATAAGAAAAACCTTGCTTCATTTACAGTGTATCTTTAAGTTTGAGTTATGCCTCAGCCCTCATCATCTTGCACTGGAGCTTGTCAAAAATGGTTAGGTTGAAATACGATGATGCTTCATCTAAGCCAAGCCATTTCACAAAGTACCACCCATTCTGACAGAGCTGTCAGCCAGAAAGCCTCTGAAGTCTCGGGCTCTCTGATCAAAAGAGCCGAGAGTCTGCCTGCCTCAGTGTTTCTGCTTTGGAAATAGACATTGTTTAGGAGAAAGCCTTTGAAAATTGTTTTAGGTAAACAAACAAAACCAGAAAAACCTGCTGTCCTCAAGGTAGCTTTTAATTCTGTTATAATTATTCGTCTTTTTAGGTCCTCTAAATTCTAAGCCGTTAAGAAGTGCATGTTATTTGTTATTGTTCATTTACTGCACAGATTTACCACTCGTGTTTAAGAGACCTAAATGCTTGATAAAACATCAAACAAAACTAATGTTTCAGGCAGATATATTGACACTTGTCATTTTGTAAATACTTTCAATTGTGACCGTGTTTTCAGCTGTTGAAATGGGACAAATCACTAGATCAAAGACTTGATTCTCTGCTGGGTCTCTAAATTGCTATATTGAGAAGGCAAAGGTGCTGTAAGATGAGCTGTGTCCAACTAAAATGGCAGGGTTTGGATGTGTAAATGGCTGTGCTTGTTCGCTGGAGGAATTACGAACTCGTATCAAAATTTTGTCAGCCACTATTGTTTTCCATTTGGGTATATGTGGTTTACCATCTATGTTCTGTTTTGTGTTTTAGGTCCTGCAGCATGTCCGTCTACCCCTGCTGAGTCCCAAGTTTCTTGTGGGTACAGTGGGTTCTGATCCACTTATTAAGAGTGATGAGGAATGCCGGTAAATCTCCTCACTGATTTCCAGAATTGGATTTCATGGTTTTTGTATCTGTTCTCTAAAACTGCTGATTTGTCAGTGGTACATGGGTGATAGCTCACAATTTCCTCTGCAACTGGGAAAAGGGATGCAAGAAAAAATGCTTGCATAATAGTCAGTAGTGTGGCCTACATGCATTTTTGTTCTTTCAAGTTTTCAGTGAAATAACAAACTCTGAGTGCGCAGTTCGACTGTTGGTAAAATACACTTCAGTGTTTTGTTTTTCAGTTCACCTTTTCTGTTTCTCTAATTATGGCCTTTCATTACAGCTTATTGCTTGCATGGCATTTGTGATCTCCTTAGAACTTAGTTTTTCTATGTGAAAAGTCTGTGCTTTGATGGTAACTGAATTGGACTCTGGGATTGGAGTCTGCTGTTTCCCACAGTACTAGCGCAGGGAAACTGTCATCCCCTCCTCTTGGGGTATGCCTCTCACCTTTCTGGTTCCATGGAGTTCTGTATCCTCTACAAAGCACACAGCTTTTCTTGTGCTTAATTAAAGTTCAGGAGATAGGCTGAACTGTTCTCTTTCTGAGTAAGATTCATACCGGGGGAATTTCATGTTTGTAGAGCAAAGGAGGACGTTTTTGTTTTGTTTTATTGAAAGTTGTGGAATATTAGGATTAGTCCAGGTGGCAAGTCATGAATGGATGGACAGTGTGTTGGCCAAAACTGATGGAGAAAATATTCATCAGAAGTGTACTACCTCCATCTATTGGTTGTGTGTGTATTATGTATTTGAGTGCTTCTCAACTTTTTTTTTTTCTAGACAGAACAACTGATTGTCAAGTTTTAGCTTGAGGCAGACTGGGTCTTTTTTCTGCACAGTAAGCACAGTAATCTCTTGTCAGAGTTTATCAGTCCTGAAAGGAAGCAGTATTTGTTATTAACTCTGGCCAAATATTGATACTGGTTTATTGCTGTCACCGTGCAAATGACTTGTAAACAACTAAGGAGTATTTAGGTGACAGTGTGCATTTTAAATGGAGCTATTCATGCACTTATGTCATTTGTGAATAACTGAAGTGCATGACTAGTGCTGGCTGCTCTTGCCATCAGTTTTGATTCATACCTTCTGACGTTGGCATCAGGTGAACTTTGTGAATTAACATTTTCATGTCTTGCACAGAGATCTAGTGGATGAAGCTAAAAACTATCTGCTGTTGCCCCAAGAGCGTCCACTGATGCAAGGACCAAGAACCAGACCGCGCAAACCCATCCGCTGTGGAGAAGTGCTCTTTGCAGGTACATAGAGCTCCTGCTGCCTTAGGTCAGGAGACTTAAGACTGGGTTTTTGGGTGGTAGTGTTCCCATAAGGCAGATCTTCACAACAGATTGCTGAAGTGACCTGTGCATTATTAATATTTGGAGATTTGAGTGAATTTACAATTGTGTGATGATCTTTTTTCAACTGTGGGGTGTGTCTTTTTGGGGGGTGTGTTTTTGTTGTGTTTTGGTTGGTTGTTTGGTGTTTTTTTGTTTGTTTTTAGGTGTGGGGGGCTTTTTCATCAGTGTTGGGTGTTTGGGTTTTTTTGGGGTTTGTGGGTTTTTTGGGTTGTTTGTTTGTTTGTTTGGGGTTTTTTTGGTTTGGGTTTTTTTTTTTGTGAGGGTGGGTGTTTGGTGCTATGAATGCCACAGTACTTCCAAACTTAAATTAATCCTCCTGAAAACTGCATTCTGCCTTCTAATTATAATCCTCAGAACGAGTGACTCAGAGATGGGGCTATTGGGTTAAGGCCGACACAGTCAGGGGGGATGATTGGTACCAGGTTCACACATACAGTACGCCAGCTCAGTGCTTTGATTTGACACCATTTCTTGTGTTTGGTTCCTGCAGTGGGGGGCTGGTGTAGTGGGGATGCAATTTCCAGCGTCGAGCGGTATGACCCTCAAACCAATGAGTGGCGGATGGTGGCTTCCATGAGCAAAAGACGCTGTGGTGTTGGAGTCAGTGTTCTGGATGATCTCCTCTATGCTGTGGGAGGCCATGACGGTTCCTCTTATCTTAACAGTGTAGAAAGGTAGGTCTCCACAAGGCCAATGTGCAAAACGTTAACTCTGGATGTTTAAACCTGGGTTCAGCCTTTTAAAAGTGAGTTCATTTTGCCAGCTGTTTTCTTTTTCTGCTGAAACCTGAAATTTATCTTGCATAGCATCTGTATTTCCTTCTCCCTTGCATACCCTTTCAGTATTGTGTTGGCTTAAGGCTGAACTAGGACTTCACGCATAGCAGCTTGCTGTGTTATCCCCAGCTTAATGAAACAAGACCTAGCCATTGGTGTCAGGAAGACATATATAAGAGATGGGTCTGGGTATAATTGATGGGAGGAATTGGTCATCCTCGTTAACCTTTGCAATTGCTGGCTTGTTTTTGGCATAGCTGAGGAAGGTGAGGTTACTGTAAGCATTTCTTGGCTGTTGAGGGAAAGATGCTGGAATTTTATTGTGGAGTGCTAACCAGTGAATTAAGTAACCATGGCACTTACACAGAAGAAGGAAAATAGGTCAGTTTTAGACCTGTGAAAGACTTAAGCCAAATGAGCTTTAGCAAGCTTCCTGTTTCTGGGAGCTGTGTATGGCAATCCCCAGGCCTAAAAGCCATATGACTCAAGCACTCCTAGTACTTTAAACCTTGGCCCTGTAACAAATCCAGGAACCTATACAAATACCTTCTTTCTCCTTCATCCTCTCCTTCCCACATCTCCTTGCATGCTCCCAGCTTCCCAAATGATGATCCTGGGATTTCATCTCCCTTAGTCCTGCACTTTTCTACTATGCACTGTATTTCCTTGTCTCTGGATTCCCAAGTCCATCTTGTCCCTTCAGCTTTTGTCTCTTAACAGCAGGTCCCAGTGCTGGCTGGGTTCTTGTGTCAACTGCAGAAAACATAGAGCAGAGTAACTCTGGCTGCTGTTCTTTGCATAGATATAAGTTATCACATGCCATCCAGTCCCTGGTAACTTGTTTTCTTTGCAAACCTGAACCTTTGATCTTTAGTTTGAATTCTCTCGAGCTGCAGTTTGAACATCCCTGGAATAACATCCACTGGATGCCTTCTATCACTTCAGGGGTTTTATCCAACTTACAAATAGCTCTGTTGCAGTTTAAGCTCAAGATAGGTGAATTTTATTGCTCTAGTAGTTCCCAAGTGTGGGATAGTCTGAAGCGTATCTAGAGAAGTCATTTTTTCTGTGCTGTTTGTGTTTTTAAATAGATATGATCCAAAGACCAATCAGTGGAGCAGTGATGTGGCCCCCACCAGCACTTGCAGGACCAGCGTTGGAGTAGCAGTTCTTGGAGGCTACCTCTATGCTGTGGGTGGCCAGGATGGTGTCTCTTGTCTCAACATTGTGGAAAGGTACTTAAAAAAAAAAAACAACAAACCAACCAACCAAACAAACCACCAAAGTGGGGCACAGGGAGAAGAGGGTCTCTTAGAATGTGCAGTTGATGCAGGTGAGCTGGAGCAGAGGTAAGTACTGTACAAATCTTACGGGGGTTTTTGTTTGGAGAGAATAAGGTCAGTCTTCCCCTTGGAGAAGATGTCAGCATGTCACTAAGCTTCAGCATTTATTCCTTTTGCCAGGTATGATCCCAAAGAAAATAAATGGACTCGCGTGGCTTCCATGAGCACCAGGCGGCTGGGAGTTGCAGTGGCTGTGCTAGGAGGTTTTCTCTATGCTGTGGGAGGCTCTGATGGAACTTCTCCCCTCAATACTGGTATACCTTTTGCGTCCCTTGGTTGCAGCCAGCACTTGTCATGGGCCTGTTTGTCCTTAGTGTCCCCAAATAGCCGCTGAATAACTTAGTGATCAGTTTGTCATGTTTTTTCTTCTTTAAACGTGACTTTTGCCATACAGTAATTCACTCTTCAGGCTTGTGAGCCCCTATTACTTGGCTGTGTGAGGGTTTTTTCCCTTCTTTTTTTTTGTTGTGTTTTGAGGGTTTGTTTGTTCTTCTTTCTTGATGCTGCATTTGGCAGTGTGTCCTTAAGACAATACTTCAGTTATTTGCAAAACAGTTGCAAGCACATCTTTTTCTCTGCAGTAGTGCTTTTCTGCTGTAGGAAGGAAGGTACCAAAGGTAAAACAATTGCAAGATGGTAATGTAGGTCAGTTTGTAGCATTTCCACTTCCTTTTGAGTGAAGGTGCTGAATGTGATGGACTGCTTAGGGCTGGAGACAGGAGAGATAAGTGTCCTACAAGAGAACAGCATTAGTGTATGAGGTAACAAACTGGTTCATCTTATTTTTAGTGTGTGGAAATTATGGTGTCTTTACAGAGTGAGCAATATTATAGATGCAGGTTGTAAAGTGCTAACCTTCACTGCCTGCCAGCCTTATTGTCCAAAGACTTGTCACTTCCTCTGCAGTGGAACGCTACAATCCCCAGGAGAACCGATGGCACACAATTGCACCCATGGGGACGAGGAGGAAGCACCTGGGCTGTGCAGTGTACCAGGACATGATATATGCCGTGGGAGGCAGAGATGACACGACTGAGCTCAGCAGTGCCGAGAGGTACAACCCTCGAACCAACCAGTGGTCTCCTGTTGTGGCCATGACGTCCCGCCGGAGTGGAGTGAGTTTGGCTTGATGTACTTGTCTGTACTGTACAGAATTATGTGGGGAGAGCACAGGGTGGAGCATCATTTTGCTTCCTCTGTATCTTCACCGCTGCTGCTTCTGTGAGGGGAAAGGTTTGCAAAGTCAAAGATCATTCGCAAGACTGGAGAACTGAGTGGTGATCATGTTATGCCACAGGCAACTGTTTGACGTGCCTGTGGGTGGGGAAAGGGAGTAATTTGAGGGTCTCTTTTTAATAGTTTTGGTCCCTTACAGGGAGTCAACTACTTAGGCCTGAAATGGACAAGTTCTCCAGGTTTTTTACTTGATGACATAGCCATAATTGATATGAGATATTATTAGATAATACTATACAAATTAGTACCTGAGTCTCTTTTGATTAATCTGGAGATAAATGTACCTGCTTGTCCAGAAGAAAGAGCTGGGAAACTGGGTGAGCCTATGTTTAAGATACAAACTTCCAGCAAAGTCCTTTCATTGCCTTGAGATGTGTGTGGGAATAGGATTTCTGGGCTTTCACTTAATATGTTGCCTCTCTTCACCAAATCCAGTGAGCATGGGGAGTGACAACATGTTGTCATTAACTGCTAATCGCCAATCTTTCTGTAGACTTGTGAACAAAAGATTAACATATTGTTTTAAGTAGTCATCGTGTTTGGGCAGATTCAAATGTTATGAATATTTATGACTGGATTCTGGATTATATAGTAAAGAATGGATTAATTCTGTATGTTAGTATTTCAGTGTCTGGCGAGGCAGGTATGAATCATAATTTGAGCAACCGCTGGCTTTGGAGACAGAATGTGTATTAATTTACATCCTCAAAGCATATAGTACAGTGTCCAACACTGTCCTTTTTAGTTACTCATTAGCCACTGACTTTTCTTGAGCTGCTGCTAAATTTTCTTTCTGTACGAACCACTAAACAGATGTGTTTGTTTCTGTAGTCCTCCTGAGTTTTGTAACTCCTCAAAGCCCAAGGACCATCTTACATTGTGTGCTTGTCATCTTTTCTCTGTTAAGGTCATAAGATGTTATCACTGGAAGTGATCTTCCTAAACCACAGAACTGTTTGAGATACCAGCTTTGTGCTTCACCAGAAAGGCAAAATAGAAAGGCTGGAGGCCATGGTGCTTACAGATGGTCCAATCCCCAGCCTGAGAGGAGCTGGACAGTTTATGTATGGTGGTTCTAGTTTAAGCAAGCAGACCAGGCTGTAGGCTGGTAGATACTCTGGTGCATGCACATTGCACCTGGTGAAAAGTTCAGTCCAGGACATGAGTTTTGGCTTAGATTCTCATGCATCTGTTATAATTCAAGCGGTTCTAGTTCTTGTAGCTGGTAATAAGGGGAACCTCCTGCTTTTTCTTTGAGATTATCTGTATTTTGAGATACATATTTAGCTTTTCATGTCTCATTATTTGTAGGCTATTTTATTCATCCTTTTACCCTTGACCAAAAAAACTACTTCTGCAGACTGCCTTTCACCAAACATGGTTATTAAATCCTTTTATTAATATTTTAATTGTAACTCTTTGGGACCTGTCTTTTTTGGACATTCCAGCTAAATAACTGCTGTTTGGTGGTTGTTTTGCAGGTTGGCCTGGCTGTGGTGAATGGACAGCTGATGGCAGTGGGAGGTTTTGATGGGACAACGTACTTGAAAACCATTGAGGTGTTTGATCCCGATGCTAACACGTGGAGGTAACTGTTAAGTTTGTGAAACAATCGGATGTGATCTCTAGCTGGAGCTGCTGCCACCCAGATGGAGCTGTTCCAGACAAATTCACCATAGTAAAGAACTCCAGTGTGATAGCCAGTGTAACAGGATGGGACAAATAAATTGATAGAGGAGAGGAGAAAATGGCCTCGAATTGCACCAGGTGAGATTTTGGCTGGACATCAGAAACAGCTTCTTGCCCAAAAGAGTTGGGAAGGGCTGTCCCAGGCTGCCCAAGGAAGCAGTGAAGTCCCCCTGTCTGGAGGGGGTTTAAAAGCCATGTAGATGTGGTGCTGAGGGCCATGGTTTAGTGGTGACCTGGCAGCGCTGGGTTAACAGTTGGACTCAATGGTCTTAAATGTCTTTTCCTACATAAACAGTTCCATCATTCTATAATGATCACACCAGGGCTTTGTTTGCTTCATGAAAATGTAAGGAAGAGAATCACATTTTGAAAAGTGTCCTAATGTGCCATTTACCTGCAGCATCTCTATGTCCATGACTACAGGAGTAGCAGTTGGTTGAAATACACTTTCTTGTAGATTTCTGCTTGAGTTCCAGACATTGACTCCATTTTAAGTAAAATGGGACCAAGTTTTCCATAGTTTTTCCCATCTGAGTGTCCCAACAGATGTAACCAGCACATTTAACCAACACTGAATCAATAAAGTGGTCCTGGACACGATCCTGTTGCAACCTGCTCTAGGTTTAGCGACCTGCTCTAGGTTTAGCAGGGGAGTTGCATGAGATGCTCTCCAGAGGTCCCTTCCAACCCCCACCATTCTGTGAAAGTCTCTTTATGTCTTGTGCAGGTAAGAAAATGGTGCATAGGTAGGTTCTTGAGACCCAGATAAAATAAAAGAATTTAGCAGGTCTGTTGGGAGGCAAGCAAAAGGTCATACCAAAACCTAGTTTGAGTTTTAAGTACTGCTTTTGACCATAACAAAAATCCAATATTCTACCCCTTCTATTTATTTTGGGCTGATCACTTCTGCTTCCCAATAAAACGAAGCTTGCCCTTAGCAGAAGGCGCTCAGAGTCATGATGTAGAATTTGTCCTATTCTTATTTTGCTTTCAAGCTGAGGCTCTGATTTCCAGGTCTTTTTGGGAGGAGCTGAAGCAAAACACTTTGAGCATATGATATTATCCCTGTTTTTAAATCTGCAAGACAGCAATTGGAAGAATTACAAATGATGTACAAGCTGAAATAATATGAAATTGCTGATCAAAACCATGTACTGAGTAGAAAGGCTGTTTTTCCTATTTCTTTTCTAGTCATAACTACACTTGAAAGCAATTGCCTGTGTATTTATTCCCAAATCTAATTAGTATTAAATTTCAAGTTCCTGTCTGTATTCTCACTGCTGTAGTAATCTCACAGGGATGGGCAATAGAAAGAATTTAATATCCTTATTCCTTCCAGGCTAGTTATACTAGTAGATTAACCCTTTCCTGCTGACATAAACTGTCAAAAGAAGAAGCAGCAGAGGAATTTCCTCTGGTTTGTTGAGCTATGGACAGTGCCTTTTCAATTGCTGAGAACCAGTTGAGTAGGGACTGACACTTTCATACCCCCTAGCTGAATTGTATCAGCCACTTCCAGTGACGTAATGAGTAATAAGATGTCTGGAGTTAGGAGATAGGGTCTGGGGTAGCATCCACAGACTTTTAGGAGGTTATTCGATGTATTAACTTGTGGGATTTTTCTCACACTCTATTCAGCATTGCTGATCAACATCTGTGGTATTCTCGTTTGCTGAACCTCCTGCTTTGTGAAGGATATTTTTATTTGTGTAGCCTGAGCAAGAAATGCTTCCAACATGACTTGAGTTTAACAAATTGCATTGGTAGGAGTAGTTTGAAGAACTTGCTTCTCCTGTTCCTGCCAGCAGATCTTTGGTGGCACAGAGGGGAATATGCTGCTGAAGTGAGCAGGATGCTGGAGTCTATATGGATCAGATTTCCATATGAAATGCAGGCACTGTTTCAGTAACATCTTTTTGAGAAACAGATGGTGTTTGGGATGTTGTATCTTGGCTGGATCAGCTGAATTTAGGGTATTAGACATATAAAAGAAGTTAGTTGAATTGTAAGTAGCATACCCTAACCTTGCTCTTGCACTACCCAAAATGTAGCCCGAGGGCAGCTGCAGCCTGCTATCTTGTGCATTACCAGACAGGGAGGAAGCAAGTGACTGTTTGAGCAACAGAAAACTTTGGTGTCAAAATGAGAAGCAGCTTCTGTTTTGAAAGAGAAACACATGAGCTGTTTATCTTGGAAGTATGTAAGATTCTGTACAAGTATGTAAGGTTCTGCTTCCCAACGTCTTACTTGTTATGGTCCTCTTTAAGCAGAGGTTAACATGGTGTAGTTTTGCTCACAGGCTGGTTCCATCTTTCCCATGGTAGCTCCATGGAGGAGCTGAACAAGTGTGACTACTGACCACTTGTCTTTGCAGGTTGTATGGTGGGATGAACTATCGGCGTCTGGGAGGAGGAGTAGGTGTTATCAAAATGACACACTGTGAATCCCATATATGGTAAGCAGCAAGAGGGAGGGAGACTCCCCAGTTCTCATTCCTAGAAAAACTGAAGAGACTTGTTGACACTGGACCTCTTTGCAGCTCTGGTATGCATGGTCTAGATCCAATGTAACTCTTTGCCGGTGACTCTTTCTAAGGAATTATAAAAATGACTTCTGTGAGAGTGTGCCCAATGGGAGACCACGTTGTCAGACTCCAAGGAACCACTGGACAAAAGTAGAAGTGTTGCTTATGTGCATATTTTTTTCTAAGCAGACTATGTTTTTTTGAATAAACCAAACTGTGTAAGTTACTGTAGCGTAAACAATGCTGATGTAGAGACTACGCACTATACTGGGAGTCTGGCAAGGAGGGAGGGTTTCCTGCTGTCCCTACTGCTGTGTGCGCAGTGGATGTGGCAGCTGTGGGATGGGCGAAAGAGGAAAGTGATACAGAAAACATTGCTTTTGCCTTATTTACAGAGAGCTTAAAAAAAGTACTTGACCTGCAAGGTGCCACCTTTGCACAGAAGCTTTTCTGTGCACAGAGTATATTTATTTTTTCATTTAATTTGTATCATGTATTTTCTTTGTATCGCTTACAGCGATAATTCCAGCTTTTTCTATACATCTCTGTGTGCATATATATGTATTTTATATATGTATATGTGCGTGTGCGATTTGAGTTTTGACAAGCTGGTTGTTAGGGCAGGGCTATGTCCTGCCAGGTTGTGTGGTTCCAACCCTTGTGGTATGTTTTTAACGTCCCTTAAAAGTACAGGAGGGCTATGAGGATGGGTGCCCTGAGTCTATTTTCAGTCTTGATGGGGGCAAGTAGAACTGGAACTCTCATCTATCAACTGAATCAGTGAAATGTCCAAAAAGGGTGAGGGTGGAAAGGATTTAATATGATGCCTTTTTTATGTACAAGGTTATGGTACAAAAGTTCAGCTTTTGCCTCTCCCTTTTGCTGTGTCTGAACTGAGAAATGACAAGCTGTTGATTACTTACAAAAAACCTTCTCCTGATGTTGCCTGCTAGGTACCAGTCTGAAGCTGGGATGTGTGGATATCATCCATTAATTCCAACTAGCCTAGGTCAACATGCAGGTTCTTGCTAGAAGGACAGACCCACAGTCAGCTCCTGCTGGAAAAAGCTTGGCCCAGCATCACATTATACCTGCCCTCCTGCCTCTGGTCTGTGTCTTGAGAACTGCTGTTGTAAAACAGTGACTCTGATGAGGTATCCTCCCTCTTAGAGGGTTTTATGCACTTAGCCTGTGTTTGTTTAGAGCAGGGAAATGTATGAGGCTCATCAAAGAGTTCAGAGGGGAGGCACTGTTTACTGGCACTGGGAGTAGCTGTCCTGTTTTAGTGACTGGGGAGGTACCCAGGGGCAGGGGGGGGGAAGAAAGAACTCTAGACTCAAAGGTCCTGACATGTTTGTACTGTAACTTCTATCGAGTATGAAAGACTGACTTTTCGCACCTGATAGAATGACCTAAATCTGATTTTAAAGGAGCCAAGAGGACTGTAAATTCCTGAGATGAAAGTGACATTGCTGACATCTTAAGTTCTTTAACTTCATAGTTTGGTTCATGTAACTCAGACTTTAATGTGCTTGAATATAGTAAAAATTACATGACAGTAATAAATGGGTCATTAAAACTTTTTAAAGCCCCTTTTCCCCTAAAGGTCGGTATTCTTGTGTTTACATATGAAGAACATTTGCACCTTTACAAGGAAAACAAGTATTCTGTAAACAAATGTTTACATGTATCATTTATGCTTTTTTCTAGCATGAGTAACTTGTATAAATAGTGCTATCTTAATAAATTTCTTCTATGCTATTCTTTGTTCCTTTGGGTGAAAGCTGTGGACTCTGCTTTTCTATAGCATAGATGCTGGGTTGGTTGATGGCTTTTAGGTTTGTGGGGTTTTGTGGGTTTTTGTTTTTTTTTTTCCAGATACCAGACCAAGTAAAACTGTCTTAAAAACTCTGCTCTCATGTGCTACTAAGCAATTCAGGGAGGGTAACAGTATTCAGAACCAGCTTTTTCTGGAAGTAAACACCTGTACTTCTTGGCTAAATGTAGCTCTGTTCACTTACTGTAAATTTGGGTATAGCCCTCACTGATAACTGCAGGTTTAAGTATGTAAAAAGAGAAGAAAGTAACTTTTTGTTCCAGCAATTCTATTGAGTCTGTAGTGGATACCATCTGGAGATAAAGCATCACTCTTGAAATATGAGCATAACTGTAGTTCATATACATACTCTACAGGAGTTTCACATGTTAGTAGTCTGTTCTTAAGGCATGGAAGACATTAAAGGAATATAGAATTCTGGGGTTTTTGGAGATTTATGTAGAGTTGTTGGAAGGAGCTGAGCATTGGATTTAAAACTTAAGCCATTGGTGGAACAGTCCTGTTTTCATATCAAATACAGGTGCCAGTTCTGTCAGACCACCTCATCCTCCTGCTTTACCCAGTGTTCTTCTGAAAAAAGATAGCAAACTTGGTCTGCTTCACAAAAGGAAACAAAAGCACCAGAATTGATAGTTTAAATAGCTACTGAGCTCTCACAACCTTCAAAACACTGCTTAGCTGCTTCTACCATGGGGAAGAGTTTAATTAATTTTCAGACTGCAAACTTTACACACAAAAATAGCCCATTTTCACTTAGTCACAGAAACATGCACTTTGTTTACTAATTCTGGAAATAAGTATTAAAAGTAGATTAGGAACAAGGCATGCAATTATGTCATGCTGGCAGTAACATGGTGTTTGCTCGTCTCACTGTTGCCAGGGCGAATGTTTTTAGTGACAGCTGACAAATTCCAAAAGATAGAGCTGGGCAAAGACAGGAAGACTTGCATCCCTGCTTAGGGGGAAGATCACAACACATCATACCTTAAAGGTGCTGTACATGTGTGAAGCTATTTCAAGGGAATTAGTCTAGTTTCCTATACAAGGTTTTTCTGCTGATCACAGAACTAGTTAATAGGTAACAATTAATAGTAGATAAGCTATATCAGGAGATACATACTTGCATGGTGCTTGTTTCATAAGGTATAGATGGTCTTTGTTTTCCTCAAGACAAAACTTTGGCAAAATATGGCAAATATTTTATTTAGTAATGTAATACAAAAAAAATCATAACACTGGGCCTGCATTTCTACTTCCTTCCTGCTCATTTAAGCTACAGCCAGGCACTAGGCTTCTGCTGTAGAAGGAGGAGAGCTAGCATAAAATTCTGCACATGCAGCTCCAGCTCCCAGGTGATCTCTGGCCTAGAGCAGTATATCCACGATGACAAACATCAGGCAAAGCATAGTAAATATTCAGCTTATACACAAAGTTCAATTTTCTATGTATTAACTTGGCTGAGAAGAGCAAGAGGCTGGACATGGAAGGCAGCTGTCAGTCTGATGCTGTTTGTCTTAGCTCAGCTGGAACATGGACGAACGCTTTGACCAGTAGCAAACTCCAAAAGAACTTGCAAAACTAGATGTTAAAAGTTTCTCCTAGCTGAACACTTTAACCGGTAGCAAACCAGAAAACTTGCAAAACTAGATTTTAAAGTTTCTCTCCTAGCCCCTGGCAGGTATCTACACATACATTGAGTAACTATGATAAGCAGCTTTGTTTTAAGCTGTTAGAGGCTTGTACTGTAGCCCTACTTTAGGGCAGAATATCTGCTTGTCTTCACTGCGTCACATTGAATTACCTCTAGTTACAGAAGAGAGTGCTGGAGTTTAGAGTCCAACTTCAGACAGCCAGGATGAAAGGAAAAGATGCTGCAAGAAGTGAGGTTTCCAGTCTGTTTATCAGCATACACGTTCCTGCAGTAAGCCTTTTTAGAGTGAAGATTTGTTGAAATAACTCTTACTGTATCTGAGAGACTGCTAGTTCTGTCAGGAGCATCAGTACACCAGTTAGGTATTGGCTTTGGAGAAACTGCAAGAAAGGAAAAAAGGGCTTATCTACAACATAAAAAGTTGCTTCAGTGACTTTTATAACTTAAGATAAAAACAAGTGATGTAACATCAACATTTAGTGGTTTGTAGTTACCTGTGATCATGCCTTTGGGAGGACAGACACCCTTTCCTGTTCATACCACACCTGATAGGCATGTTTCTGGCCCAGGACTGGGATTAGTAGCTCCTGCTCTAGCACCGTAGTAAAACTGCATTGATATGTGCCCCAACTCCAGAACTGATTGACTAATAAAAGCTGAGGCATTAAAAACTTCTTGTAGGAAGTTATGCACAAGAAACACAAAACCTACATTTTTAAAAGTAAGATAGTTCTAGACAGGTAGGACTATTTTTTTTTGTTCAGCATTAGCTAGGACAATATACTACCTCAAACCTCACCTTTATAATCCCGTCACAGTGTGCTGAGGCAATTGCTGTAGAAACTTTCACCAGTTTTGTAGCTGACAAGCGGATCTTAAAGTGTCTGTGGAAGTGAGAGTAAAGGCAATCCATAAAGATATCCACCTCTTCTTGAGTGACCTCCCCCGGAGTTTTGTGGACTGTGTCCCACAGCGCTTTTGCATCCTCGGCATGAATGGCATATGAAATATCCAGAGACTGGGGCAGTCTGGGGACAGAGAAAACAAGTTCTGTGGCAGATGCAGATTTGTCCACTTTGCATGCAGTCCACAAAGCTGCCATCCAGCTGAGATGGAGAGGGCTGATGGCTAAACGGCGGAAGCAGCAGTCAAAAGTCTTCTGAAACCAATTTCCAACGATGGATGTGTAACTCTCTGCCCCGTTAGTAAGAAACAGAGGTAAAAAAGTGAAGTCCTCTGGCATGTTCTCTGAAAGATCATCTGCAGACACACAGCAGAAACAGCCTGACCATATCAGTTTCTCTTCTGAGATTTTTGGGAAAGCTGGTGATCTTGAGGAAAGCTGGGATGGGGAAAAGAAGCATTGCAAAGTTACAGAGCAAGTTTT
>VWZY01010898.1:29666-42724 GCA_013399075.1 Chloroceryle aenea
GTGTCTTCGGTTCGGCTGCTGTGCTGGGGTGAGGAGACTTTCCCGTGCCATGCTTGCACTCTGGGAAGCCGGGTCCTGCCGTGAGACTGCCCGCCTATCCCTGGAGCGATCCCTTCGCCGCTCCTGGATCTGATAGACTGAGCCTTAGGTCAGGGCTGTCCCCGCCGGGGAGGGGGAGAGGCCGAGGCTCAGGGCTTGGCGCTTTCCCTTCCGTTGGCTTTTAACGACTTGCAGGTTTGTGACGACCCCTTTCTGCTTCCGCCCTAGGCTGTAAGATGGCCCTGCCCTGCCTGCTGGCCCGGAGGCTGGCCCGGTGGGGCTGCGGACGGGCTCTGCACTGGGCGGCTTCCCCCTTGGCACCGGCAGCTCCAGGTGAGGAAGACGCCTTCGTCTCATCCTCGCCGTCTGCTCTGGGTTTTGGGTGGGGTTTTCTCTCGGGGACCCAGGTCCCCGTAGTCTGCACAGGCGCTGAAAGGCACCCTCGTGAGAAATTGTTTTCTCTCGATCACTTCTTTAAGTGTCTTTTATAAAATCGTGGTTTATTTGGCTTCTGGTATCTCACCGTGATTTAAAGTATAAAAACCGTGGTTTTTTTTTTAATTCTTCTCTGAGTTTTTACTTTGCTTTTTGACCCTCTTTCTTCTCATACCCAAAATGGGTAGTTAAATACCTGATGTAATAGTTGGAAAACACAGCTCCCTGCCCTCTTAAGTTTTTAATTGTAAAGGCTGTGATGAAGGTGGCAAGAGAGATTAGTTCTTATCACTAAATATATGTCTAAGTATTAGCATCCTTCACATTCTTCCTTGCAAGCCAAATCTCTAAGCACATTCTGTAAACAGACTGTGTAATTTTATAGCAAAGTTATGATGGGGTTTGTGGAAAGGCTCCTACAGTCACGGTTCAGGCCTTTTAGCAGTAGTTGCAGATAGGAAGCTGTTCAGTTCACCTCTCCCTGCTGAGTGGCAGTAGGTTTCGGTCTTGGCTTGTCAAGTGCTCTTTCTGGTGCATCTTCTAGATTCAAATGTGGCTTTGTCGGCATGCCTCAGCACTGATCTGCAGCTTTCCCTTCTTTTGCCCACGAAATTTGCAGTGCAACAGCTTGCGACAAGACTGTGTTCACTTTTCAGTATGGAAGTTTGAGACCTAGAAATGATTCCTTCTAAAACCTTAGTTAAAATACTTTAATGTCATCTTTACGTCCTTAATGCCTCAGAGTAGTCATATTTGGGATATATGGAGCAATTTCTTTGTATATGTCTAAATTACATTGATGTCGAGGCCAAATTCTAGCCGGTTTATTTTGCTTGTCTGCAAAAGCCACAAAATTGCTTATTATTTTTATTCCAGACTTCAATAGCTTTGTCCCTCGGACCAACACTTGTGGAGAGCTGCGTTCTGCTCACGTGGGCCAAGAGGTCACACTGTATGGGTGGATTCAATATCAAAGGTAACAGCAAAGCAAGGTGAAAATGGAGATGCTTATTTACCAGATCCAATGTATCCTCTAGGCCTGGTTTCAAACACTTTTCTAATGCTTCAGGTTATCTTTTCATATCTTACGACAGACGCTTTTGGGTAACACAGTTGAGACCTGTGCTGGATCAGTGTTTACAGTTTCAGAGTTTCATACAAATGTTAATTGATCCTCGTTACAATGCTGTAAAGTGGTTAAATGTTGTCCTCGTTGTTTTAGGAAAGAAAACAAGTAGTAGCATATTTACAGCAATTCAAGCAGCTGTGAGCAAATAATTTGTCTTTTCAACTACAGCATCTAATGATGCCATTCTAAAGTAAGGTGCTGAGCATCTCCTCTTTGAACAGTAGTGGGCTGTGTTCCAGGAAGCTCTATTAGTATTATTTTAGCTCAATTGTTGCATTCTTGTTTGTAAAGACAGACAGAGTGTGTTCTACTTGACAGCTTTGTGATGGATTAAATACAATGATAGCTACTGCAGCTGAAGATGTCAGGATTCACGATTCTGGCTCTAGCAGTGTGGGTTGTTTGTGTAAAACTTTTCATGGAACCAATGCTCTCCTCCTTGTTTTGTGGTTGGACTTATTTTTTTTTTTTTGTACCCACGTGAACTTTAGTTTTATTGTTCATATAAATGTGTTTTCCTGCTGGGAAACACCATTCAGATAATTGCACGTGTTCAGAATCCCTGTTCTATATGAATTAGAGTTCAAATTAAAATGCTGCTCCTCCTGGCTATTTGCACATTCTCTGTGGCTGAGCAAAATCTGATCCAAATTGTTCACACCAGTTTCAGATCTGGGAAAGTATCCCTACACAGATCACTTCGAAGTGCTTTGAGATTAGTCATAAAGTAACAGCAAGTGACTAGTTGCCATGTGATTTGGCTTAAAAAGCAGAAGACTACTAAAAAAAAAAAAAGGAATTATTGAGGAAAAAAACCAACATGTTTTCCTTTCTGTGTTTTTCATGGATCAGGCAAGGCCTGTTCCTGATTTTGAGGGATTTCCAGGGACTGACCCAGATCATTATTCCACAGGATGAGGTAAGTGCAACCAAAATATGAATCTCTGTAATTGTTATTTTTTTTCTTTAGTAGCTTGGGTCCAGCAGACATGGAGAGTTGAACCAAAGTACTTTGTCAGACTGAGTGCACTGCCTCAAAAGCAGATTTAAGTGTTATGTGAGCCCTGATCTGACACTGCCACAGAAATGTGAATGCTTTCCTCTGGCTTATAAGGAGTGATCCCAGATTCAAATGGACGGTTAAAAAATGAGGTCCTTGAGCATGGTGCATGTGCCCTGTTCTTTGAATTTCTGTGAGGCTTTCTCATCTTCTTGCAGGCACATTCCCATGTGAAGAAGCTCTTGTCTAATGCCCCAGTGGAATCTGTTGTGCGAGTGACTGGAATTGTGTTCCCTCGGCCCCAAGGGCAAGAGAATCCGGTGAGGATGTTGAGATCTCTCGGGTTTTATTCCTTGTGGGAAAGAACACTGGATAGTAGGATTATGGTGGGTTTTGTGTCCTAGCTTTGCCACAGCATATGGGTATGTGAGAGCCTATCCTAAGATAACATGAAGTGAAATAACTGCTACAATGTGTAACTTAGGAAAAAAAAGCACATTAGACACCCACAAATTAAATTGTATTCCAGCCCTTTGAAAGGATAATGATGAGCTTTTTCAGGCTTTCAAAGGGTGGTTGAGATAATTTGGTTTTTTTCTTGAAAATAAGTTTTGTCAGCAGAAGTTTCACAGCATGTGATGACCTGTTTCTCACTCAGAATACTAATTTTGCTGTTCTCATTGTATAGGAAACAGAGATTGAATAATTTATTTTTCTTTTTAACATTATGCATTCCTCAGCTCTCATTGTAATCATCAGTGGAATACTCTGTCAGGATTGTACATATCCCATCACTGACAGGCCTAAAAAGAGAGCCTGGTTTCATGACCATAATTTTATTTTATTTTCTCTCACTACTTACAGATGCCCATAAAGAGTGCAGGCTTCAAGTCATGCTTCTATTTCTTTTTAATTGTTTATCATTTTCTTGGAAGATTTTATATACTTTCTCCTGGTAAATAGGAAGAGTTCTGTAGGATCAAGTGAACTTTGATGTGGCACAGTGCTGAGCTGGGGTAGCTGTCTGTCTTCCCTCGGGATCTAAGAAAAAGATGACTAGTTCTGAGAACTGGTGTTCAGAACTGGAAGTTCTGAGAAGTTCCTCACAAGTTGCTTTTTCTGACTTGTATTAAGGTCTGATGGTGATGATGCTAATGCACACCAAAACTTACACTGTGTTGTTTTACTGAAGCTAGTGGAGCCAGTGTTTTGTCCAAATGCATGTGCCCTAGAAGGGTCTGTACCTGACTGTTCCTCTGTGCTCAGCATGTCCTTTAAGGAGAAGGCAAAGTAATCATGTTTCTTGTAGAGGGCAGTATGCTATTGGGAAAGAACAAGCCATCTCTGCTGAGGTGACTTGTGTTTTTCTGCACAGAAGGGAAATCTAGGAGAAATCTGCTCTTGAGTGAAGTTCTCAAAGTTATATTGTGTTAGAAGGCAGGGAGGATAATCGTGTGGGGTTTTTTTCCTCTTTGACCATGTGTGAAATACATTTGTCTAGTTGTTTTCCTTAAGTTTTGAGTCTAATTTTTTTTTCTTGTCTTTTTGCTCCAGAAAATGCCAACAGGGGATATTGAAGTGAAGGCAGAGACTGCAGACATCCTAAACGCCTGCAAGAAGCTACCTTTTGAAATCAAGAGTTTTATCAAGGTGTCTGTGTTCAGTATTTCAATTGTTTTGGTTTTCTTTGTGTTGTTTGTTTTTACACCAAAGTGGAGGCTTCTCAATAAGTTGGCAATTTGTCCAGGGCGATGGCAAAACATGAAAGCTTCATCTAGCTCTTCCAGCTCTGCTTTGGAGGAAGAATGATCTTAGTATTTCTAATTGCAGTTAAGCAGAAAAAAAGGCTTGAATGATTCCAGTGCGCAGGGTTTTTTCAATTATCGTTGTAAGAACAGATGGTAAAGGGAAGGGTGAAAGAATCAGGCTCTGCAAGCTTTTGTGATCGTGTGACCAAGAACCTGGCAATGCACTGATGTGTTGTACAGAGGATTTTCTCCCTCTAAGTCTTAGAAGAGGCTAGTGTTAGTGCAGGCCCCATGGTGTAGGAGTGACATTGCTGTTAATTGAAGATACTCTCTGTGCTGTTGACTGATACGTAGGTGTTGGAATTGGGAGAAGTGGGTTCCCTACCTTCGGTGCTGTGGGTCCTGGAGAATTCCACGCGACTTTAGTTTTCCTGTATGTAATAAAGATGTATCACTACTTAGTTGTTCCTTTAGATCTATGTATGGTCTTCAGCAATCTTTCTTGTGACTTTTAAGCAGAAGTCTGTTGCAGTGGACTGAGAATAAGGAGGGCTGAAATCCTAAGCTGTATTGAGGCAGCTCTTATCACAGTAAATGTCTGTTCCATTCTTGTTCTTTGGTTTATCTTTTTAATAATTTTCATGCATGGAAAAACTGTCAGTGGCTGATGGTTGTGGGTAACAGGTGGGTTGGGGCAATAGAGCTGCATCCTTTTTTTTAGCTTCCCCCTCTGATTCTGTGGCTTTAAGAGGAGCTTCTTTGGATGAGCAATTTGGATTTTGTCTCTTAATCTTAATTATCTCTTATCTCCAGAAATCAGAGGCCTTACGGATGCAGTATCGCTACTTGGACTTGCGTAGCTTCCAGCTGCAGTATAACCTGCGGCTGAGATCACAGGTAGTGATGAGGATGCGGGAATATCTGTGCAATCTCCATGGTAAGAAGAGAGCTTGAAGAACGCCATGCACAGCAAACAATATTTTAGCCTTCCATTTTTCTGTTTCCTAGTGTTGGGAGAGTTTTGCAATCAGTTTGCTACTCCAAACTGGTCCCACTTAGTAAGGATGTGTCTGCTTATAGTGGGATCTTTAGAGGAATGGTGTTTCAACAAATTATGTTGAAATCTCTTAGCAGGCTACAAATTGATTATTCCAAATGTGCTATATCCAGTGAGAAAATGCCTTTTGTAGGTAGTCTCTTTCTGTTGGTCACCCAACTTGAGGTGTGCCAAAGGGTTGAATCTTATTTATTTTTTTTAATAGGTCTATTGCTTACCTTAAAATCAGGAAGTCCTTTTTGAAAGAACTAAATGTAGCTCAGAATGGATAGAGAATTAACCATTTTTCAGCCTGTATGGAGTCCTCTGTCATCAACAGTTCTGGGAGGACATCACGGTAGCTTAGAACCTAAAGGCTCTACATGTCTCATTACACAAGTTATTCTTATGAGCTGCAAAATCTGTAGTGGTTCCTTTTTTGGCAGGGAGAGGCTGCATGATTTGCTAGATTACCTGTTTTGCTGACTAACCCTGCTCTAGCCTACTCTGTGTCTTACTAGTTCTCCTTGCTCTGAGCATATTTTGTGCCTGAAACATGTGTTTGTTCCTCAGGGTTTGTGGATGTAGAAACTCCAACACTCTTTAAGAGAACCCCAGGGGTATGTATTCTGCTAGTAATGCATTTCAGCCTCCTGCAGTTGCATAGCCAGTTTATGCTGACTTACTGTCACTTGCCACTTTGCCTTCATTGCTGTTCCTTCACCAAGTAACAGCTTGTGTGCAAATTTCTGATATACCACATGGATCGATTTAAAAGTAGAGGGAGTGAAAAGGGAGAGGTGACATCTCAGGTTTTAATTTTGAACTTTCAAATGAATAAAGCTTCTGTCTTAAAGAGCATGTGTGAATTGAAGTCCCATCCTGTGACAGTCAGGTTATAAATCCCCAAAACTTCCTCTAAGCACTGTTTCCTCAGCATTTACCTCTTGACTGTTAGGTTATTGCAGTGACACTAATCAAGTATGTTTAATTTCTGACTTTATATTCCCTTATTTAATTTCAAAAATGATCCCCGAGAAGAGCTGTACCTCAGGAATCGCTGATGCAACTAACCCATAGCATTCTGGATTTAAACCCGTATCTTAAAAGCTGTATTGTTATGCATTAGTCTCTCTGAGTAGAAGGTGGAGAATCCCCCTTTGGGATATTTTCAACCAAGTTGGTTAACTTTGTTTAATTTTTTTTTTAAGTGTAACGTACAATCAACCATTTCCTCAAGTGGGACTTCATAATGGGGAAGACAAGTCCTTTCCTCTCTCACTTCTGTCTGTGCTCTGTCAGAAATTGAGGCCATTTATTTGCTGAACTGTGTAAGTTTGTTTTCTCTTCTTTGATGCCAGGGAGCAAAAGAATTCCTTGTGCCCTCAAGGGAAGCGGGCAAGTTCTACTCTCTGCCACAGAGTCCTCAGCAGTTCAAGCAGCTTCTCATGGTTGGAGGCCTGGACAGGTAAGAGTTTCTTGGACTGCATGTCTTCTCTGCATGTTCCATCAGGGTTTGCTTGCTTTGATCTGCGAAGCTTTAGACACTTCCCCAAAAACTTACATGCAATAGGTTTGTGTTTTGAAGAAGGCTCTTTAAATGCTTAGGACTTCTCAGGTAGGCCAAACCCTTTGCCCCACCCAGCAATAGTGCTTCCCAGTAAGAGGAAATGTTTGAAGGTTGGAATCTTCACTGTTGTTTTAAATGGAAACATGATCTTAAGCACAGTCTGCTCAAAGGGTAGAAAATCTAGTGTGTGATAAAAGCCTCTCCAGAGTAACCTATAGAACTAATCGAGATGAGGCTGGGTACCTGAGTGGGCCAGAGATGAGGAATTCATGTTCTCAGAGGGCATGAGTACGAAGCTTTTAATTGGGCTTGTTTCTCCGAATAAATCAAAGTAGAGGAAGACGATTAAGTGAACTGCAGGTCAGGTCTTGACCATGAATTTATTTTGCACAGCCCTTAGTAGAGTCCAGGCTTGGAGCAGAGGGTGGGAAAAGGGGTTGTGTATGTCCCTGTTGGGATGCAGCTCACCTGGTAGCTTCCACATTGCTCTGGAGGTATGGTAGGAGGTGGATACAGCTGATGGTTGTTGCTTCCATTCCAATGTCATGCTTTTAAGGGGATGGCAACAACCAGGGCTGTGATCATCTGCTGCAAAGGGAACAGACTTTCTTTTCTTATTGTCAGTTCTATAGCCACAAATTAATTTAGGGTACTAAATTAGGTGCTGCCTAAGTACAAGTACTATTGCAGGTACTTCCAGGTTGCTCGCTGCTACCGAGATGAAGGTTCACGGCCTGACAGGCAGCCAGAATTCACTCAGGTAACCATCTCATGCTGCCTCCTACACTGCTCCTCCTCCTCAACCTAAACAACTTGTAGCTGTTTTCCTTTCTGAAGGCCCAGTTTCTGCTAGCTCTTGTGCTCCTTCGGGGTTCAGTGGGGTTTGCAGCCTTTTGAGGGATGTGCACAGTGTGGTTATTGTCCTTGACTGAACTGTGTACGGTCCCAGGTGCCATAGCTGTGGGAACTGTGTTGCACCAGTGATTGTCCTGGATGATGCAATCCCCTCCCATCCTGCTGGGTCATGCAGCCCATTCCTCAGCCTTGAGCTCCCAGACAGAGTTAGCCTGGTTCATTCAAGGTTTCTTCCTCTGTCCTTGTCATCATTACCTCATTCAATTCTCTGAGGAGATTGTTGCCTGAGTCATGAGGCTGTAGAGAGATCATAAGTGTGTTGTCAGGCTAACGCAATCATACTATGATTTCATGCAGCATATTGTTTCTTGTTATTCTGGCTTTATAATCAAGAGCTTCTGCAAGTAGCAGTGCAAATGCAAAACCTGTGGCTAAAGTAGAATCTCCCTCCTTGTTGTCTGTTTTAAGATAGATATAGAGATGTCATTTGTAGATCAAGCTGGGATCCAGAGACTGATTGAGGGCCTCCTGCAATATTCCTGGCCTGAGGAAAAAGGCTCCATTACAACTCCTTTCCCTTCCATGACATATGAGGAGGCACTGGCTGACTATGGGACTGATAAACCAGACACTCGCTTTGGGATGAAGGTGGGGGTTTGACCATTGCAGCTTTTCCTTTCTCTTCATGTTTTAGTAATATTTGGATCATGTAATGTGATTGGCTGGGTAACGCTGTCACTTACCCAAGGTTTCTCTCCCATCACTGCTGCCTTGTGCAGGTAACCACTTCTTGGAGAAGACTGGCTTTGATTAGTTAACTGTGGAAAATTAATGCTTTAAGGAAATTTTATTTTAAAGACAATGTGGTGTTAGGAAGTAATGCATCTTGACAGTCTTGGGAACAGAAGCCCATAAACTTCCACAGATACTGTAAGTGCTTTTGCCTGCTGCACTCCAAAGCATGCTCATGGAGTGAGCTGTCTCGGGGAATGGTGTTGAAGGCGTTAAGACACAGATGCAGATTTTTTGCTTTATGTTCCTACCACCATTGCTTGTAGTGCTTATTCCCATGCTCTCTCTTTTCCCAGATAGTGGATATCAGTGATTTTTTACGAAGGTCAAACATTCAGTTTGTGCAGAGTGCCCTCAGTTACCCACATGGCACTGTCAAAGCCATTTGTATCCCTCAGGGAGTGGTAAGTGCTGCTGTTACATGCTGCTTATGGTTTATGTGAAATAAATAAAATGCCCATTTGAATTCCCTTGTTGGTATGGAAATGTTGCTTGCTATTACTGGGGGAGTGTTGTCCTTCAGGGAACTAGGGATTAGTTTTAACTGATGTCAGGCTGGGCTGAGTGGTGTTAGTATGGAGATGATTAAGTGACAGGAAGAATATATTGTCCTCAGGCAGTGGCTCAGAAGTGAGCTGCAGGATTGCTTGCATATAGGAAAGCCTCTGGGGTCTTCAGCTTGTTTTTGTCCAGGACAGCTTCTGATGTGCTTCTCAGTAATAAATTGTGCCCTGTGGCAAGAGATAGAAATAGAGCCAGGTATGGCACAGCTCTGTTCTGGGCTAGTGAAGGAAGGGTCAGGTGGTTACATGCCCTATTTGTGGGCACAACCCATAATGAGAATGTCATGGACCAAATTCAAGGCTCACAATAGATATAGAAGCTTGTTTGACACAGCCATGTATTTTGGCGGGAGGCAGATTATATGCTGGCTTCGGGCATCTTTGTAACTTGGGGAGTATGGGAAAAGCATCCCTTAAACACGGGAGAATATTTGGAGAATAGGACTTTCCGACCGTGGTTTCTCTTGGGATTCCTTTAATTTGGGCACGATGTGCAAGTTACTATCTTACCACGAGAGGGCACTAGGGAGGGAGTTTGAGCAAAACAAGCCGAATCTTGAGCCCTCTAAACATCAGAGTAGCCGAAAGCAATCAAGGTGTCGAAGCAGGTCCTCGTTTACCGCATTTCTTTGCATGTGAGAGTCAGCCCAGATGGTTTCCCTCTGTTCCTCTAAATTGAGGAGGATGCCTTAGCTTTGAACAGCAAACCTGCTGGAGGCAGTTAGTTGGTGTGGTTTGACTGCTGTCCAGCTACATCTGACTTGTGATCAGAGAGGAAAGGCTGCAGCCAGATGTAGAGCCTAGATGGGCCCCTTCCTGTAAGGAGCCCTTGGAGAAGGTACCTAGCTGCTGCCTAGTACTGTGAGCCCCATCCTGTTCCACAGCCCTCATTTAGAACTTGCACTAGAAATAAAAGCTGTTCAGGTTTGGAGACAGCTCAGTCAGTGATTTCAACCCTGGTCAGGCTTTCCATAGATTTTGCTGATGTTTAATTTGTTGTCTTTTTCTCTTTCCACAGAGATATCTTAAAAATAAAGATTTAGAGGCATTAAAGGAGTCTGCAAAATCCCAGTTGGACCAGGTGAGACAAACACTGCTGAGGTATTGGGCGAAGGCAGAACAAGGTAGAAGAGCAGTTTTTTAATAGACGAGTCAGCACCTGAGTGTGTGATTCTTCAAGACAAGAGAGGGCAGCACTGGTCTGAACATACTCCTGTTTGTCTTCAGGAAATTGTGGAAATCATATGCAGGCCTAATGGAAGCTTGAAGTCTCCGCTTACAAAGTTTCTTGGTGAGAAGCAGCAGTCGGAGCTTATCCAAGCACTGAGCATGCAGGTGGATGATGTGGTACTGCTGGCAGCTGGTGAACACAAGCAAGTGGTAGGGAGCATTTCTTGTGTGGCCGTGTGAATTGAATGTTTCTGATGATGGCTTTGATGTTATTTGACCTTAGTCTAATTCTTCCTATTATTAAAAGAGGTCATCATCTAGTTCTATATTTCTCTGAAGCTATAGCAACAGCAAACAATGCAGGAAATGTATTGCTTTTATTTCCCCCAGTCAAATTCTGGTAAGAACTCATAACTGAAATGAAGGATGGAATATAAAGCTGGACCAAATCAGTGTCTCCTTTTCTGTCACCATAACATAATTTTTAAAGCATCACACAGAGGCTGGAAAACAAGGTCAGCTAGGTAATTTTGTGTCCCATAAGTGAGTGGATGATGAGTGAGACACAGCTGCTTACTAGCAGCAATGATAGGAAATTCTGTCTCTACTCTTCTCTGTAATCTTGCCTGCAGATGTTGCCTTCGAGTCATTGGTTTATGAATAGTTGTCATGCTTTGCCTGATAGCAAAAATGTTGTTGTATTCTTTCTGTGCCTTCATTTTTCTGTCTGCAAAGTGCAGATCTTACATGTGATCCCTACTTAATCCCTAGTTGTGTAGAGCTTGAGTTTCATCTAGGGAAGTTCTGTGAAGGTGGAACAGTGAGAAGAAAATGGACATCTTTCAGGAAACAAGATAAAAGTGTTTAAGACAACAGTTCATTACAACAGATGCTGTCTGTGATACTACCTTTATGAAATGCTCTTTCCCTGTGTTTGAGTGACTTCCCCGACAGTAAACCAATCCCCTCTCATTCTCTGCCTTCTCTTTTGCAGTGCTCTGCATTGGGAAGCCTACGGTTGGAGAGTGCTGACCTTCTTGAGGCGGCTGGGTTGGTACTCCGTGATCCTACAGCTTTTCACTTTCTGTGGGTGGTGGATTTCCCCCTTTTTCTCCCAAAGGAAGAGAATCCCACTGAACTGGAATCTGCTCATCACCCCTTCACTGCCCCTCATCCTTCAGATACCAACCTCCTCTATTCTGATCCCACAAAGGTAACTAACTTCATGCCCGCCCCACTTGCTCCCTTACAACTATGTGTCATGGAAAAGTAGGCAAGTAGCACCTGGTTTTAATGTCAAAAGAGGTGTTCTTTCCTGGAAATGACTGCATGTTTACATGCCTGGAAGGAGTGGCTTCCAGATTACTCAGAGCATCAAATACCCAACTGTGCCCCTGACAAAAGGAGCCTATTTGAAACAGTTGCTTAAGGTGAGGAGTTTTATCGTCTGACCCATCCCATGTTGCTTCAGGTTTTGATCACCTTTGCAAAAGGATTTGTACTGTTCCCCCATCTGTTAGTGGCAGTCCATGCCTCTGATAGGACTGGTACCCAAACTGCGAGCTGCCATCGAGCGAGCTGTGTTGCCGGATGTCATGGCTCCCTTCCCAGTGTCTTTGCTGCCTGTGTGCAGGTGGTTGTTAGATGCAGCCATGCCCTGGTCTCACGGAGCTGCTTGTTCACTTTCTGCAGGTCCGTAGCCAGCACTATGACCTTGTGCTAAATGGCAGTGAAGTTGGAGGTGGCTCCATCAGAATTCACAGTGCAGAACAACAGCGTTTTGTGCTGGAGAAAGTGCTGAAGGTAACACCTACAGATGTCTCTAACATTCTTTTAGAGATTTAAAGGACTAATTAATTTAAATACCCATTTCAAATTCTGAAAGAAACACTCATTTGCTTCTCAGATAAAGAAACATAACTCCTAGTCCTGAGTGATGGATGACTTCATTATAGTTACATCTTGTTGCTACAAGGAAGAGCATTACTTGTGCAGTGACATTTCTTATGTAATTTTGCAGGAGGATTCTGAGGTGCTTTCTCACCTGCTTGAAGCTTTGGAGTTTGGGGCTCCACCTCATGGAGGAATTGCTTTGGGTGAGTGCTCTGTAGCTCTCCAGATAGAGGTGTCTTGTGACTTTTTTGGCATATTAGATCCCAGGAACAAGCCTTACCCTTGTTAGCCAAAGCCTTGTCTCCTCCTGACAGAGATGGCTGTTCTGGTGCTGATGTTTGGCACGCCAACCTGGTAACGTTGTGTGGGCTCACACAGTGCTTTCATCTCCCTGGCTGCTTTGTATAAGGAAAATGGAGGTCTTGTCACTAAGTCTTTCCATGGTCCTCCTCAGCATCATGGTGTAATTTAGTTCTTATACAAGAACCCAGTCGAATACTGGTCGCTCTTGGGATGATCCTTATCTGCTGTTATCTGCTGGTTTACAAGCAGTGTATTCGTTACGATTAGGTCATCTTTGTTCTCATTCCTGTGCAGCCAGAACAGGATCCCTGCGCTGCATGCCTGGAGGCCTGGGACAGCGTGGTACTCTCTTTCATGCCCTGGGTCACTGCCACAACCTTGCCACGGGCTTCAGTCTCACTTTTTCCCTTCTTCCTTCTCTGTTGCATGCTATTTCAGATAACATCAGACTTTTTTTTTTTTTCCTAAAACCCTGTAAATTTGTGGTATTAAAGGTGGGGGGAGAGGAGCCACCAAAGGAGACAA